>ML778024.1:424128-552844 GCA_009831015.1 Picea engelmannii | reverse complement strand
ACCCACATCTTTATTCTAGCTCCTGTAGACATGCGAAAAAGTGAAGTGTGAGAAGTTTTGAAGAAGTCTTGTGATATCATACAATAGTGGTTACAGAGTGTAGGAGTGTAGAGATTGGATTCCATTCAAGCATTTGATGATAGGCATAGAGTCTCCATAGATGTTTATGTGAGAGATCATTTTTTCTCTGACAATAATTAACCACAGTTTTACAATCATGAATTCGCTGAAATTATTTGTAGCATACCTGATATTTGTAGCATAGGATGAGGAGGTGGAGTTATTAGAATGTACAATATCCCCCCTATAGCTCCAATGAAAGGATATGCATGAGTGGCTCCATCAAAGAAAGCACAGGTGATGGATGCATCAATTGTGGGATAAGGGTGTCAGTGTTTTGGAGGTTGAGGCATCATTTGTGGGAAAGATTTGAGGATAGCCAAAGAATATATCACACATCGGGAGGAGGAGGTATCTAGTCCATGAAATATTGCATGGTTCCTAGCTAACCAGATACCCCAGGTAGTAGGGATTTTATGGGAGTGGTTTCTCACAAGTCAAGCCAAGAGAGTAAAGATTGTTCTATTAAATCCCCTACCCATCACGTGGGAAATCCAAGAGATATCCAAAGATAATTCCATACTGCATGTGCAAATAAGTAATGTAAAAATAGGTGTTGGATTGATTTGTGTTCTTGCTTGCATAGGGAACAATGACTAGGGACTGCAAAACTCCTTCTTTGAAGATTTCCCAAGTTGGATCTCTGTGAGTCAAAAGGAGACACATAAAGATTTTTTATTTTGTTGGATACTTCATTTTCTAGAGAATCTTTCCCTACCAAGGGGGAAGATCATCAATATTCTCAAGGATCGGAGAAGAATATCCATTTTTGGGTGCATATCCCTCTGAAGGATTAAATGACCAAATTAGGGAATCCATTTAATTTTAAAGGCAGATCAGGGAGGCAGATAGTGAATTTGTGTAAACCATTGAGGCTAGAGTATGTGTTGCATCAAGACTAATCTCTTTCCAGTTGAGCCAATGAGTAGTGCCTGTTAAGAAACCCCTATGGGAGAGTTGTTGGAGATAATAGATTCCTTCATTGTTTAAGGTTTTGTTAAGAAACCCCTATGGGAGAGTTGTTGGAGATAATAGATTCCTTCATTGTTTAAGGTTTTTATAAGTGGCTATGGGAGAATATGATTTCCTTTGCATTCAATCCAAATGTATCTCTATATAAGAATATCAACACCATTACCAATTTTCTATATGAGCTAGTTACCTATAAGGGGGGAAACATTAACAATCACTTTCAAAACCATGGAGCTATTTTTGGAGGATTTTTGTGGCCTTATGATCCATTCAATGACATATTACAAAGGAAAATAGTTTTCCTTTAGGATGCGTGATGAGGGGATAGAGCTTATGATAAGCCCCCAAACATTTTTGGCAGTTAGAGATTTTGTGAAGAGGTAAATATTTTTCAACCCCCATCCCCCATAGAATTTTGGAATTAAGATTCGCTTCCAAAAAGATAAAAAAAGGGATTCTCTATCTTCAGAGCCAGACCATAAGAAACAATATGAGAGTATGTTATAGCACAAATTTCCACACCTATGCATTTGTTAATCTAGATTATTTTCGACATGAAATGAGGGCATAGAAATAAAAATAAGGAAATGTACAGAGATATAAAATATCCAATAATATAACAAAGTTACATCAAAGATATAACCATAAAAAAAGAGATATAGTAATACACAATTTCTATTAATGAGCTAAATGTACAAAATTGTAGAAACATGAAGTGAAAGACTCGCTAGAATGGTGGTAGCTTATCTCTCAGAAGAGATGTGACACTTACGATCATTCACAAGATGATGGTTGTTAAAATGAGGCTCCAAAGTCCTTTTTAAGAGAAGGAAAATAAAAAACCCTAACCCCAGAAGATGAAAGGCCAACGGTTTTGTGGACCCTGTTTTGGGTAGTTTGGTGTATCAACTTCCTCGAGGTTTAACTTTGGCATATGATCTTCGTTTTGGGCACACAATATCTCGTTGGAAAGGTATCTATGAGGAGATTTAGTTTGGTTTCTCAATCAAAGACTTTGGCTATATTTTAGGTTCCTTATCATGAAAAAACGTTTTTTAGGCCCTCAAAATGGCCCCAAAAGTTTGGGATCTGAAAAACTGCTAAAAATAGTAATTTGCCAAAAACATATTTTGATCTAGTTGAAATAGGTGGGTGGAAACCGAGATCCTCCTTGATAAATCCTACCTCCTTAGGAAGAAATGGTCTCCATTATGTTGAGTTCCTGGGGGAGAATGGAAGGCATTTGCTGAATATGAATATTGGTGAGTTGTTTGCCTTACTGGAGAAGTTGCGTTCGTTAGCTTGTTGAAGACTATCATGAACTTGTTATTGGAAGGGTTGAATGTTTTCAAACAACCTGTTGTATCATCGTCTGAATGGGTATTTTGTATGTACCATTTTAGGTGAAGAAACAATATCTTCTTTCTCCTCTGCAATCTTCTTTTGTTGGAAAGAAAGGTATTAGGACAAGGCTGTAGTGGTTGCAGTGTCCTTATGTTTACCTTTCGAACAGATTGTGAAGAGGATGAATTTTGTAGTATGAGAGATTACCTTGCGGCACTGTTTTGGTGGGACAATAGTCAGAACTACCTCTGGTATCCTGTAGAGATGATCCCCTAGAGTAATAATGATACTATAGGGTCAAGACTCATAAATAGCATGGTGCTTCCACATGTATGGCTGGCCCAAAAGAACATCACAAAATTCCAGTGGGGAAACATCATATAATACCTCATCCTTGAAGGGTTCGATGTTTTATGACAATTGAAACTGTTGGTTGACAGGGATATCTCGTCCCTTGTGAAGCCACTCGATGTTGTATGGTTGTGGGTGTGGTGTTGTCAACAATCCCAACTATTTGATGACCTCTACTGAGATGAAGTTCTTCTGTCTTCTACTATATATAGATCTCGAGTCAAATATAAAAAAATCAATATAAATTTCAATCAATGTTCAACGCATTACCTAATGTCTCACTAGTGATTTTCTGTCGCATTTCATCACTAAGGATAACACCAACAACATCATCAAATTTTAAAGTATTTGAACCAGAGACAGAGTTACTTACAACCATGACCAAGCCGTTCTAGCTTTTTGGCAATGAGCACAAGATTAGAAAAGCCCTAACCTCATCATCAAAGTCCACTTTTATAGAACTTAGTTGATTAGTAACCATATTAAATTCATTTAAATGATCTGCAACAGACCCACCTTTTGACATCTTCATATTAAATAATCTCGTCATTAGAAATACCTTATTGGATGCCGAGGGTTTTTCATACAGTTTAGCCAATGCATCCATCAGATCCTTCATTGTCTTTTCTTTCGAAATATTGAAAGCCACCGACACTGCCAAGCTTAGTTGTATCGTTCCTAGAGCCTTTCTATCAAGAATATCCCATTCTTCTTCCTTCATGGCTATCATCTTCTTTGCTACTCCGCCCAATGGTAGGAATATATCCTTTTGATATAAATAATCTTCCATCTGCATCTTCCATAACTAGTAGTTTTGGTCGTTAAATTTATGGACCCTAAACTTTCCATCTTTCGACATTGCTCCCACTCGAACCAGGAACCCTCTTTTCCTATGAGTTACCTTTCAATATGATACCACTTGTTATAAAAACAGGACTGTAGAAATAAAATAAAACAAATGCAGAAAAAACACACATAAGATACACAATATAATAGAGACACAGATTTACGTGGTTCACCCAGTGTGGTCTACGTGCACCAGAGAAATTGCCAGGTCCTTCCTTTATTATTATCCAGCAAATGAAGGGATACAACCTATAACAAAACCCATTGTAACTTACTCTTCTTTCTCTCACAGTATCCTCTCTCATAATACAATACTTTCCATAATTCATAGCCACAATACATTTCCCTCATAACAGAGGGTTTCCTTCTAGGGAAAAAAACCCTTAACATAATTTCTACTGTTAGATATGTGACCTTATAATGAACGGTCCAGATTTACAATGAAATTACAATATACATTTACAAGGCAATTTTTCCTTCGGGGGACGCTACCCCCGAACCCCCCTGGGGGCCCGCTTGCCCCCGAACCCCACAGAGGAGGTACCCCCCCTCTACACTCCCCCACGTGGAAGAGTGTACATACTTCCAGGGTGTAAATTATTCATGGGGTATAAACACAACTAAAAAACACAAGACCTCTGAATTAGGAAGATAATCAGGTTCCACAACCAACATAGAGGAGGATTCTTCATGCCAAATGTATTGGTGAGAATCTGCATCAAGGAGGTAGGATTGTGGTACAAAACTTGAGTCGAAGCTTGTCCGCGAGGTTGACTAGTCCACCCAAAAGTAGGAGGATTGGACCCAGGGTTAAAAGTAGGCATACCTCCTATATTAGGAGTCATTTGAGGGATTTGAGATCCACCAAATGAAAAAGGAGTGTAGGGAGGTGTACTTCACCCCAATCCCAATGCTAGAATTAGGGTTAGCAGCTAGGATGGAGTTTGAAAACTGTGAAGTGAAGTTAGGCATACCATAATAAAATGGACTAGAAGCCATAGGGATGGACTGGACATTGTAGCTCGGTGAGTGGCCAAGAGACCCAGAGGGGTTCGAGGCGGTAGGCCAAGCCATAGTAATGATAGGTACCTTCGACATTACGACCATAGAGGCTGTAGGAGTCGAAGGTGTGCCATTAAATATAGTGGGTATGGGAGTTGAAGGGGTCCCACAATTATGAAAACTATATTCAATACTCATCCTTGTAGAATCACAAGTCTGAAGGGTGGACGTGTGTATACCACATATAATAACTCTATGCCTTTTAGAATTCAAGGAAATGAAATCCGGTGGTAACTATAACAAGAGACGGGACTGACGAGGATGCTCGTCCGACTCCATGATGACTTAAGAATCTAAATATAAAAATATATCCTAAGGCCAACTAGTATGAAAAGAGAACACCAAAATTCAAATGACCAATATGCATGAAAATGGGGTAAAGTGGTTGAGTGGTCTCCCTCCCTAAAGAAGGTTTGTCTTGCCCAAGAGGGGCCTAAGACTCCCCTCTAAATATCAAAGGTAACAAAATCAATTATAGGGGCCCTCGTGGACTTAACAAACAGTCAGTCAGATCCCCCCAGAGAGGTGATCCTCTATAAAGGATGTGTGTTGTCCAACCCCTATCTGACCCAGGGTAATTACAGAATAACCCTTGCAAGTAACCTATGAGATACCTAAGTCAAGCAACTAATAAACCACTGTATAATCGATGCACAAGCGAGTAGTCGTAAGTCCAGATCACCGTATGGGCATGGTAGAAAATCTCGAAACCTTGAAACCGTTGCCTCTCATAGAGGTATGGGCACTAGCAAGATCCCCAGATACGAATAAATCCACAAAAATATCTCTAACGCTAGGCGAGTATCAGGGGCATATCCCTTCAACCAACTTCGCACAACCTCGTGATTAACTCTGGTGTGAGCGGAGCCTCCTGATATTAAAAATTATACAATGGATTTCTCCACTCCCTAACTCAGACACATATGTTGATTCAATTGCCTTGGAGAAGTTTACTCACAAAAATCCTATTCCAAGGCACTAAATCCTAGGCTAGTTTGTACACCCTAGAAAATAAAATCATTACTAATAAATTTTAAATTTTAGTGTTGATTTTATGGACGTGATTACTCAAAAAGGTATGGTGATGAAACTCATGGTGTTATGACTTTGCAAGAAAGTAAATATGAAAATAATGCAAATTCCTAACTTTAACTTTTAATGTATGATATGCTCATAAAAGCAATCCAATTTTCCAATGTGATTCAGAAGTAAAAATGCAATCTTTCACTGTATGCACTAAGCTAATGATAAAAACTCAAAAGAAAAAAAATGCCAAGCAATGAAAACTACCTATTTTTTGTATTTTCAGTATATTGAAATTGAAAATGCATGGACTGAAAAGTAACTTGATATATAGCCCTACTGTGTATAAAATAGAGATAAGTCAAGCACGATATCAAGCAATGAAACACCCATCCCAATGTACAAGGACAATACAAATGAAAATATGAAGAGAAAAACTTCGCCCAAAAATTAAACCAAAAGAGGGTTTCCTGTCATCCCACAGGTACTCATCACGCACTACAAAGACATAAGAAGGCTCAAAAAGCATCAAATCCCACCCATCAAACACCACACCAAGAAAATAGGCAAGGGAAAATGGTGTATGTGACTGTTTGGGCAAATAGAGTGTATATACGCAGCTTGCAGTGAGACAGCCTGCATGTATACGCGACTATCAAGAAAAAAGGCATGTATATTCTTTGAAACAAGGCCAGACAAGGGAGAAAGGCTGAAAACTCAGACCCAGAGTAAACAAGAGCTATCAGAAAATGATACGACAAGAACCAAAATAGAAATGAGAGAAATCTAAGGAGAAAAGTACTTCAAACCCTAAGAAAGAATATTCTTCCCGAGTATGGTCGCCGATTCTGTTACGAGGAAAATCTCTCTATGGCTAGGGTAAACCACAACAGACAGGTATGACTGTAGAAATCAACTCAATTCCATCATATTCTATATAAACTAATGTGAAAGAGAGGTAAGAAAGAGTCATACCTCGTCCAAATGTTTGATGATGTCCACCATTAAGCACTTCGACCCAAAGCATTATACCTATAACAAGTTCTCAACAAACAAGCAGAGAAAACATATAGTGATAATATAAAAGGTTGGCACATTAGATAGCATAATCCATTAATATACAAAACAAACATTCCCATGGATCATAATACATATATTTTCAAGATATCAATTGGACGGGAAGGGAGTATTTCTATTAATAAATGATCAACATACATGAAAATATTATAGACTTCTGTGTCGACACGGTTCAGAACTAAGAAACCGAGTTCCTTCCAACTGGGCCTCCACCACTTCAATCCTCCAACAAAGGCAAGCTCAGATAAGGGATACAAAGAGGTTCCCCATAAATAAGGGAAGATCTTGGGGGTTGAACATTGTGTTCAGACTTAAAGGACAAAGTGATGGAGACTCAATATGAAGTGAATAATTTCTCCTGATTAACTTTGCTCTCAAAATTGAATTCTCTCTCCTTTTCCATATCTCAGAATTGGCTTCTTTATATCCTTCAAAATTCAACTGAAGGTTCGATTCAGAACATTTCCAGTATATGGAAGGCTAAAGATCAAAGATCTCTTGTTGTGACATGTAAACCCGACCTTTAATTTTGATTTTCTAGCACAAATCATGATGTACATGGGCTGTAGTGGAGAAGCCAATGTATATGCTTGTTGTATAGCTTGCAAGGTGCGTACAAGTGGAAAAATATCTATTTTTGTCTCTGGATTTATCAATCAAGGAAAGTAAGTCTACATGGGGGAATGGAATAAGGCCTTCTCTGCAAGATTGTATAGGGTGAGGCAAATCTTTATTTAACACCTACCACATTCCAACAAGCAGTATTAGGGATATTTGATGATCTCATTCATGACTGTGTGGAACTATATATGGACAATTTTACAGTATATGGTAATACTTTTCAAGAATCCCTAGATAACGTGAAGAAAGTTCTCATTAGATGTCAAGAGATGAATTTATCCTTAAGTCATGAGAAGTGTAAAATGCTATTGACTAAAGGAGTAGTCTTAGTGCATCATGCTTCAACTGAATGGATTAAAGTGGATCCTACTAAGATTGAGGTAATTGTCAAACTCCCACCTCCAAAGACTCCAAAGGAGGTGAGAATATTTCTTGGACATGTCGGATACTACCGATTATTCATTGAAAATGTTACAAAAATTACCACACCAATGTTTGGATTTCTTACAAAAGATGTTGACTTTCTTTGGACTGACCATTGTCAAACTTCATTTGAAACTTTAAAAGCTAAATTATCTATGGGACCAGTTCTTAGAGGACCCAACTGGACCCTTTCGCTTCATATATCCACTGATTCCTCCGATACTGCAATAGGAGGAGTGTTAGGGAAAAAATAACACCAACAATCATATGCAATTTACTTTGTAAGTAATAACTTGAATCCTACTGAGATAAACTATACATTCACTGAGAAAGAATTCTTAGCAGTCATCCATGCCATAAAATTTTTTAGCCATTATATAACAGGATATGAGGTATTTGTACATACATATCACTCTTCCATTATATTTCTCATGAATAAACCGATTACCAATGGTCGAGTAACTAGGTTTCTCCTTTTATTACAAGCGTTCAACAATATTGTCCTTGATCGACTAGGAAAAGAGAAATTAGTAGATAATTTTGTCTCTCAAATTAATCATGAAGGTGATAATATTCCTATTGATGATATCTTTCTAGATGAGCATCTCTTTTCCATCTCCATAAACACTCTGTGGTTTGCATATATGGAAAATTATTTATCCACTTCAAAATTACCAGCTCATTTATCTCCTCATGAAAAGCATTGAATTATAACAAAAAATTCTAACTACTCCTAGGTTGGCCATGAACTTTTCTGTATTAGACCAGATTTCATTATTCGTATATGTGTCCGGGAAGATGAGATAGAAGAAATACCACGAAGTTGTCATGATGGACCGTGTGGTAGACATTTTTTTGATAAACATACAATATAAAATGTTTTACGTTCATGTTACTATTGGCCTAACATTTTTAAGGATGCTTCAAAATATGTAAGAAGTTGTGATAGTTGTTAGAGGATAGTAAAACCCACATTATCCGATGAAATACCTTTACATACCCAAGTTATGATATAACCTTTTGATAAATGGGCCCTTGATTTTGTAGGACCAATTTCCCCTATTTCTCGTCAGAAGAACTATATTCTTGTTTGCACAACTTATGTCACTAAGTGAGTAGAGGAAAATTCCTTGTTTAGGGGTATTGAAAAATGTATTGTTGAGTTTATTTATGAAAATATTTTTACCCTCTTCGGTGTTCCTTGTGAGATTGTCACGGACCAAGGTACACAATTTACTTCTAAGATGTTGAGGGAATTAAAAAAAAAGTATGGGATAAAGCATCATAAGTCTTGTCCATACCATCCACAAGATAATGGCCAAGTGGAATCAACAAACAAAGTATTGGAAACTATCTTGACTAAAATTATCCAACTACACCATAAATACTCGGAGAATAGACTTCCATAGGCTTTTTGGGCATATCGAACCACATGGAGAAACACCATTGGACATACCCCATATGAACTGGTTTATGGAAAACAAGTACTCTTACCTATTGAATTCTAGGTAAGAACCATTCGTATTGCTTCATAGTTGGGATTAGATTTAGATGAGGCACAAAAACAACGAGTCTTGAAATTGAAAAAATTGGATGAAATTAGATAGGATGCTATCCAAAGGAAAATCTTAGTTTAAAACTAGAGAAACAAATGGCATGATAAATTCATTAGAAAGAAGAAATTTCAACGTGGAGATTGGGATCTATTGTTTGATTCAAGGTTTAAAACTTTTAAAGGCAAACTTACCACTCTATGGTTAGGTCCTTATGAAGTGCTTACCATGNAGAGAAACAAATGGCATGATAAATTCATTAGAAAGAAGAAATTTCAACGTGGAGATTGGGATCTATTGTTTGATTCAAGGTTTAAAACTTTTAAAGGCAAACTTACCACTCTATGGTTAGGTCCTTATGAAGTGCTTACCATGTTTGATAATGGGGTTGTGAAGATAAACATGATTGATGATGAACAAGTCTCTTTCATATTAAATGGACATAGACTTAAACTTTACCACATGAACATTTCTAAAGAAGACTTTATACAAGTCATGACAACCGATAGGGCACTAGCCTTGGTGGATGGGGAAGTTTCTTCTCCTTCTCCCCGTTCTTGAAATAGTTTGATTTTATTTTTTTCATATGTAGATATTTCTGGTGTGGTCCTTGACAAACAATTTTAGGAACTTTTGTAGGTATTCATTTAAAAATTGTTTTCTTTAAATTAACCATTTTTATTAGATTTCTATCTTCCTTTCTCTCAAGGAATCTTTCATGGAATTTTCTAATAACCTCCACCATTAGAAGACATAAGGAAGTGACATTTTATTTTATCAAACCTAGAGGTTACTAGTACAATCCATCTAGGGCTCTAAGTAGGTGAGTAAAGTATCTTTATAAAAGAGTAGCAAGAAGGTATAACAAGGAGTTAACCATGGAAACATCAATATAACTTCAAATGAAGAAAGTGAGTAGGGACTATATATACCTTTATGTTATTTTCCAATGGTACCATCCACCACATGTTAAAAATGATTGATTGTAGAATATGTTTAGATTGGATGCACCCACTTAAGTACCCCTTACATTAGGACAATCTATAAAAATGCCCATACAGAAGAATCATCCTCGAACTTAAATACCATCCCAGTCCATAAAAATATTTTCAATGTTGACTCCCCATCTCCTTGGAAAAAGAAACATTCATATACAAATCTTAAATATGGTGGTAAGGACCAGTATTTGTTGTAAAAATGGTTAAAGAGGTTAACCCATCGGTATACTAAACAGGTCTATTGGAAGCGAGTACCAACCTATGGTATGAATAGTTAAACCCATTGGAGTAATGAACAGGCTTGCTGACAGCGGGGAATTCTACCTAGAGAGGGTGATGATTTGACAAACAACAAATAAAGATCAATTTATGATCTTAAAACTTGTTCTAATGTACGACAGTACTTGTAGGCATGATTGAAAAGATGTATGAATAATTAAGAAAGGTAAATGAACTCCATTAATCTGCCATTGAAAACTAACTTAAAGGTAATCTTAAGACTCTCTTTCCTAACTCTTATTAACTATATGTAGGATGTTTTGTCCTACACGTGGGGCTATGTTCTTAACTGTCTTGTCAGGCTATTGGAAACTATAAATATTAGGCTACTCGAACGATTGAACGGTTTCCTATATCTTTGATTGTGAAGTGTCACAATAATTAGGAGTTGGGCGGGGGGGGTTCCTTAGATAAAAAAAATCAACACTGAAAAACTGCACATTTGTATAGAAAGTCCATGAGATGAGGAAGTAGGATTTCTTTCAAAATTTTGTCATACTATTTTTTACAATATCTTAGGCTATTATATCAACAGTCGTTTATATTGGCACGATAAACCTTATACCGTTGGCATAATTTTGTGTGTATAATTAATAATCCTGATGTACATCATACTTTATATTCTTTTGGTTTATGTGTATGTCTAATACAAGGGAGGATTTCTTACACTCAATATTCCTTCTAACAGTTACATTTCAGCGACAAAGGTAACTAAGATGGATACTACAATCCGATCCACCCTCTTCTTCACCATGGCAGCGAGGAATCTTCCAATCCTAGTAATATGGGAGAATACTCGCTTACTATTGTATAATTTTCACCTGAACAGAGCACCATATGGAGGACCATATGGAGTACCATATGGAGGACCGCATGGAGTGCCAGATGGAGTGTTGAATAAGGTTTTGTATAAAATGTTGCAACTGCGAATGCAATTTTAATTCTTTCATTTAGGTATGACCACTGGAGTTCGATTATATTCATTGAGTGATGAATTAATATTACTAAAGGTGGTATATCTATATTTTACACTTGTTAAAAGGGAAAATTTAAATTTATGATTTCATTTTATGATCATAATGTCCAAGTCTTCGACTTGGACATTGATCAAATATTTCATACGATTTGATTTAACCTCCAAGTACAAAATCATTCAAATTTAAAACCCTGCGCAATAATTACCACATATGGCGCTCATATGTGTCAAATACACCCACAATTCTACCCTCCCATATTGTTTTCATTAAGACAGAGCAATATGTTTTGTATCGCTCATCCTATGCCTATTTTGCCTCTCGCTTCTCTATTGATTTGCAACCATGCCAAATCATCATGAACCTTCATTCTATGTTGATCTATTGGCCATTCCAGAGTCTGAATCCAGCCTCAAAGTCTTTCTCTGCGCGGGTTGGGGGAAGTTCTTTGCCAGTCTGCAGAGGCATGATGATGATGTTTCCCTTCAATTCGCTCTTGGATTTAATGGAAAGTTTGATTGTATAGGGTCACTAGTTTTTCTAGTCTTCTAAGAGTCCATTTTTGTGGTCACGAAATTACCATGAATTGGGGATCGATGGTTCAATCAACATCAACTTCCACGACATAGATACACCTAAGGTGTTTAAGCATAAATATAAAAGCATCTCCAGGATGAAGGATATTAAAAGGGGTGGATTAAATATGATTTAATCAATACTCTTATTGTTATCACCAAAATCATTAACTGTGAGGGTAAGTACTTTGTCTTCAAATCCTTCCATTTTCTCCTTTTGGCCCATTTTCAATTTGGAAAACCTTTGAATTTCCCCTTTTATTTTCTAAAATGTCTCGAGAATATGTACTCCCATGTCCTAAAAAATGTGGAAAACCTTCACCATGGCCTATTTCATCATGTCCTTATTAAAGTACTTGTTATCTAAGAATTAAAGAAACAGGGAAAAACTTGGGAAGACTTCCTCTATTAGTTTTTGAGCCCCCATCTAATAGTTAAAACAAGAAAAAATTTGATCGATCCTGGGACTGTTACTCCACCTAACCATAACTATTCTAAAATCCAAACCCCTTCAATTCATCCTATTTCATTATCTAACAAGAAATCCAACAAACCTATTGTTGATCCTCCATTATCTACAAATCCTATTGGCTCTAAACAAAAGAAATTGCAAGGCTCTTTTCACTGGGATTTTCCTCCAATACCTACAAGGAGACGAGGTGCTAACATATTTAAAGGGAAATAATTTTGTAGGATAACTTGAAGTACGATTGGAAAGACCAATGCAAAGCCTCCAACTACCTCATACCCTATTCAATTCTCCTCTAACCATGAGAGCCCTCATAAGAAACATAGAGAAGATTTTTCAAAAAAAAATTAAGCCTCCCAAAGAAATCAAGTCTAAGCCTGTCACACCTAGTATTCCTGAAATGGCCATTATTACTCCCTCTTCTTAGATTCCTGCACCTTCTACCATATGTGAAATTCCTTCTACATACAATAAGAATTGTAAGCCTTCCCTTATTGAACAGTTTGATCAGTTCCCAACTATTGAGAAATTGAAAAAAGAGAATGCTTAGTTGATCCAACATATGGAAGAATGTGAAACTATGGATTTTCATTTTCACTATGAAAACTTTGTCCTTCAAGAAAAAATAAATTCTCTACAATGTTCAGTCGACCAGTTGACTAATACTAATCACAGTTTAAGGATGCGGTTGAAGAATCAAAAGAGACCTAAGAAGAAGTCTCCATGACATGAGGGAGAGCCCCCTAAAGCTAATGTACCTCCTCCTTCATAAGTATAGCTATGTTTGGCATCCCATTTTTGTTTCAGAGGGATCTGCAAACTCTTAGGCATGGGAGAAATGATGACTATGTGTTTTTCCCATTTTTCCTTTTTCCAAATCCCTTTTTGCACATGGATGTTATATAGTTTATGATTCTATTATCTCTTCTTGAAGGTATTATCAAGTTTCTTCCATCAACTTTCTATGGATCAACATACAGTATGCAGAGTCCTTATATTTGATGATTTTATGATGGTTTATCTTTAATTGAGTGAGTGTAATCTATTAACATTTCTCGTTTGTTTGAAACATGTCGAAAACATGATCCAACTCTTGATACAATCCTCAATCCATCCCTTGATCCGACCCTCGATATGGCCCTTGATCCGACCCTCAGAGTGCAATGCAATTGTGGGTTGGCATATCGGTGATCTCTTCTCGACGAATACGAAAAATGGGTTTTGTACTTGTTCAAGCTCACCAACTACGGATCTCATAACTTTGATTCAAACAGTTGCGTTCGAATTCTAATTTGAGCACATGAGTTGTTAAGAAGATATTGCTTGTTACCTATTTTTAATGATTTTCGGTTGTAGGAGAGCGTTGACCCTTTTAGTGGTCGACCTCTCATCAATGTCTAAAACTCTATAAATACTGGAACTCTCTCTGAGACCAAAAATGCATAATGATATAATCATCATTTTGAATTCTCCTCTGTAAAATCCTTTTTTATTGTTAAAATAAGATAATGCGTTGATCATGATTGTCTATTGAACTGGAGTAGTACCACGACTACCTAGGGGGCCCACCAATGGTCTCTATGTATTGTTTATTTACTACGTCTTTAGATTTGTGCATACAACTCTTGTGTGCAGGTTTCTTGCTGAAGTTGTATTTTTATATGGCTTATGGGTTACTCATAGTTATCTATATCTAATTGTCCATACTCTAAAATATAACATATCTTATGAAGGTTGTGTTTTACTAATGCATATATACTCATAATCATCTAACTATGCAATTATATACAAGATTTCTTTTCTTTTTTTATAAACTGTAGGTTACTTTGCAGATTCATTACTTAGGAAGTGTCTATAACAACCAGGTATTCTTCAGTAAGTTATGATTTTTAATTACTTCCTGTAGGTATTCATAAATTGTTAACTCTATGTAGAATATTTCCAACATTAGAGTGATAGGATAAGAGTTGATTTCAAATCTCTTTTGCAAAATGTTTATAGACTATATTAATTATAAGAACATGTATTGATATATTCATAATGGGAAAGCTTTCCATACGCTATATTATTCATACTCTACATATCTTTGTAGAAATTAGCATCGAATTGATTCTGCTTGAATTATCAGTAGTGTTAAGATGCCATCATGACATAATTTATCACCATATACATAGCCATTACATTTGAGTATCATCACAATGCTCTTGTCAGTCAGACTAGTATAAATCATGTGGTAGAATAGAAGTAATCGTGAGTCTTTGAACAAATGTTTTAAGAATAGGGTTCACTATAAAGAATTTCTTTTGAAAGATAGCTTGTTTTTATGAGTTCACTGTCCATAATTATAGATTGTTCTTAAAGAAAGATAGTTTACTTTCATTCAAGATTTGTTCACTTAAAATAATGAATTTACCATTCCCAGTTGTAGATTACTTTGTACATTTGAAGAAAATATCATTGTCTAAACATAGTTCAACTTGTTCATAATCTTTTTAGAATTGTAAATAAAGCACTAGTCCCTAGGATAAACTTTCCTTTTGCCTAGCTAGATTCACTTTCCAAACCTCACAAGTAGCTAATCCTTACTCTACCTTGACTCATACTATGTCACAAATCTAAGTCTACTTACCATGGTTGATAATTTAATTGATGAAAATTAAGGTATATAGTTTACCCATCAATGATACCCTACCCTACCCTAACATACCTAGCCCAATCTATTACATTTTTTACTAATCTGCCACATATAGAATATATATACCCTACCCTACGATAATGTTATGTTAGGATAATAGTCACTAACATAACATATCACAACCTACCCTACATTATATTACCCCAAAATGACCCCAACCTAAGCTATCCTAGCTTATCAAAACCTAGCCTAATCTATCCTAACCCACCAAAACCTAGCCTAACACACCCAAACCTAGCCTAACCCTCCCAAATGTAGACAATCCTACGCTAGAATTCCTCACCCTACCCTATCATACACTATCCTAGAATACCCTAACCAAGCTAGATTAACCTACCCTAACCAAGAATCTCCCTAACTTAGTTTATATTAACCTTGTCAAGCCTATCCTAACCAACCTTACCCTACCCTAACCAATGTATCCTAACCTACCATCACCACGACTATCCCTAACTCAACATAGTTTAACCTTGTCAATCTTATATTAACGAAACCTACCCTGAATTTCCTTAGCCTACTCTAGCTTCTAATCCTAACCTATACTACATAAACCTATCCTACCATAATGTATCCTAGCCTAGCCTAGAATACAATACAGTAGGATAATTTAGCATATTCTAACGTACCTTAGCCTAATAGAACTTAGCCTAACCTAACCTAGCCTAGTCTAACCCAACCCAACTACTTTAACCTACCCTAGCATATCGTAACCTACCTTACCCCTTATTATCCCTAGCATATATTAACCTAAATAAACCTAGATTAGCTTAACATAGCCTAGTCTACATTAGCTTATCGTAATCTACCCTAACATATAATAAATTGGACATCTCTATCCTATCCTAACCTATTCAACTAACATAGCCTACCCTAACCTAACTTAGCCTAGCCCAACTTACCCTAACTTAACCTACCCTATCCTAACCTACCATATCCTATCCTATCCTATAGTGGCCTATAATATCCCAACCTAACATATCCTAGATACATATAACCATTTCCACCCTAATATTGTCTAAACTATCCTACCCTAACCTAGCATATTAGCCTAACATGGATTACATAACAAAACCTACCCTAAAATAAACTAAGATAACCTATTCTAAGCTAACCTAGCCTACTCTATCTTATACTACCTTACCTTAACTTAACCAATCATACCCTAGCCTATACTGGTCTACACTAACCTTGCATAATGTAGACTAAGCTAGCCTAGCCTAGCCTAACTTAGCCTAGACAAACCTAGCCTACCATAACCTGGCCTAAGCTATCCCAACCTACCCATACATTTTCTAGCCTACCCTACCTTAACCTATCCTACGCTAGCCTAGCTTACCTTAGCGTACTCTAACCTACCACGACTTAGTGTAGCCTACTCCAATAACCTAACCTAGCATAGATCAACCTACCCTTCCCCAGATTGTCCTATCTTATCTTAAACTAACCTATCCTACCTTAACCTACCTTGTCATGGACTATATTATGCTACCATAGCCTACTCTACCCTAGCTTACCCTATTCTATCACTACCTTACCTACCCTACCATATCGTATCATATTCATTTCTAGCCTACCCTACCATAACCTAACCTATCTTTCCTACCTTATCCTAGTCTATCCTACCTTAGCCTACTCTAAACTTCCCTATATTAGCCTAAACTACCTCAACCTAGCATAGCCTAGTCTAACATGGCCTAGCCTACTTTAACCTATCTTAGGCTATTCTAACTTAACATAATACAATTTACCCTACCTTAGCCTAGCTTAGTCAAATTGAACCTAAACTACCATACCATATCTTATTATAACGTACCTTAGCTTACGTACCCTATTATGTCGTACCCTACCCTACCATACCCTACACTACCCTAATCTAGCCTTTCCTAACCTCTCTTAACCTACCCTACCCTAGCCTTTCCTAACCTCTCTTAACCTACCCTAGCCTAGCATAGCCTATTATACCTTGCCTTTACCTACACTATCATAGCCAAGCCTAACCTAATCTACCCAAACTTACTGTAGCATGACATAGCCTACCCCAGCCTATCATACCCAACATAACCTACCTTAACCTACTCTAACCTAGAATACCCTAGCCCAACCTACACTACCATACCTTACCATCCTATCCTGCCCTAACCTAGCCTAGCCTACCCTTAGCCTACTCTATCTGAGCCTACCCTAACATGGTGTTTGATAGACTACCTTAACATAACCTATTCTAGTCTACTTTACCCTAGCCTAACATATTCTTCTCTACCCTAAACTACCCTAGCGCCTAACCTAACTTAGCCTACGTACATTTTTCTACCTTATCATACATAGGCTGATCTAACATAGTAGACATAAACAACTCTACCCTAATTTTAAGCCTATATCATAAGCCTCCATCCTAGGTCTAAATCCCTAAACTTAGATCCTAATCCTATTTCTAAGATTAAGAATTTAAATAGTAAGGCTAAGCTTAAATACTAAGCCCAAGCCTCATGTAATAATGAATTAAAATAAGAATAATTCTTTAAACAAATTCTAATGTAACAATATCTACTTATATATAAATTATAAAAAAAATTAATATAAATTATAAAAACATAAATTATTATGTGATTTGAAATAAAAACTACAAAATTTTAATAAAAAAGAAAATCAATATAAATATTGAAAATAGATATATAATTAAAAAATATTATAAATGTACATTCCTCTCATGAAAAAAGTTAACTAATAATAACTAAAATAAATAATGACTTTTATTAAAAAAAATACAATATATTGAAACATATACAATATAATGGCATTCTGCACTAAGAGCACAATCTACATTAAAAACAATTAACATAATTAAAGAGTTTTATTAAAAGATTAAAAATATAATTTCTTTTACATTAAAATATTTTGTTTCTAACAATAATTTTTACTTTTAAGTATTTAAATTAAAACATGATATATATTACATCATTATTTCAATTACTCAATTAATTATAAAAAACTCTAAATACACGAACATAAAAAATAATATAAATCTGTCAATTCCAAGGTGTAATTGGAAAAGTAATAATTAATT
Organism: Picea engelmannii; assembly: GCA_009831015.1. Classification (NCBI taxonomy): domain Eukaryota; kingdom Viridiplantae; phylum Streptophyta; class Pinopsida; order Pinales; family Pinaceae; genus Picea; species Picea engelmannii. Next base: position 534,398 of record ML778024.1, on the reverse strand, counting down.
ATTTATATAAAAGGCTAAATAAAAACTAAATTGCAAAACAATTAAATTAACGGGAGATAACTGTAATGGTGATTCACAGACATGTCGATATTTAATGAGTGAAAATCTCTGAAAGCCTTCACTATTTTTAAATTTAAACATTAAAATCGATATCATGTAAGAAATGTGTTATCCATATAAGGAATTAAATCGCATGGCCTAAGATGATTAAACTGATGAGCGAGCTAATACAAGCGTGTAATTATATTCATACGCACTCTTATCGAAAATAGGGTTTAGCTTATAGAATTGGTTTTTACAGATACAGATGATAATGTGTATGGTTAAGATTTAATGTGTAAATAATATTTTTATTTCATATTTTAATTTGTTTACAGATTTTTAAAAATTTAAAAGTAATTGATATTATATATTTTAGATTATTTGAAATTTGTAAAGGTGCTCAATCAATTTATAGAAATTCAAGTTCGGACCTACCACGTCGCGCACTTAGTACTCCGTTCCGCTCCACTTCTCTTAAGGATAAGCAGCACTGTATGCCACGTTCCCCACTATCGACTTCCTGAGTGAGCTCCTCACTGTCCACTCCGCATGCATTAATAACCGTTTTCTTGGCTTTGGATGCAGCGGCGGCGCCTCAGTCGTCTTCTCGCTACAGTACCGTGTTGCTGGTCAACTGCATTGGATGTCGCAAGAACCACCCTTCGCCGTGCGTCTCTCAGAAGCATTGCAATGGAGAAATCCTTCCGCGATCGGGTGTGGTGGATGCAGAGGCAGATCAAACTGTTTAGAAATCCATGTAGATTTCTCTTAAACTAAAGAGAGATGTAGGGAGGAACATATGGATTAAGAGAAGGGCATAATAACTATTAAATAGGTGGGTTTTAAGCTAGTCCTACTGAGAACATAAATTTATTAAGTACGATGGAAACGTGGGACTATTGCCAGAGCAATGGCATAACAATTAAAATATTGAGAGAAAAGGTACGAAAACCCAGGGCTACACATCCCTGTAACTTGGTGCTATTGCCAGAGCCAGGTTAAAATATTGAGAGAAAAAGTAAGAGAACCCAGGGCCATACATCCTTGTAACGTGGTGCTATTGCCAGAGCCGTGGCATCATGGTTAAAATATTGAGAGAAGGAAAGAGAACCCAGGGCCATACGTACCTGTCGCTCAAATTACAAATTTGTTCATGGATGGTTTTGAAGGGCTAGAATCCTATCGAAGGTTTTTCTTCTTTCCTTACTCCGTCAAGCTCTTCCACCAAAGGCAGTTGGCATCCAAACAGAATAGAGCCAAACCTAATATATTTTCAATCAAATTTTAGCCAAACCTAATATATTTTCAATCAAATTAAAATTTGAGATAAACAAGAAAGATGTGCATGAGATTTGTGATAAACAATAATTCATTAAAAATGCGGAATGAATAAAGAGATTTTCCAAGTTCTCGAATTCATTCAAGAGAGAGGGTTTGGAAAGCCTCAGAGGAAGGCTCGTCTTTCTTCCTTCCTCTATGGAGGTCTTCCAACCAATGGTCGTTCCCATACGAACAGAGTAGAGCCCAACCTGAAATATTTTCATTCAAAATGATAGAATTAAAGGATATGCATGAGATTTTATATAGGCAACAAGAGATTAAGACTATTAAAAGCTATAATAATAATAAAATGTACCGTTGAAGCTTAGCCGTCCTTCCATTAAAATTGTTCGCTATAGCGGGTGATCTAATTCAATCCAGCCTCCTATATCACACACGGACATGACTCGACCTAGACTTTAAGATGCAGACTCAGACTCAACGAAAACCACACAGAGAACATTCAGACTTAGACTACACAGGCGCGGAACCAGAGCAGATAAACGAGGACGGAAATGTTGAAACTGGATAAGATTTGATATATATATATATATATATATATATATATATATGTTCTTGCACTTCCCTTCAACTAAAAAATAGTTTCCTGCTTTTGCCTCCTCTCTCTCGAACCAACCATCAGTTGTAGATGAGACAAATTGCTTTTTCCTCCGTCTCTCTCCAACTAACTATGAGAGAACTCAACGGTTCACTTAAACGGTTCACTTAATCGAAGCTTTAGAGGCGTCCTTCCGTTGAAGCTTTCTTTTTTTTAGTTTTAATTTCGACTTTAATCATAAGAAAAAATATATTATTTTGTGCTTTTTCTGAAATAGGATCCAATGTAGGTCGATTTCATTCAATGAAATAGATGTAATGAATTTATACATTTCATTCAATAACGTTGCTTGAGATTTTTGAATTTGTGCATATGGAGCTGAGTTCTGAATTTGTGCTTATGGAGGTGGATGGTCGAGTTGAGTTCTGAATTTGTGCTTATGGTGTTGGATGGTCTAGGGCTTCTAGGTAGCAGGTGAGAATTTTTTTTTTTTTAAAACTGTATGTTTGGGATATAGGATTATTTTATGCCCAAATTTGTTTCATTGATCCAAGACGAAGGAGACACCAAATTTGTTTCAGTGAGCCAGGTATAATGTTCTACTTTTAAGGTGGATCCACTAGAATTTTAGATCTGATTTAGGATTATTTTCTGCCCAAATTTGTTTCAATGATCCAGAGACACCAGATTTGTTTCTTTCAGTGATCCAGGTATAATGTTCTACTTTTAAGGTGGATCCACTAGAATTTTAGATCTGATTTAGGATTATTTTCTGCCCAAATTTGTTTCAATGATCCAGAGACACCAGATTTGTTTCTTTCAGTGATCCAGGTCTAATATTCTACTTCTAAGGTGGATCCCCTAGAATTTTACATCTATCTACCATGTAGATCACCTTTTTATCATTACTTTATAACGATGATTGTTAATTGTAGTGGACTAGCCCTTATATTATTATATTATTGCACTTCCGAGGCTATTAGGACTGAGCAGAGGAGAGTTAAATTATAGAATAAAAATAAAAATTAATAGCTTCTGGTTATTCCCCAGGGAAATTGAAATATTATAGGGCATTGAAAGTTTTATTACATTAAAAATGTAGTAATATTATAAAGAACAAATGTTCAAAACTGTTTGATTTATTTGATAAATTATTTATATATCTAAACTATATTCAACATTGATATTGATATATTTGGATATGTAGAAATTACTTGTGATAATTGCTTTAAATTTTATAATGATAAAGAAAAAAAAATTATAACTATTTTTACAAATTGTAATAATAATTGTCTTTTATTAATATTTTTATTGTGTTAAATACTTAATTATATATAAATTAAATGTGTAAATTTTGTTTCTTATAATAACTTTTTTTTATTTAATTGATTATTCATAAATTATTATTAGAAAAGAAATATATTCATCACCAATGTAATAAAATATATACAAATATTATTATATCAATTTTGTATATTAATTTTATATTAATTAAACAATAAGTTATATTTGTTTATTAGTATTTTTTTCAATTTCTATTGGAACCATCTTAGATCTATGGTTGTTTTCCATAGATTCCTATGAATAGATAGCTAATAATAAAAAAATTGTAATATAAAGAAAAAAAATGATTTATGAAGATTATTAGAAACTCGCAATCATACTTCACACAAGAAAACTAAGAATCCATGAAAGAAAAGAATTGATAGAATTAGAATCATTATATAAAATGTCATTGTTCTATTAAAGACTAAGAATTTTGGTGTTTCTTGATACAAGAAATAATATCATACTTGACACACTAAAACTAAGAATCTTTGAAAGAAAAGAATTGATAGAATTAGAATCATTATATAGAATATCATTGTTCTATTACAGACCAAAAAAGTGGTGCTTCTTAATAAAAGGAACAATACAAACAAAGCATGGTGGTGCTTCTTGATAAAATAATATCACATGTTGCATACATAGACATCCATTTCTTCCATCCTTAACAGGATTTATTATGAAATATACCCAAAATGCAAATGAAGGATACATCATAATTACATAGAGACAACAACTAAAATTAAAGACTCTTTAGCTCCTTACTGACCTACTACTGCATGATCCACATGGTCATGTGTGTCGTTTTTTCTTGAAAGTTGCATCTGAGTCGATCAAAATGGACCAAGGAATCCCATTGTTGCTCAAACCCCACTCCATCAAATTCGCTGAGCTTATGAGCGGTCGAAGAATCTCATGCATGACTATGAATCTGTTGTTGAAAAAAAATATGTTGTTCCTGATAAATCCACCGCTAAGCATGCAATAAGTTTGTTGTTCCTGAGAACTCTCTCGCCAAGCCTATAATAACGGATAAAAGTTGATCACTAATCAAAATTTAAATAAATAAAGTTATTTATATTTTTTAAATAAATCTAATACAAATTATACATGACACTTTAGATAACTTGAAAATATTTAAAAGTCAAACCTTACCTAAAATAACGTCAACATTAGAAATCCATTCAATAATTCTCAAGGGGAGGATCTCCGCGGCAACCCCACATCCTCCTAATATCGCAATTTTTCATCCTCTCATCACCTCCTACACGAAATTTGCCAAAGGACCTCCTTAGTCACATTTTGTCAAGAAGATTCACAAGATCTCGAAGGTTCCAGTACATCCTTCTTCCTCGCGACTGGTTTCCCTTCGTTTGGTGGAGATCGGCCAGCTTATGGGACTATGGCCCTTACCAAGAGCAATGAAACAATGGATGGATCAGAACTTGAAGAAATGATACAGGGGAAAATGTCCTCTGCATTTTGTGGTAAGGGTTTCTTCATCTTTCTCTTTGAAAACAAAGTTGATAGAGATATGATTTTTAGAAATTGCCCCTATTTCATGGGCTCAAGGGGAATGTGTCTCAATAAATGGACCCCATATTTTAGTCTAGAAAATGACATCCCGTCTACAGTTCCTATATGGGTATGTATGCTCTTTGTTCCCCTCCATTGATGGAACGATGAAATGTTGAAAAACATTGGGAACACTCTCGGTAGATTCATTGATTGTATCAAACCACAAGGGGGGGAAACCAAAACTTCAAGTAAATAATGAATCTAGTCTCTTGGAATTGTAGGCGAATGGGAAAAAGAGAAAAAATTGAATCTATGGGAAAATTAATTAAATAAAAAAAACCCCAAATATTCCTAATCCAGGAGACTAAAATGCAAGGGACACAGGCCCTCTGAGAAATGCAACAAATATGTAAGGCAAGTGAAGGAGTAGCTCTAAATGTAAGAGGAGCATCAAGAGGAATTTGAACCATATGGATTACCACATCCTTTAGTGAAGAACACATATTTGAATCATCCCACTGGGTTCTGGTCCATCTAAACCATCTTCCCTCAAGTGTTGTCTATCCTAAAACTGTATCATAGCAGGCGAATTCAATACAACTCTTCACCAAAATGAAAAGAAACAAGATCTAGTATTTGATTTGGACCTCTTTGATGTCCATCATATCAAAGAAAAATACACGTGGAGTAACAAACACACAGGCGTAGGCCATATAACAGCTAGAATGGATCATTTCCTTATCCATAGTTCTCTATTATCTCTTCCAGTGTATCTTTCCTCTCAAATAATTCCCTAGGGCCTTCCGTACCATCACCGAATTACTATCTCCTTTGATAAAGCATAAAATCTAGGACCAATTCCCTTTAGGTTCAACCCTCTCTGGTTGGAGTCATAAGAATTCCTCCCCCTCCTTTCCTCTATGTGGACTAAACAAGTGGATGGGTCCTCTATTTTTATCTCGGAGAAAAATATCAAAAGATACAAAACAAACTTTAAAGGATTGGTTGAAAAAATCTCCCCACAACCCTAGGGAAGAAGTATAAAAATGAAAAAAGCAGCTCGAGGACTTACAAGAGAATATGGAAGTTAAATAAAACAATAATAGTCATATTTCACACAAGAAAGAATTCTTTAAAAATTATATGAAGGCTCTCCATAATGAAAAAATGTTTTGGAGGCTGAAATCATGGGCTCTTTGGATTCAGGCAAGGGGAAAAAACACCTCCTTCTTTGATAAGAAGGAAAAGGCTAGACAACACATGAATAAGATTGAGAAAATCAAGACACAATCAAGAACCAAGGCTATACAACACATGAATAACATTGAGGAAATCAAGACACAATCAAGAACCATTATTAATTCCTTCGAAGAAATTAGAAAGGAAACATCCTCCCATTTTGGAAAACTTTATTCCAAGGAAGGAGAAGACAACCAATAATTCTGGATAATACACAACTAAATAAGGAGGTTACAGTGGAAGAATTCAAGGATGTTATAAATCAATTTGATCCAGACAAATCTCCTAGTCCAGGTGGCTCTACATTACATTTTTATAGATAATGATGGACAATCATCAAAATAGATCTCATTTGCATGATAATATATGTGCAAAAATCTTGCAGGATGGAAGGTTCCACCAACTCGTGTTTTCTAGATCTGATTCCAAAGGACAAAAATGCCTCTTCCTTTCACATATATTCTCCCATTTATCTCATTCCAAAGGAGAAAACCACCTCTTCCTCGAAAAATTCATAGAAAACAAGATGAAGCTGATGTTACTCTGACTCATTCTACCAAATCAAGGAGGATTTTTCACAAAAAGAGAGATATGGTACAACATCACCTTAGTCTAGGAGGTGATCCATTCCAGTTTGAACAATACAGAAAGAGGTATGGTCATTAAAATAGATACAAAAAATGAATTTAATAGAGTAAAGCATAGTTTCCTAATTGAATTATTAAAAAAATGTGGTTTTAATCACTCCTTTATCTCCTCGATTGGATTCTGTATCACCAACCCCTCAATAACTCCTCTAATAGATGGAAATACCACCCCATTCATTCAATACACAAGATGATTAATACATGGATTCCCACCCTCCCCAATTTTTTGTGTCCTAATTGAAGAATCTCTAAACATAAGACTAGAACATGAAAGAAGAACAAGCTCCATCCCGGGCCTGAAGATAGAAAGTGGGGTCATAAAAATAAATCACTCCCGTTTCACTCATGACACTTTGTTTCTTGGTGGAGCCTCTCAAATTATGGACAACCAATTTAAATTGGTCTTATATCAGTATGGGGAAACCTCAAGAGGAATCTTAAACAAACACAAGAGAAAAATCTATGCTTGGAACATCAAAGAAAGTATTTTGGTAAGAATTGAAAATATATTACAACTCCCTTTCTAAGTAGACTGTAAAAGTTTTAAATACTTATGTAATGTACCTCAAATTCACCATAATTTTATTTTATTTTATTTCCTAAGACATAATTCAATTTCGTTTAAGCTTAGAAATTAAGAGAAGGTAAAATTCATTTTTGTCCATAATGTCATTTTTACACCAGTCTAGATTACTTTGAACCGGAAAGCTTATGTGGGTAAATTCTTTCCATAATTCTATCACTTCCCTTGACTCTCAAACTACCCCAACATACTTCTTTTTATATAGACAATGTCTAAACTCAGGTCGAAGGAACCTTTGATGTTCAGAGAGCTAAAGCTCAGAAGGGATAACACCTTTGAAGTATTCAAAGGGAGACAGAGATCGAAATCGTCTCGCAGAGGTCAAGTTCATGTTGAGAACGCTAAGTCATTTTGGCTAGATCCTTGAGCGGAGTGAACGAACGGTGAGATTTCTTTGTGGGGAAGTACCGAAATCTCGCAGACCATTGGATCTCGTAGATATTTGGGAAGGTTAATACTGATCATCTTTTAGCGTTCAGAAGCTCAGGAGGAGTAGCGATCGTTGGATGCGAAGCAACCGAAGTCGTTGATCTTGCACTTCGAACTTCACTAATTCGGAGTTTGGGGCTTGGAGCAGCAAGGGATTTTGGAATCACTGCATCGCGAACTCCCGATTTGTGAAATCCCGAAAGAATTGGAACCATTGATCTCATGCGAAAAGGGCCAAAAACTCGTTAAGCCCCCTTTCGACATTTTGGGTCTCGGGAGTTTGAAGTCCTAGAAACGTTGCATCTGGAGTCGTGAAATCCCGAATCGCGAAACCCCTAAATGTGAAAAGGCCAAGACCCATTAAGCCACTTTTTGGCATTTCAGGTCCCAAGAGTTTGAAGGGCCTAGAAAAGTTGCCACTGGAGTCGCAAAACCCTGAAATCCCGAACTCTGAAACGCCGAAGTGTTGGGCTCACAGTCCTTTTGCATTTCGCAATTTGACACTTCTTTTTTCATTTTGTTTGTGCATCAGGGGTTTGTAAACCCTAAAATCCTGAAATCCCAACATGTTGGGTCCTCAGTCTCTTCACATTTCATGATTCAGCAAACAATGTTGTCTTCTGTCTTTTGTGTTCGGCATTTGTAATCGCCGAAACCAGATTGACTTCAGCCTTTCACACCATTTTGTTCTCTAAGGTTTAAAATATTAAACAAAAGTCTAGGTTAATTTTTTGGTACAGGTCCTAATTAATCGTTTCCGAACTCTTGTGCTTACAAAGCATTACAATTGCCAAATTTAAAAGGGGTCATTCAAAACAAAGACTTAGCATACTTTAAAGAAGATAAGATACAAAGTTGACACTTCGGATTTCGTGACTTTCTTGCTACATATACACAGAGTTCCTTTGCTTTTCTAAACCCCAAAATCCCGAATCTCGAAACCCTGAAATCCCGAAAATCCTGAACTGTCGAAATCTCGAAGTACTGGGCCACAGCCTTTTCTCATTTCACAAATTTGAAATTTCTTGTTTTATTTTGTTGATGCGTAAGATGATCGTAAACACCGAAACCCCGGTCATTCTCACAACTTTGCGCATGATTTTCTCACCGAAGTATAAATACCCTCTGTAAAGTTCTCAGGTTCAATTCTATTTACAAAAGGTAAATTTTGTATAATGGAGTTTTCAAAAATACTGGTAATTACCCTACAACTGCCTCCGTTGTAATAATCCTAGTTTATGAAGGGACTATTACATAATTTAACCATATAATTTACTTTCGATTATCCTAACAATTAAAAGACCGAAATTCGGTATTCATTCGAGATTAACTCAAACGTAAAACATTGTTGCATATTAGATTCATAAGGCATTCTCTTAGTTTTACCCTTTTATACTTCATACATTGAACATATTTCACCTAGGTTATTGTATCCATACCGAATTAAATAGATGCATTACCGTTGTGCCTAAGTAATTCAAAGAGTTGGAATATAATTTCAATTCAAGTTTAATGAATACACTGCATCATATATACAATCATTCAAATAGAAAATGGAATCATTTTAGTTTAGATTTAACACATACATCACACCTTATATAAAGTCATTCAGACAGAGAAGGAGTAGAGAAACATATTTGAACCAGTTTTGCGGGAAGACAAAGGGAACAACCACATTCCTCCCAACTGTAGAATAGTGAAGCCAAAAATCACTTGCCCGATTCAGGCCCTAGCCTGACCATGAATCCATGAGGGAAAACTTGGAAACTCTTCCTCCACAATGTCCTTCAATTCCAGTAGTTATCCTCTTGCCTCACACTTACTCAGCAGTGCTCATAACAACAAGGAAATTCCATTTGAGTAGACTCCTCTTGCTTCACACTCAATCCGTAGTGTCCGTAACAACAAGAGAACTCAAAAATATTTTCCCCATCATACTTGGCAGCTTCCTGCCTCCTCGTATATGCTATATATCCATTTTGCCCAGGTCTTTTTCCCTCCCTTGGGGGGGCAGATTTTCACAACTTTATAAATCCCTGATTTTTAGGGGTTGCCAATGGCCAAATATCTGATTTGCCACTTGTAATAATCATCCCAAAGGTAGTTCCAACTTGTTCCCCACTCATGGAGTCATGGTCAACTGATTTTAACATGGTTGTTCCATTTGTACTTCTGCAATTAATATTCTTATGTTTTTATACAAGTGTCATAGTCAAATAGTTAGTTGAGTTGCAATCAAAACTCTCCTCAATAGTCATAATATTTAATTACAAATATCAAATTTGAAATTCAGAATTTCCATAAATAGCAAAAATTTTCCAAATTCGAATTTACTAAAAACAGAAATAAATTTCCAACAAATTTAAATTTCAAAATATTTTATTTTTGGGGATATCACATCCTTTCCCCCTTCATTAAAACTCTGTCCTCAGTGTTCGTTCCTTTCTTGGAACAAGGCTGGATTGGATTTCCGCAAATTTCCTTCCAACTCCCAAGTGGTCTCCTCATAATTAAAGTGCTTCCATTGCACCTTTACCTGAGCAACGACTATGTTCTGAAGTGCTATTTCTCTCCAGTCCAGAATGCGCAGGAGTTCCACTTGGAACTCTCCCTCCAGTTCCACCTGCACCAAGTCCCAATCAATCCTATGAGTAGGGTCATGAATATACTTTTTCAACAAAGAAACATGAAATACATTATGAATTCTTAGATTAGCTCGAAGTGCAAGTTGATATGCTATAGATCCAATTCGAGCTAGTATCTCGAAGGGCCCACAAAACCTAGGTGCCAGCTTCGCACAGTTCCCTAACTTCAACGAGATTTTTTGGGCTTTGACCTTCAAATAAACATGTTCTCCTACTTGAAATTCCAAGTGTCTTCTTTTCTGATCTGCATAGCTCTTCTGTCTGTCCGGTGCTTCTTTCAAGTTCTGTTGTACCTTCCTTACCATGTTCTCAATTTCTTGGAGCATCTTTGGTCCAACCATGAGTCTTTCATCTGGGTTATCCCAGCTAATTGGAGTCGTACACTTTCTGTCATACAGTATTTCGAAAGGGATCAACTTAGCTGAAGTTTGGTACCCATTGTTATATGCAAATTCTACCAAGTGTAGGTAGTCTTCCCACTGGTTCAGTTTTGTTCTTACATACATGCAGAGCATATCCTCTATGATTTGGTTTGTCCTTTCGGTCTGTCCATCCGTTTGTGGATGATAACTTGTACTAAAATTCAAATTAGTATTTAGCCCTGCAAACAATTCCTTCCAAAAAGAGGATGTGAATTTTATGTCTCTATCTGAAATCACCATTTTAGGAATACCATGCAGTCTAAAAATTTCTTTCATGAATATTTCAGCAATGTTTATAGCTTTAAAAGTAGACTTTGCTTAAAGCCTCTGCTGCTTTATTTTCTTTTCCCTTGATATGTCTGACTTCAAAGTCGAATTCGCTCAAGAAGGCTAACCATCTGGCTTGTCGTGCATTGAGCTCTGGTTGACTAAACAAATAATTCACACCGCTATTATCCGTCAATAGTGGAAATTTCCTTCCCATTATGTAGTTTTTCCACATTTTTAATGCGTGTATTACCACTGCCAATTCTAAGTCGTGAGTGACATAATTTCTCTCATGTTCCTTTAATTTTCGAGACTCATAACAAATAACGTGTCCTTCCTGAGTTAGGACACCACCTAGTCCCTCTTTACTTGCATCAACACATATTGTGAAGTCTTTATCTGGGTCTACTACCTTCAAAATGGGCGTCGATGTCAATAATTATTTCATCTTATTAAAACTGTCTTGACACTTTTGCGACGAGTTAAACTTGGTCCCTTTCTATAATGATGTGATAGGGTAGGCTATCTTGGAAAATCCTTCTATAAACCTATGGTAATATCCGATGATTCCCATGAATGACTGGATATCTGCTACATCCTTAGGTACTAGCCATTCCATAATGTATTTTGTCTTCTCCGGGTCTACGACAATGCCTTCTGCTGAAATTACATGTCCTAGATATTGTATTTATTTTTGATAAAAGTCACAGTTGTCAAATTTGGCATACAGTTTCTGTTTTCTCAACTTTTGTAGCACTATAGTTAAGTGTTCATCATGTTCTTCCTCCATTTTTGAATAGGCCAGAATATCATCGATAAATACTACCACGAACTTGTCTAAGTATTGGCTGAAAATACTGTTCATCAGGAACATAAACGTGGCTGGCATGTTAGTGAGTCCAAATGGTATGACTACAAATTTGTAGTGTCCATATCTTGTCCGAAAGGTTGTTTTGTTTATGTCCTTGTCTTTTATCCTAATTTGATGATAACCGGATCGTAAATCCAACTTTGAAAATATCTTGGCCCCACCCACTTGATCGAACAGATCATTTATCCTTGGTAAGGGGTATTTGCTCTTAAGAGTCATTTTGTTCAGTTGTCTATAATCAATACATAGTCTTAGAGTACCGTCTTTGTTTTTCACAAAGAGGACTGGTGCTCCCCATGGAAAGACACTTGGACTGATGTACTCTTTGTCCAACAATTCCTGTAATTGTATTTTTAATTCTGTTAGTTCTGGTAGACTCATTCGGTAGGGTGCTTTTGAGATAGGGGCTCATCCGGGTAGTAAGTCTATGGAAAAATCTATTTCCCTTCTAGGAGGTAATTCTGGTATCTCATCGACAAACATGTCTCTGAAATCACGTAGGACATCAAAGTTTTCTAACTTGGGCTTATCTTCTTTTTCTAATAGATTCGTTACTTGGATGGCGTAAACTTGACATCCCTTTATAATACATTTCTTGAGTTTCATCGCTGAAACTTGTCTGACTGATACAGGTTTTGGTATGCCTTGGGCTATTCTAACCGTGCCAAAATTATCTTTATAGCTAAGTATCTTTGTATAACAGTCTAGTACTACTTTGTGTTGTTCCAACCAATCCATCTCGATAATCATATCATAAGATCCTAGTGGTAGGATGTTCAGATTAGTCCTTATCCTTTGACCATCTAAGATGAACTCAAGATCATAAATAAAGTCAACTACTTTTCTTTTAGTACCTGTTGCTAGTTGTACAAGCCATGATTTTGTGTGCTTCAGTTTCTTAAGTTTATTCGACTCTACTACATCGGGAGTAATATAACTTAACGTAGCTCCAGGGTCAATTAAAACAGAAATTTGAGTGTCAGTGATTTTACCTTCGATCTCTACCACTGAGGACTAGTGGTCATCGTTTTGTCCATCTATGGATGCATTTATCCGATGCAGACTTTTGCCCACATCTCCCACTGTCGAGGCTCCCTGCAAATTGTGAACAACAGTTCTGTTGGCTGTAATTAAACATGGACACTTCCTCCTTAGATGAGGCTCTCCACACTCCCAACACTTTAGTGGCTCGCAAGAGTTGTCCCCAAACTTCTTCATTTCTAGGTTTAATGGTTTACTGCTACCTTGCATATTCGAATGATTGGAGTGAAAATCCTTACTTGGGAAAAATTTTGCTGCATTCTGATAAGGGGTTGGCTGGTATCCCTTCTTCCACTGGTTCATTCGATCCTTCTTCTTATCCTTCTAGGTCTTGGGAAACTCTACACGTTGTTTATACTAGTCATAACACATTCATGCTTTCCTAAATACCTCACTCAAGGCTTTGGGGCTGTCAAACTCAATTCTGTCCTGGTAGGCCTGTGGTAAACAACTTAAGAATCATTGGATTTTTACCTTATCCTCCTAGATGTATGGTATGAACCTTAGTAGTTCTAGAAATTTATTTATAAGGTCTTCCATCATCATCTGTCCAAGTCATAACTCGTAAAATTATTTCGTATTCCGTTCATAATAGCTTTCAGAGAGGTATTGTTTCTTGAAATACTTCTTAAAGTCAGACCATTCCAACTATTTCTCTTTTAGGCCCTTGGCCAATTTTAGGTCCTACCACCAAATGATGGCCTTCCCCTTCAGATTGTAGATGGCCATTCTAACCTTCATGTTGTTAGAATAGTTGTAGATCTCGATGTATTTTTTGATGCCCAACAACCATCCCTCAGCTTCTTCTCCTGTCCTGGATTCTCCATCAAAGGTAGCTGGTTTAATATTCTTAAATTCTCCTTCAAGGTGGTCTACTTGTTTTCTTTTTCTGTCTAGTATAGTTTTGTCTTCAGCTGAAGGTGTCCTCTTAGATGAACTATCTCCTTTTTCCATTTTCGCACCAGAATTCTTGGAGGCCCTTTTGCTAACCTTCTCATCATGGTTATCATATTTTGTGTTTTTATTGGTTACTATACTACGCAGGAGGACTTCATTTATCTCTTGTTGTTCCTGCTGTGCTTTCTTCAATTTTTCATTGTCGGCCTTGAAAACCTGTAGATCAACAATAAGATGCCTCATTGTTTCCAGCACCTCCGTGGGTGAGCTTCCATCACTGTTCTGTCTTGGAACTCCAGGAGGTCCTTGTTGCTGATTCCCTTCCATCCTGATTTCTGCACCTTCTTGAGCTGCCATAATCAACACAAAATAGAAAGGCTTTCTGTTTGTAACCATAAGATTTATTAGTTTTTTCATAAATTGGAATATATACTAAGCAATTAATGTGGCCCTGTTCAGGCCCAGTTTTGTAACTTTTTCTTTGATACCATATGTAATGTACCTCAAATTCACCATAATTTTTTTTTTTTTATTTCCTATGACATAATTCAATTTCGTTTAAGCTTAGAAATTAAGAGAAGGTAAAATTCATTTCTGTCCATAATGTCATTTTTACACCAGTCTAGATTACTTTGAACCGAAAAGCTTATGTGGGTAAATTATTTCCAACATACTTCTTTGTATATAGGCAATGCCTAAACTCAGGTCGAAGGAACCTTTGATGTTCAGAGAGATAAAGCTCAGAAGGGATAGCACCTTTGAAGTATTCAAAGGGAGATAAAGATCGAAATCGTCTCATAGAGGTTAAGTTCACGTGGAGAACGCTAAGTCATTTTGGCCAGAGATCCTTGAGAAAAGTGAATGAACGATGAGATTTATTTGTGGGGAAGTACTGAAATCCCACATACCGTTGGATCTCGTAGATTTGTGGGAAGGTTAAGACTTATCGTCTTTTAGCATTCAGAATCTCAAGAGGAGTAGTGACCATTGGATGAGAAGCAACCAGAGCCATTGATCTCACACTTCGAACTTCTCTAATTCAGAGTTCAGGGTTTGGAGTAGTAAGGGATTTTGGAGTCGCTGCATCACGAACTCTCGATTATGAAATCTCGAAAGAATCGGGACCATTGATCTCATGTGAAAAGGGCCAAAAACCCATTAAGCCCCCTTTCGGTGTTTCGGGTCCCAGGAGTTCGAAGGCCTAGAAACGTTGCATCTGGAGTCACAAAAAATCCTGAATCGTGAAACCCCGAAATGTGAAAAGGCCAAGACCTGTTAAGCCCCTTTTCAACATTTCGGGTCCCGGGAGTTCGAAGGGCCTAGAAAAGTTGTCGCCAAAGTCGCGAAATCTCGAATCGCGAAACCCCGAAATCCTGAACTCTGAAACTTTGAAGTGTTGGGCCCACAGTCCTTTCGCATTTGACAATTCGACACTTCTTATTTCATTTTGTTAGTGCATCAGGGGTTCGTAAACCCTAAAATACCGACATATTGGGTCCTCAGTCTCTTCGCATTTCGCGATTTGGTAAACATCATGGTCTTTTGTCTTTTGTGTTCGGCATTTGTAATCACCGAAACCCGATTGAATTCATCCTTTCACACCATTTTATTCTCTAAGGTTTAAACCATTAAACAAAATTCTAGGTTAGCTTTTCGGTACAGGTCTTGATTAAGCGTTTCTGAACTCTTGTGCTTACGGAGCATTACAGTTGCCAAATTTAAAAGGGGTCATTCCAAACAAAGAATTAGCATACTTTAAAGAAGATAAGATACAAAGATGACACTTTGGATTTCGGGACTTGCTTGCTACATATACACGGAGTTCCTTTTCTTTTCTAAACCCCAAAATCCTGAATCCTGAAACCTCGAAATTTCGAAAATCCCGAACTCCCGAAATCCTAAAGTACTAGGCCACAACCTTTTCTCATTTCACAAATTCGACATTTCTTGTTTTATTTTGTTGATGTGTAAGATGATCATAAACCCCGAAACCTCGGTCATTCTCACTACTTGGCATATGATTTTCTCACCGAAGTATAAATACCCTCTGTAAAGTTCTCAGGTTCAATTCTATTTACAAAAGGTAAATTCTGTATACTGGAGTTTTCAAAAATACTGGTAATTACCCTACAACTTCCTCCATGGTAATAATCCTAGTTTATGAAGGGACTATTCCATAATTTAACCATACAATTTACTTCCGATTATCCTAACAATTAAAAGACCGAAATTCGATATTCATCCGAGATTAACTCAAACATAAAGCATTGTTCCATATTAGATTCGTAAGGCATTCTATCAATTTTACCCTTTTATACTTCATACATTGCACAGATTTCGCCCAGGTTATTGTATCCATACTGAATTAAATAGATGCATTACCATTGTGCCTAAATAATTCAAAGAGTTGGAACATAATTTCAATTCAGGTTTAATGAATACACTGCATCGTATATATGATCATTCAAACAGAAAATGGAATCATTTCAGTTCATATTTAACACATACATCACACCTTATATAAAGTCATTCAAACAGAGAAGGAGTAGAGAAACATATATGAACCAGTTTTGCGGGAAGACAAAGGGAATAGCCACATTCCTCCCAACCGTAGAATCGGGTAGCCAAAAATCACTTGCCGGATTCACCCCCTAGCCTGACCATGAATCCATGAGGGCGAACTTGGAAACTCCTCCTCTACAATGTCCTTCAATTCCAGTAGTTATCCTCTTGCCTCACACTTACTCAGTAGTGCTCATAACAACAAGAAAATTCCATTTCAACAGACTCCTCTTGCCTCACAGTCAATCCGTAGTGTTCGTAATAGCAAGAGAACTCAAAAATCTTTTCCCCAACATACTTTGCAATGTCCTGCCTCCTCGCGTATGTTATATATTCATTTTTCCCAGGTCTTTATTCCCTCCCTTGGGGTTGGAATTTTTGTAAGTTTCTAAATCCCTAATTTCCAGGGGCTGCCAATGGCCAAATCTCTGATTTTCCACTTGTAATAATCATCCCAGAGGTAGTTCCAACTTGTTCCCCACTCATGGAGTCATTGTCAACTGATTTTAACATGGTTGTTCCATTTGTACTCCTGCAATTAATATAAATATTTTGTTTTTATACAAGTGTCATAGTCAAATAGTTAGTTGAGTCCCAATCAGAACTCTACTCAATAGTCATAATAATTAATTACAAATATCAAATTTGAAATTCGAAATTGCCATAAATGGAAAAAAAATTCCAAATTCAAATTTACTAAAAATGGAAATAAATTTCTATCATATTTGAATTTCAAAATATTTTATTTTGGGGGATATCACAACTTAGGCACCCCTAACATACTAAAATCTCTTCCAGGGGAAGCGTGGAAATTCATCCTCCAAAATATTAAGGATCAATTCAAATGTTGTGGAGAAATATGGTTGGACTCGATAGGGAAAGTGTTGTTAGTGTAATCAATTTTATCATCCTTCCTAAATTTTCAATTTTCAACACTCCTAGCTCCAACATGGATAAAAAAGGTAATGACTCAATTAATTCATAAATTCCTTTCAAAAGGGGGAAAAGACAATGAGAAAAAATTCAATATGGTCAATTGGTCCATAGTTTGCGTCCCTAAAGAACATGGTGGGGTGGGAATCTGGGATCCAGAAAAGAAAAACATTGCACTAGGTGCAAAAATCCTCTAGTGATTAGTTTAAGATGGAAATGATTGGTGGAAGAAGGTAATATGCTACAAATACCTAACAAGAAATCAAATAATATTCCTGGACATAACTCCCATACAACACAAAGGCTCTCCCATTTGGAAACTCTTAAGTGAATCACTCTCACTTCTATGGGACCATCTCTTTTGGTGCCTTGGAAATGGAAAAGAAATAAAGATCTTGGATAACTCCTTTTCAGCCTTGGGAATCTTGTCCAATCTTCCCTCCTTTGAATCTTTTTGGGTTTGGATAACCTCTTAGGGAAAATCTCCCATCTTCGACATCTCAGATTGGGACAACAATGGCTCTTGGAAGGGGTGGAATTTGGGATATTTACCCACAAATCATATCTCTTCCTTTTTATAATCAATGGATCTGTAACAACACATCTCCATCAAAAGGAAAATATAGGTTGGGGTACATCAGGATATTCGATTAAGGTTACAATATAATTCTCACTCAATCCCAATTACCAGAAAAGTCAACTATTTGGAAGGATATTTGGAGCATGGATGGGCTCCCTAAGATAAACATTTTTGGCTGGAATTATCCCATAACAAATTGTTGACAATGAAAAATATCCTTAAAAGAGGGTTCTTGGGTCCTTTCATATGTTCCCTTTGAAAACAAAATTATGAACCTTTAGAACATCTCTTCCTAAATTGCAACTTCTCCAAGCAAGTATTGCAAATAATATATTCTGAATTAGCTCAACAAATCACGTGGACATATTATTGCCAAGTTTTGATTGGGAAATGGATTAAAGTGTACAAAGTATCCTTCTCCAAAAAACTAACATTTCATCATGTTTGGAAGGCGTCCATAAAATTTGTATGTTGGAAAATTTGGTTGGCAAGGAACAAAATTATCATTAAATAGAAATGACCTATCCTTCCTTAGTCGTAGCCTATGCACTAGGCCATTTGGGAGAATTCATTTCTTTGTGAATAATTAAAGTGACTATAGTGGATCAATTGGAAAAATAAGAAGATCACTGGGAGACAAAAATGAACATCTCAATGACCTACTCTCCTAAAACTCTTCAAAAATCACGTTGGAAGCTTCAATTTTCACATCAAGAATACATCCTATGGTTATATGCTGAAGCAAGACATATCCCATGCTTTGATGGGGAATCAAAAGGAAACCTAGGGGAGGAAGATGTGGGAGGGGTGCTATAAAAACCTAGAGGAAATCATTTTATTGACTCCTCTTAGAACCTGGGCATAAACTCCAACAATATGGTTGATGTATATGCAATTTATCAAGGGATATTGTTAGCAAAAGTGCAACAACTAAATCGTATCACAATCATTGGTGACTCAAAAACTATCATCTGCTACGTTTTTCATGGGAACCACAATAAAGAACAATAATATTCATAGAATTATAGACCAATCATAAACTCTCTTCTCCTCCATTCAAGAAAAAATATTCCACATTTTGCATGGAAACAACAAGGAAGCTCACAAAATAGCTAACCGAGAAATGAGAATCATGCTTACATTTCATAAATTTTAACGGAAGTTCCTATTTGTATCACCTTCCAAATGAAATGGACCTACTTCATAATTGAGCCACCTTTCTCTAGGATAACCGTCGGAAGACACCTGGAGTGTACATGAATTATGAGAATGGATTTAAAAGAGCAAGGAAGTAACCCCACTATCTCTTAGCTCATGGGATTTTGTAGGATGTTCTCGGTTCCAGTTCCATCCATTGAAAACAACGGTCACTCAATGAAATTACCTCATGGGACTCCTCGACAAATCGTAATTAGAAACAAGCCAACTCAGATGTCAATGGATTTGAGGATGGATGAAAAGGTTGTAATCATGACTGTAAGTATAGAGACTCAACAAGTACATGCTATATCATCCTCTGAAGGACTTCTAATCCATGGGAGGATTTGCAGTGGTATACATTCATGCACCCCTATTATTCGAATCTCTATTAAAAGAGTAAGTTTTCCATTTCTACCTCATTCCTCTGGGATAAGTTCACAAGTCCACGTCCTTATATCTCTTAGGGAAATTACAGTTTCATAACTCGGGGTTTTAGGGGGAGAGACAATTTTACTACTATAGATTCCATCTGAGTATAAGGCAAGCTCAAAGTAGTGTGGGTCAACTGGTAAGCTAGATAATTTCACAAAGAAGCATCTTTGGCTTGGATGTGGATAGGAAGTTTGAAGAAGTTTGACAGAACGAAGAATGTTGTCATGCACAAATCGGGGGCTGTTGGACAGGAAGTTTGAAGAATGAAGAATGATGGCATGCAAAAAATTAGGAAGGACATTAGTTATGAATGAAGAACAAGGAGTCAAGAGTGTGAAATTAGCATGCATGCTAAATAAGGAAAACCACGCCCGAATAATGAGTTGTGATGAGTTTTCATAGGGTTTTTTTGATAAACAAGTAGGGTTTTGATTCCTAGATTCTATGTAGAAATATATAATGGGTCGGGTAGAATAGGTTGTTGAGAGAATATGTGGTTGAAGGATGAATGATGAAGGTTGTTTCTATTGAGATAATAGGCTGATATTGAGAGGGAGTCTATGCCTAAAGGTTTAGGGATGTTTTTATAGAGAGAGGATTGCACTACAAAGCAACTAGGAATGATGGGAAAGTATATCATGATATATTTATTGTGAGTGCAATGCATAATCCTGAGATGATTTCACAATGAATATTAAAGAATCTATTCATTGTGGACATAGCCCAAGACTTGGTTAAATGACACTAAATCTATGTTTGAATGTATTTTTATGTGATTGTTCATGGATGTTCTATTTATGCATAAATATATCTAGATCTTTTGGTTAGATGATTGATTTGTAACAATTATGAATGTTACAATGAATAGTTTATTTTTCAATATGAATCACAATGGTACTACATGATTACATTTTACTAATTAATCAAGGGAAAAGGGAAAAAGAATATGATGCAAAAGGTAGATAAGTAGCAATGAATATGATGATAGCCTCCAATTCCCTCATCCCTACAGAAACTTGGTTCCTGTAGCCCCAATAGATTCCTCAGGTGAGACTTCACTTGCATGTAGGTGATTTCAAATGGTCCAGTGCCTACAGGGTTTGTTGGTAGAATAAACATAACCTAGGGTATTACAACCGTGAGCTAAAAATGATCCTAGTTTTTCTATTGGATTGTTTTTTTGGTACATGATGAGGATAATCTTGATTTTGTTGTAAAGCATTCAAATTCTTATTGTCCCTGAATTGAAATTATTAAATGATGCATGTATATGTGTTTTTAGTTTAAATAAGGAGGTGTATGATTGATTGTACATGACACCCTAGAGTTTTTCAGTCCAAGTTGTAAAGCCTAGCCTCAGGCAGGTTGTATTCCCTAGGTTTGTTGTAAGCCATGTTATTAAAGCATACATATAAAATGGTATCACATGGATTCATCCCTCTCATGCATAGAGAGGATGTAGGATCAAGTTTTGGAATGAACCACTTAGATAGGTATGAGGGTGGCATGTGTAGTTGTATGCTAGTCATGCTTGAATCAAAGAAGTTAAATATTCAATTAATGGGGTAATGTGTGAATTCATCTCATATCATGAGATGTTTAGGACTAAGTTATGATTAAGGGAGAGTATAGCATGTTGATGAACCACAAAGGTGAAAAGGATTCTTGGAGAACTGGAAAGTACACAAGATGGTACCCATGTATCTTGGTAGATGCATTTTTTTTATATGGACATCAATGATTACACAAATTTAATTTTAAAGGGGATAGTATTGGCTTAAACTTGACTTTGTGAAGGATTCAATGAGTTAAATCAAATTTAGCTCAACAATGGTAGTTTTTAGGCTCATGTTTTTTGTCGCTCATGGTATTATGTGCATGGATTGCATGTAATGAATCCTATTTAAAGGATTGATATATCCATTGTAATATGAATTGATTAACTATTTTTATCCCATATTGTCCAGTTTGGTCAAGGCTAATAGATCTATTAGGTGATGGTTTTATTTGTTTTGGGTTTCCATGATAAAGCGTGGTGTCTTGTGTGCTTGATATTTTATTTGTGAAAATATTATGCCATTAATTTTTATTTATTTTTTAACAATTTGATGGGTCCATAACAGATATCTATTCACCTTTTTATGGACACTGATCACAAATTCATGACCACTATTTAGTACATTGTAGAAGTGACCAATTCTTATGTGATAAAGGCAAGGATAAGGAATGCATTTCTCCCCTTGTTATTAGAAAACATTACTACAATGTCTTTGGTAATGTAAGAAGTAAGACACAATATGAGTGATATCATATGAGGGAAATATGATAAGGGAAATCCATAAGGTTTCTAAAATAGTCAAATATATGTTATGCATATTGGATTACAACCATCTAGACTATGGAAGAAAGATATAATTGGGAGCCATACTCGGTATTCCACATTCAGTCGATTAAGGTTCCCTTTTAATTCCCTCTAGACATGGATATGAGTATATCATTATATTCTCATGGTTGCAAGTGAAAAAGTTGGAAGGCTCTCTCTCATTATAAAGGTACTACACTTTGAATTTTTCTACATCCCTAGGATCTTGCTGATAGTAAATAAAATAAAAATTTGTCATTCTCTTACATCAATTTAGTTTTTGATTGAATGTATTCTTAATTTATATTCATTTCCCATTAATTGTTGAAACATATCATAACATAGTCTCATCTACTAAAATTGTATTTTACAAAAAATGAATTTCGACTATATTTAAATCTAGATTGTTGATTATATGTACTGATTTTAGTCTTTGATTATTGTTAGACAATTTAATTCCATTTATTTATACTTTTACCAATAGAAAAACAAAGTGATAGGAATCTAGATATCTCTTATGCTCCATTTTCAGAAGAAAAATAAATAGGCAAGATATGTGACTGTGAAGAACAAGCGTTCAACATGCCACGATAATTTTCACAAGATGAATCACAATGCAGGCTATGCCACCTAGAAGAAAAAAAATTCAAAATGCCATCGATATGGGAAGAAAATCTTAGTAATAATATGATTGTTCATGTAGATTTACATTGATCCAAGTGGATATCAGTGGCCACCCACCTTTTCCAGCTGGCTCAAAATAACTTTCTGGCAATTTTGGTAATTTACTATTTTTAGCTTTTTTTTCAGGTCGTGAAGTTCGAGAGTGGTTTTGAGGCCCTAAACGATGTTTTTTTGGGTATATTCTGGTAGGAAATTTTCATCAATAGCT
This sequence comes from Picea engelmannii, assembly GCA_009831015.1. Taxonomy (NCBI): domain Eukaryota; kingdom Viridiplantae; phylum Streptophyta; class Pinopsida; order Pinales; family Pinaceae; genus Picea; species Picea engelmannii. Next base: position 511,631 of record ML778024.1, on the reverse strand, counting down.
ATATTCCTCGGATAGATCTTTCCAACGAGCTATCGTACACCTAAAACGAAGATCATATGCAAAAGTTACAACCTCGGGAATTTTATGTACTCACTTACCGAAATGGGGCCCACATGACTTTTCGTGCTTCATATCCCACGGTTAGGTTTTTGTATGTTTAGGGTTTTTGACACTTCTTTTTATTGTAAAAAGGCCTTTATAGCCTCATAGTAATCATATTCTTGTGAATGAGCACAATCATCACATCTGTTCTCATAGATAAGCCACCACCATTCCAACAAGCTTGTAATCTGCTGCATTTTACAATTTCATCTTATTTCCTTGTTGAATAGAAAACCAATTTTATTGTATCTATGTTATTCTATGTTAAGCATCTATTAATAATCTATAGTCATTTTGTTCTTCTCATAAAATTTGGATCAGTGGTATCAGATCGGTCTACTCCTTATCGTCTTAATGCATGTCCCCAATGAGGTCAAAGTACAAAGAATTAGGTCTCGATCTTGTTTCTCTCAAGGACCAAAGCTCTTTCACTCCCAAGCAACCTCTCATGGGAGGAGAAAATAAAGATCACGGGATAGGATATACTTTCAAAATGTTTCTTAAGGAAGCCATCACACAATAGAGGAATGAGATGATGGATAGTTTCAAGCAAATCCTTCAGCGACTACCAACATGCGACACATATTATTTGAGCGGAGGCACCACCCCTTTCAAGGTACAAATACACTTCAGTATTCTTGTATTTGAAGGTCATATAGATGAAAATTGTGTAGAAAAGTGGTTGGGTATACTATAAGGGTATTTTCTATCCATAACTTTTTGAATAGAGAAAATATTACTTTTGCACTCCTCAAAGTCGTTCCCCATGTCAAAGATTGTTGGGAAAATTTCTATGAACAAAAGGAAACAAAGGAACCGTCATTATTTATAGTCACAACCACCTTGGAATCCTTAGGGATGATATTAAGGAAAAATACTACCATGTTGGAAGTTATGATGACTTGTATACCAAATGGACCACACTGCAGCAAGAAAGAGACCAGGCAGTGCCAGAGTTCACAAATATCTTCCATACCTTGTGCACCAAGATGGGTATCAAATATTCAGAGCCACCTCTGGTGCTCAATTATCGTGGTGCTCTGGATAGATACATCCAGATCAAAATGAAATTTTTAGACATATCATCCTTGGATGAGGCCTACTGATATGCCATCAAAATCAAGCAAAAGCTCAAATAAAAGATGCAACAATTTGGTCTCGGGAACCTCTCATAGCAAAATACAGGAAAGGGAGGCCCCAACCCACAGTAAAAAAGATAGAGAAAAGATGGAAAATATCAAGAAATCCAGTCCAAGCTGCAAGCAAATAAGGACACCAAAAAGACAAAGAAATATACCGGGAAGTGGTGCGACTTCCATAAGAGCCCTTGGCATAACACTGTTGACCTGCACTCAAAGTAGGCGCTAGTGGTAGATGTGAAAGATTATGAATCATATGAGGGTTTTGAATCTGAGTCAAAATCAGAAAGGGGAAGAAAAATCATTGACATGGAATCCAGTGCCATCGTTGCTACCACCAAGCTCCATCCTGATGAACCAGATGGGCCAGAAGAAGGAGAGTGCCTCTTCCATTCACAGATGTGGGTAAAAGGCACCTCATTGCACTTCATCATTGATAGAGATAGCCAGAAGGAACTCATCTCATCATAGGTTGTCAAGCGACTATACCTACCGAAAACACCACACCCACAACCCTACACCATTGGATGGATCCGCCAAGGAAGCGATCTTCGCATCAACAAACATTGGCAACTATCGTATGACATCAAGCCCTTCAAAGACAAGGTATTGTGTGATGTTTATCCTCTCAAATTTTGTGATGTTATTTTGGGCCAACCTTATTTATGGAAACACCATGCTATATATGAGTCTAGGCCTCGTAGTGTTATTATTACTTTGAACAGTAAATTGTACAGGATACCCAAGCTAGTCCCACCTAGTTCTATTTCCTTGATCTCTTCCAAGCAGTGTAGGAAGTTCATCTCTCAGATGGGAAGTTTTCCTTCTTCATCATTTTATCTCGGTATGAGCAAAAGATCACAACCACATCCAGGTTCTATGCGTTCGACCTCTCCACATAGTAGAAGAAAGTAGATAAGGTCATCGAAGAATACTCATATATCTTCTCCTCACCTACCGGGGTACCTCTGCACTGTTAGGTCAAGCACCCCATTGATCTGACCCCCGACGCACCATTACCCAATGGTATAGTCTATCATCGCTCTATGTTATACAATAAGGATATCAAGCGACATATCCAAGAACTGCTCCACAAGGAGCACATTCGTCCTAGCTCATCACCTTGTGGGATCCCAATCCTACTAGTATAGAATAAATATGGAACCTAGCGAATTTTCATTGATTACTGGGCCCTAAAAAAAATCACAGTAAGAAAATGGTACCCAATTCCATGAATCAACAACCTCCTTGATCAACTCACCGGGGACAAATAAGATTGATCTGAATATTGGCTACCACCAGGTCCCAATAGAATAGACAGATGTATGGAAGACCACCTTCAATTCAAAGGAATAATTTTTTCAATGGTCGGTCATGCCCTTTGGTTTGAAAAATTCTCCAACCACTTTCATGAGGATGATGGACAATATCCTATGATCATTCACCAATAATTTTATAGCGGTGTATCTGGATGACATTTTCATTTACAACAAGTCTTGGGTAGAACACTTGCAACATATTCAATAGGTTCTCCACACCCTATGGCAGCACAAGCTATACACCAACTTGGAAAAATGCTCCTTCTTCATGGACAGGGTCCATTACCTGAGCTACAACATTGATCAACATGGCGTACATGTGGATCCAGCCAAGATCCATGTCATCCGTGACTGGCCAGCCCCAACCACACTCACTGAGCTTCAGAGCTTCTTGGGCATTGCCAATTTCTATCGCAGGTTCATGTTGGGATTCTTCCATATTGCATGGGCCCTCAACCAAATAACCAGAGATGGTGGTAAGGCAAAATTTGTGTGGGGCCAGTCCAAAAAAAAAGCGTTCGATGATTTGAAGCAATGTTTGTGCTCAACCCCAATACTTTCACTACGAGACCTGCAACATCCCTTTGATATCGATAGAGATGCTTCAGACTATGTTGTGGGCACCTTTATCACTTAGGACGGCCACCCCGTGTCCTATCATAGTGAGACACTATCAAATTTTGTCCATAAGTACCCTAATTACGACAAAGAAATGTACTCCATTGTGCAATCTTGCCACCAGTGGAGACATTACATTTTTGGGATGCAGATAATCATCCACACTGATCATAAGCCACTGCAGTTCATGCATACACAAGGCAAATTACAAAATGATCTCCATCAAAAGTGGTCCACATACTTACAACAATTGCACCTCAACATCAAGTATAAAACATGAAGCACCAACTGCATCATTGATTGCCTCAGTAGACCGCCAGTCATGACACTCACCATGATACTTGACTCTTGTAGCTATGAGACCTCTATATGGCCCCAACTCTATGAGACAGACCCAGAATTCACCACCACCTACGAAATTTTGGGTGAAAATGCAGGTGTCTATAATTTCCATCTTCAGGATGGGTTTTTATGTCGTCTGGGCCATATCTATGTTACATCAAGCGAGAGAGCTAAGATAATCTAGGAATCCCACTACAGCTGGGTGGAAGGACACTTCGGCGTCGAAAAGATAGTGGTGATGCTACAAAAACATTTTTATTTGCCGAAACTTCGACAGGAGGTCAACAAGTATATCAGGTCCTACACTTCCTGAGCTATTTCTAAATCAACCACTAAGAAACAGGGCCTGTACACTCCTCTTCCTACTCCTAATAGGCCATGGGAATCCATCTCAATGGACTACATGTTGGGCCTCCCATCCACCAAGTGGGGAAATACTATGTTTTTGTGGTTGTTTATTGCTTTTCTAAGATGGCGATTCTGGTTTCCTGAAAGAAGAGCATCACAACATAAGCCACTGGTAATCTCTTCTTTGAATGAGTCTTGGTACATTTTGGAATCCAAAAGCCATTGTCTTGGATTGGGGAAATCGATTTCTCATCACATTTTGGTCGAGCCTCTAGTCATTGTTGGACATCAAGATCACCAAATCCATGGCATTCCAACCCAAACATATGGCCAAACTGAGGTCATAAATTGAATGATTGTGCATATCCTGCACATGTATAATTACAAGCACCCTCACACATGGGATGGGAGTCTTCTCTATGTCCAACATAGCTACAACTGAACCCTCTGTATTTCAACCGACCACAACCCCTTTTAGGTGGGGTTGGGATTCCAACCATTGGGTCCCATAGATGTTGCACTTCCCCTTACGGTCACCTCGACTGACTTATCTTCTGCTCCAACTAAAGATGACAAAGCCACCCAGTTCATTGAATGGATCTAGCACATCCACCAACAAGTTTGGGATATCCTACATAATTCCAATGACAAGTAAAAGCAACTCGATGATCAACATCGAGTGCCACATAAGTTTCAGGTGGGAATTTTTTTTTGGTTGCACTTGCAGAAAGAACGCCTTAAAGGACCCCATCGAAAGATTTGCCCAATCCGTTATGGTTCATACACCATCACCAAGGCTGTGGGGGATACTGATTTTGAGCTCAACATTCCTCCTTTCCTTAGCCTGTACCTAGTCTTCAACGTGGACCTCCTTCGACCTTATTTCCCACCGTTATTGGACACCTCAGACATAACAGAACAACCGACACAAAAATCTCTCAACCTAGACTGCATAGAACAATAATCCACTGATCAGATTGTGGACACACAGATCAAGGTCACTCGACAACAAAGGATCTAGCTTTATCTACTCCTCAAAGTAGGGCAACTTCTGCACCAAGGCAAGTGGCTCACCTAAGGCCAAGTTCAACAGAAATTTCCTCATATGACAGGGGAAGTCAATGTAATGGATACCATTTCTTCCTAAGGAGGGAGGATTGATCCAGGTGGATATTGGTGGACACCCACCTTTTCCTACTGGCTCAAAACAACTTTATGGCAATTTTGGCAATTTACTATTTTTTAACAGTTTTGCGGCTCGTGAAATTCTGGAGCCGTTTTGATGCCCTAAAAAAAGTTTTTTTGGGTATATTGCTGTTGAAAAATTTCATCCTAAATTTTTGTCAATAGTTGTAGTCTTGGGATAGATTTTCCAACGGGCTATCGTATGCCTAAAACAAGGATCATATGCAAAAGTTATGACTTCGGGAAGTTGATGTACTGACTTACCCAAACAAGGCCCACATGAATTTTGGTGCTTCATCTCCTAGGGTTAGGTTTTTGGATGTCTAGGGTTTTTGAAACTCCTATTTATTGTAAAAAAGCCTTCAAAGCCTCATTGTAATCATCTTCTTCCGAATGAGCACAGTCATCACATCTCTTCTCAGAGATAAACCATGACCATTCCAACAAGCTTGTTTTCCACTACATTTTACAATTTCAACTTATTTCATTGTTGAATAGAAAACCAATTTTATTGTATATATGTTATTTTCTGTTAAGCATTTGTATAATCTATAGTCATTTCGTTCTTCTCATAAAATCTATATCATCCATGGGACAAGCATTGACAGTAGCAACCATCGACTGCAACATCCACATTTCCCTATTTCACTTTCAATATATAAAGATGTGTACATGGATTTTTTTTTAAAATGATTTATAGTCTCTAAAAAATAGTAGGAAAAAATTGAGCACATTAGGGATAGTCAAGTCCCATAAAAACCCTTAGCCCAATCACAAAATTCAAATTATCAAATTGCAAAATATAAAAATAAAATTCAAAATAATATAAATAATAAATGTTTTTTAAAAACATTGGGAAATCATTTGCACGGAAGGAGAGTAATAATGATTCAATAAATGTTGATTTCGTACATATAAATATAGTCCATCCTTTGTTAGGGACTAATAAATGGATCAAAATAATTATTGGTGGGTTAAGATAATAAAAAAATCCTAAATTTTATAGACAAAGGTGAGGCAATTTAGACTAATGAGAAATATAATACAAGGGTTAAACTACTAAAGGGGAAAATTAAACATGATGGAGCAACCATGTTATCGTGAATAAATTATCAAGAGACAAGATATATCCATACATACCTATAATGGGGATTTTTTTATGTCCAAGGAGGGTTCCAAAGGATTTGCGTTTGTTTTTCTTATTTCCTCCATCCATTTCTTAAAATAATGATTCACATCCCACATAAAAATAGTGATAGTTCCTAGTATGTTGGAATCTAGATCAAGAATTTTTTAATATAATTGAAAAAATTAAAGAAAGTCCATGACTAAGATTTAAGATAAGTAACTCTAAATTAAAATTATTTAGATGAATTTATAAAACAATAAAAAATAAAAGGATAACAAGAGAAGAGAAAAACCAAGGGAAAATGAAATAAGAATAAAATGCACCATTTGCAAAGAGTAGTGATTATTATGCAACACAACTACCCTTCATTTGTAGTTATATGTCACAAAACCATATTTAATCAATTGCTTCCTCCTTTATCACAAACATATACTTAGGCTTGGACACATAACCATGCATAAACTCATACTCAACTTGGAATCAAACACCTAACCATATAGACATACCAATGCCAATATTCATGCAAGATACTTCATTGAAAAATGACTATTAATTCAAACTAATTTATCAAAAATTTCCAATGCTTTGTGGGGTTGGCCATTCTAGGATTAAATAAAAATGTTTTCATTGCATGACACAATATCTCATTTAGGAATTTTTCAAATAATTTGTAGGCACCATTTCATTTAGGCATTCATTCCATCAATGTTTTCTATTGAAGATAAATCTTACCAATTTGTCTAAATTTTACATTTTTTAATGAAATTTAGGCTAACATTTATCATATTTTCATCAAAAATAAAAAACTATGATTTTTCAATTGAATTCATATCCATTTATGTAGGAAAACATAATTTTTTAATACTTTACTTGTAGTATTTTTTTCACTTCTTTCAACATGTAGGTGGTATATGATGTTGTATATTAGTTTGTAGACTCTTATCCATGTATTTATGAAGATATTTTCCACTAATATTTATTTTTGTTGTAAGTTCTCTATAATTGATATGAATGTTTGTTTCTTCTCTAAATATTTTAATATGATATGTTTTTTTTTAATTATTGTCAATGATGCACATGTGACACTAATGGAATGATTTTGTTTCCAAATTTTAAAGGTAATAACAATAAATCAATTGGTTATCACCTAATACACATGATATGACTTTTTTTCATAAAAATGGTTTGATTTCCAAATGGTTTTATGAGTTATGAATTGTTTGGTTTGGAAAAATAAATTAACATCCCATAAGGAGGTATCTCACATAATGTATATGGCATATGTGTAGTCCATGCATGCATTTACCACAATTGTATTGCATTTAATGTAAAGCGTGGTGAATTTTCTCTTGAATTTTTTATTTGTTATGGATAATGATTAACGACTAATTTTTCTTTGAATTTTAGAAATAGGAACCAATGCCAACCACTACAAATTTGCGTGAGCATTATACTTCCTCAAATAAATGAACATCAAGCAATGGATAGTGTTATAATCCACCCATTTTTGTAACCATTACAACTGGTGAAGAGAAGGAACTTTTTCCAGGTTGAATGATGTCGACTTGTGACATTTATTAGATCATATGTTTAATGTCACTCTTGTTTTTATATCAATACATGTAAGGCCTAATTTTAGGTGGTACACTTCCTAGTTGCAAGTTAATAACATGGTAACGATCTTGAGCATGTGGAATACCATTAGGAATTTCACCAAATACCTTATAATCATTATTGATAACTATTTGGAGATCTAATGGAGAAGAGTATATATATGTTTGAACATCAAGTGTCAAAAATTGTGCAATTACACCATGATGTCCATTTTGAGTAATTTTTTCATGATATTAGATCTTATCACCCTAGATGGTTTCCATTGGATACCTCTAAGCTAAATTTTCTTACCATCTAAGGAAAATATTATGAAAAGATATTGAAAATTAAGTGCCATTGTTACCAATGATTCTAACCATTAGACCCCTAATACAACATCAACACCACCCATTTAGATGGAAATCAGGGGACTATCCAAAATACTCCCAAATTGAGCTTAGTACTATGGAAATTCCCATAAATAGATCTTCCAATAAAAAGTTATGCCAATTGTAAGATGTGTACCTTACAAACGCTTAATTCAGAGTATGCTTGGATGACTAACCTTTTTCCTGATATATCTCGAAGCTTTGAACCCTTCTATGTTAGAAATTTCTACCTGTAGTACTCCGACATAATTTTTCAAACTCCATAAAGTTTCACAGTCTCAACCTTCACTGAAAATAAATTATTGAAAAAATACCAGAATGTATTCTTTAAGACTAATTTCATGATTAGTAAACAACCCCAATTTTCATAAGATATATCTAAAAAACTGTAATGATTCAAAATACAAAAAAAATTTCATTTGTAATCTTCCATGTCTCTTCAGGATTATGAAAATTTCAGATTCAGAAACTTCACATAAAACATTTTAGGACAAAAATTTCAAGATGATTTTGTAAAAGTTGATTTCAGGATTAGTCACAATCCTTTTCTTAAATGGAATATGTATCTAAAATTATATAGAACCATAGCAAAAATAAATGACCACCTATACTAGGAGTTGTCTCTGAAGTCTCTAAAAAAAATTATTGTCTAAAACCTCCCAGAAAATAGGTTATAGTGAAAATTTGAAGATGACTCATTTAAAACTAAATTCAAGATGAGTATAAAACCCTATCTTCCAAAAGGTATATCTCAGAAAGTATAATGAAAAAGAACTTGAAACTTTTTCCACAGGTACCTTCATATGTCTTCTACGTGACCTCCAAATTTCTCTATTTGTAGCAGCCCATAAACATGTTATAGATAAAATCTCAAGATGACTTGATTGAAGAAGAAAAATTCTAGGATCGATACTCTAATGCTAAATATTATGATCCAACATATTAAAAATGACAAAAATCCAATGAATATAGTCCACTTTGATGGAAAAACCTCCTTGTACATTATATCTAGCTCATAAAAAAATATGAGATGAGATAACATGCTCCTAAGACTAGGTCTCATTGGTTTAAATATAGGAGACAGAGGGTACACTTTTAGTGAACAGGTGTAATGAAGGGTTATAGACTACATATAAATATAACAATAGAAATGTAACAATTCAATATCTATGGATTAATAAGGGGTTTTATTTATAACATGGGGCTTTGTCTAGGACTTAACATATAGTCAGAGAAATGGGTGTTGTTAAAATTAGTTCATTTTATGTTTTAGTATTTCATCAATGTTTTAATGATATTATATTTATTTCTATTAAATTATGCATTTCATAATAATGCAAGGGTGAATATGCATAACTACTATGTATCAAAAGGTTATCCATGTTGTGTCTAAGCATGAGAGTGAGGATCCAAATTTAGTGTTGCATGATAACCCAATTGAAAAGGGATTTTATAAAATAGAAGGCCTTAAATGTATTGTATCCATATTGTTGTTACTTGGTTCAAGTGAAAGGACCAAATTGTTAAGGATGTAGAGGATATGTTCACAAAATAATACAATGATGGGATCATATGGGTGTGAACTAGTGGTGAGATCATAAAGTATTGCATTAATTTATGGATCATTCAATTTTCAAATTAGTGTCTAAATTAGTGGCGTTACTTAGTTCAAGTGAAAGGACCAAATTGTTAATGATGTAGAGGATAGGTTCACCAAATCATAAAATGATGAGATCATATGGGTGTGAACTAGTAGTGAGATCATAAAACATTGTATTAATTTATGGAGCATTCAATTTTCAAATTAATGACTAAATACCATACATTTATATTTATGTATGTGCATGCAAATCATAGACCTCTACATTTGTAATTCGTTTATCCACACTAGACTCTTCTTGTTTATATTCTTGATTATGATTATGAACATGTTCATAAGCCCATTATTATTATCATGCAGTACACATTGGTCCTTTAGTAGACTCTTCTTGTTTATATTCTTGATTATGATTATGAACATGTTCATAAGCCCATTATTATTATCATGCAGTACACATTGGTCCTTTAGTAGTGACATTGAGATGATATCGAGACTTCTTTAAACTTGTATATTTTTTACATCTATGATATACTTGATCACGGAATTTCATATTACATATGATACTTAACAATTTTTGTTATGATGTACAATGTTTTTCCTATATTATTCCACTTAATGTTTTAAGATTTTTTCCTTTTCAATAATGATTATGTTTTTTCTATATAAGTAATTAATGATTCTATTTTCTAATTTGAAATATATACATTCCTTAGCTTTAGAGCTAATATTTGAGCCCAGGACAAAGGCTTGAGATGAGGATCAAGCCTTAAGTTTAATATTAGGAGGAGATTTAAATTGGGACCTTACCTACTTAGAAAGATCTCAAGACCAAGAAGTAATATTAAGGTCAATATATGACCTATGATTAGGACAAATATCTTCCATGAGCTCATGATTGCAAATTTTTTAATAATAATTTCAACCAATATATCTTAGTGAAATCTTGAAATTACTTTCAACCCTTTTAATAACATGTGTACACTAAATTTCAATCACCAAATCATTTTATAAAATAACTTGTAATGTCCATTTTTAACATATTTTTGACATAAAGCCATGTTCTTATCAATAGTTTTGATGTAGATTATAATGTTAGTTTTGAACTATATTGTACTATATATTTAAACTTTATTATCAACCTGATTATTGACTTTTATTCGGAACATGGGAAAAAGATAAGGTCAAAAATAAATTTCGAGTTTATTTTCATGAGTAATTTCCACCTATATCCTAGACACAAAAATAATGCTTTTTGACCATTCTATGTAAAAAATAAGACTTGTGGTTGTAGTGATACCCTGCCCTACTCTAACATACCTAGCCAAATCTATTAAATTTTTTACTCACCTACCCTAGATAACCTAGATATATTGTACCCTAGGATAATTATATGATAGCATAAAATACCCTATCTTACTCGTTGATCTGGGTGGATATTGGTTACCACTCACCTATTCCATTTGGCTCCTCTTTTCATGTTTTAGTTCGACACGTTCTTTTGTACTTCTTTGTATTTTTGCATGCTGCACTTATGGGGTTGTCTAAATCCCTAAACATCTTTGAGGTGGATATTGGTGGCCTCTCACCTAATCTAACTAGCTTATTTTTCATGTTTTCATGTCAACAAATCTTGTTTTACTTCCAGGGTCATTTTGGAGCCTTAAATAGGGTTTTTTTGGATCATCACAGTCAAACTATAGACAAACTCATAGTTTGATGGTGTAATTTGTAGTTCTCTCAAATACCTTTTCAACGGGCTATCACGTGCCTAAAACAAAGGTCGTATGCAAACGTTACGACCCCCAAAAGTTGAGGTACCAACTTACCCATAGGGGCCCACATGACTTTTGGTGTTCCACCTTCTAGGGTCAGGTTTTTGGATGTCTAGGGTTTTGGAATTCAAGAGTAATATTAAAAATGCCTCTCGAGCCTCATTGTAATCATTATTCTCACACATATGCATGTAACATCCACATCTCTTCTTAGAGATAGCTACCACCATTCGAGAAAGTGTTTCAGTTATGTAGTTTTACAGTTTCAACCTATTTCATTTCTTCAATAGAAGATATTGTTCACTGGATATCTATATTGTTCTTTATATATATGTGTTTATTGTATTAAGTTTGTTAATTAGTTCATTCCTCTCCTAAATCCAAATCAATGGTATTAGAGAGGTCTACTCTTCATTTATTTTTCTTTGTGCATGTCCCTGACAAGATTTGGGTACAAGAAGTTGGGACTCGAACCAATAAATTTGTTGCAAGATCATTGCACCGAGCCTGACAACAACCCATGGGAGACGAAAATAAAGATGATGGAGTAGGAGATTCTTTTAAAATGTTGCTCAAGGAATCCCTTGCATGACAAAGGAATGAAACAATGGACAAATTTGTGAATATCCTTCGACAATTGCCCATAAGAGAATCATCTTCATCAAGAGGCCATGCAACCCCCTTCAAGGTACATGTAAATTTTTATATTCCATTATTTTAATCCCTGATAGATGCATATTCTTTAGATAAATGGTTGAATTTACTCGAAGGGTATTTTTCGGTCCATATTTTTTCCGATAGGGAAAATATTACTTTTTCACTCCTCAAGGTCATTCCCCATGTTAAGAACTTGTGGGACACTTACTCTAAGAAAAGGTCCATAGAGGAATCTGTAATATTTTTGGTTGTTGTGACATGGGATTCCTTCGAGGATGCCATTAAAAAACAATACTACCCTTTTGGAATCTAAGAGGAATAATACACTAGATGGACCAGCCTGTGTCAAGAAGGGGACCAAAGAGTACCATATTTCACCAATATTTTCCATACCTTATGCACCAAGTTGGGTATCAAAGAATTTGAGCCACATTTGGTGCTCAAATACCGCGACTATTTGTAGAGATACATTCAAATAGAAATTTATTTTCTGGACATCGCCTCATTGGGTACGACTTATAGATATGTTTTCAAGATAGAGCATAAATTTAAGAGGAAGATGAGATATTTTGGATATAAAAAATCCTCACAACTGAAGCAGGGAAAAGGCAGCCCCAACCCACATATGTCCACTCCCAGGAAAACCAGTCAAAGCTGCAACATAAGAAGGGAAACATGAAAACGAAGAAGGACACAAGAAAATGGTGTGAATACCATCAAATCCCTTGGAACAACAATGAAGAATGTCACTCCAAGTAGTCACTCGTGGTAGAGCTGAAGGCTTTCGAGTTAAAGGCCGATTGTGATTCTGAATCAAATCCAGAAGGAGGGAAGCAGATTATCGATATTGAACCTAGTGCCACTTTGACTACCACCAAAGTCCATCCAAGTGAAACAAAATAACCAGACGAAGGGGAACACCTCTTTCACTCACACATGTGGGTAAAGTGGGCTCCACTTCATTTCATTTTCGATAGTGGGAGTCAAAAGAAAATAATCTCAATAGAGGTCATCAATCGACTAGACCTGCCAATGACACCGCACCCTCAACCCTACACAATTGGTTGGCTTCGCCAAGGAAGAGATCTTTGTGTTAGCCAATAGTGTTTTTTGCAATACAAAATCAATCCCTTCAAATATGAGGCATTGTGTGATATTTCTACCCTTGAATTTTGTGATGTTCTTTTAAGAAAACCATATTTTTGGAAGTTTCATGTTGTGTATGAGTCTAGACCCTGCAGTGTTATTATTACTTTCAACAGACAATTGTACAAGATACCATATGTAGTGTCTCCTAACACTATTTATTTAATCTCTTCTAAGAAATGCAGTAAGGTCATTTCATAGACCAAGAAGTTCATCTTATTTTTTATCCATGATCAAAGTAAGTAGAAGGTCATCGCCACATCTGTGGCATCTACAAAAAACCTCTCTTTGTAGCAGAAGTAAGTGGATGGGATCGTGGAAGAGTACAGATACATATTCTCCTCACCCAATAGGGTGTCAATGGGATGCCAAGTAAAGAATTCAATGGATATAACCTTCGATACATCTTTTCTTAATGGACAAGTCTATCATAGTTCGTTGATGGAAAATGACGAAATCAAGTGTCAGATCCAAGAGATTCTTCAAAAGGGGAACATTAGACCCAACCTGTTCCCTTGTAGAAGATCGATTGTACTAGTGCAGAAGAAGGACGATACCTAGTGTCTCTGGATTGACTACATATCATTAAACAAAATCAGAGTAAAAAATCGGTACCTAATTCCAAGGATTGATGACCTTCATGACCAACTCAAGGGGGAAACATTCTTCAACAATATTGACCTTAAGTATGGCTATAACCAAGTTCCCATCGAACCAAGTGATGTCTAGAAGATAACTTTCAAATATAAATAAGGTATATTTAAATGGTTGGTCATGCCCTATGGCATAAAAAATGAACCAACCACTTTCATGAGGTTAATTCATGATGTATTGAGACCCTTCACCAACTCTTTTGTGGTGGTATATTTGGAATAAATCCTCATCTTTAGCAGAACTTGGGAGGAGAACATGTGTCATATTCAACAGGTTTTGACCAGTGTGTGGCAGCACAAGCTATATGCCAACTTGGAAAAATGTTCCTTTGGCATGAACATGGTCCAATAATTAGGATACATTGTTGATTAGCATAGGGTACATGTTGATCGCACTAATATCCAAGTCATCTATGACTGGCTAGCTCTGACCACACTAACCGAGATTTGGAGCTTCTTAGGACTAGCCAATTTATACCGACAGTTCATGTTGGGATTCTCCCATATTGCATAGGCCCTGCGCCACATGACTAAGGGTGGTGGAAGGTAAAATTTTGTGTGGGGAAGGAACAAAAGTGAATATTTAATGATCTAAAGCATTGTTTGTGCTCAACTCCAACAGTATCCTTTCTTGATTTGTAACAAACATTCAATATTGAGACTCATGCATACGACTATAGTGTAGGTGCAATTCTCACTCAGCATGGTCATCTGATGGCATACCATAGTGAGACACTCTAAGATACTATCCATAAATAACCCACCTATGACAAATAAATTTATTAGATTGTACAAGCCTATTGTCAATGGAAACATTACATTCTGGGAAAGGAGATGATCATCCACACTGATCACAATACTGTACAGTTCATATAGACACAGGGGAAGTTGCAGAATGACCACCATCATAAGTTGTCCACCTACCTGCATAAGTTCCATCTCAACATCAATTATAAGACATGGAGCAGAAATCGTATCCTTGACTACCTCGGTCGACCTCCCGTTGCTGGACTCACCACTGTGTTCCATTCCTATGGAAATGAGGCATTTGATTAGGCCCATATTTATAAACAAGATCCAGAATTCACCACCACCTATCATCTCTTGAGTACATATGCGACTATAACCAATCTTCACATTTAGGACAGGTTTTTATGCCATCTGGTACATCTTTGTGTTCCTGCAACCAAGCATGAAAATATTATTTGGGAATTTCACTACAGTCACGTGGCAAGAAATTGTGGAAAAAACTGTGGTCATTCTACAGAAACATTTTTATTGGTCGAAAATTCGATAAGACGTCAACAAGTATATCAGATCTTGCACTGCATGTGCCATTTCCAAGCCAACCATCAAGAAGAAAGGCTTATACACTCCTCTTCCTA
Organism: Picea engelmannii; assembly: GCA_009831015.1. Classification (NCBI taxonomy): domain Eukaryota; kingdom Viridiplantae; phylum Streptophyta; class Pinopsida; order Pinales; family Pinaceae; genus Picea; species Picea engelmannii. The sequence continues at coordinate 496,254 of ML778024.1, read as the reverse complement.
ACTCCGAGAAGCCTTGGGAATCCGTCTCGAAGGATTACATGTATGGCCTTACATCCACCAAGCAAGGAAATGATTATGTATTTGTGGTCGTTGATCAGTTTTCAAAGATGGCCATCCTCACAACTTGCAAGAAGAACATAACAATGGTAGATACTGCCAAGATCTTCCTCGAATGAGTGTGTGTCCATTTTTGGATACCACATACCATCATCTCCAACTTGGAAAATGGGTTCCTCAACACATTTTGGTTGAGTCTCTGGTCACTGTTGGACACCAAGCTCAATAAATCCACCACTTCCCACCCCCAAATAGACATTCAAAAAAAGGTTGTCAATCAGATAATTGTGCACATCCCGCACTTGTAAAAATCTAAGAATCCATGTACATGGGATGAGAGTCTCCCCTATGTTCAAAACAGTTACAATAGGGATCTCCATAGCTCCACCAAACACAACCCATTTCAAGTGGGACTGGGATTCCGACCCTTGGGTCCCATTGATGTTGCAGTACCTATCGAATCCACACAAAAAAACTCTTCCCATGTTTAGTATGAGACCGACAAATCCACCATATTTATTGAGTGGATTCATCACATCAACGAATAGGTCCAAGAGATTTTGAAAAATGTCAATGCTCAGTAAAAGAAACGCCATGATCAACACAGGGTACCGTACCAATTTCAGGTTGGAGACAAGGTTGGGTTACACTTGCAAAAGGAGCATCTTACAAGGCCCCATTGGAATCTCCTCCCACTTCGATATGGGCCTTACACCATCACCAAGGCTATGGATAACAATGCTTTTGAGATCAACACTAAACCATTCCTTGGCTTGCACCCAATGTTCAATGTGGACCTCCTTCACCCACATTCTCCACGATTATTGGACATGTCAACGATCACAGAACAACTGACACCAACATATCTCAACCCTGACTACATGGAATAGGCATCCACTGATCAAATAGTGGACACACATGTCAAGGGAACTCATTAGTATAGGATCCATCTTTATCGAGTTGTCAAGGGAGGCCAACTCTTACACCGAGGAAAGTGGATCACCTGGGGCCAAATCCAACAAAAGTTTCCTCACCTTATGGGGGAAGGCAACACAATGGAGACCATTTCTTCCTAAAGTGGGAGGATTCATCTGGGTGGATATTGGTGGCCACCCACCTATTCCAACCTGCTCCTCTTGTGAGTTTTTAGTTCATCACATTCTTTTGTACTTATTTGTAATTTTGGTTTCTAGACTTTTGGGGTTGTGTGAAGCCCTACACATATTCCAGGTGGATACTGGTGGCCATTCACCTAGTCCAACTAGGTTATTTTGTATGTTTTCATGTCAACACATCTTGTTGTACTTCCGAGGCCATTTTGGAGCCGTAAACAATGTTTTTTTGTCTCTCCATGGTTAAACTATAAACGAAGTCAAAGGTTGATGGTGAAATGTGTAGTTCTCTAAAATATATTTCCAATGGGATATCACTCACCTAAAACATAGGTCATATGAAAAAGTTGTGACCGTCAGAAGTTGAGGTACCAACTTACCCAAAGGGGCCCACATGAATTTTGGCGTTTCACCTTATAGGGTTAGGTTTTTTTATGTCTATGGTTTTGGAGTTCATGAGTAATATATTAAAGGACTATGGAGACTCATTGTAATCACTCTTCTCAGACAAATGCACATAGTAGCCACATCTCTTCTTAGATATAACTACCACCATTCGAGCAAGTGTTTCAGTTCTGCAGTTTTATAGTTTGAACCTATTTCATTTATTCGATAGAAGATATTGTTCACTGAATATTTGTGTTTATTCTATTTAGTATGTTAATCAACTCGTTCTTCTCCTAAATCTAGATCACTCACCTTATTAGACACTAACATAACATATCAAAACCTACCCTACTTTATATTACCCCACGATGATCCCAACATAAGCTATCTTAGCCTATCAAAACCTGGCCTAACCTATCCTAATCCACCAAAACCTAGCCCAACACACCCAAACCTAGCATAATCCTCCCAAATATAGCCTATCCTAGCCTAGAATTCCCTACCCTACCCTATAATACACTACCCTAGAATACCCTAACCAAGTTATCTTAATCTACTTTTACCAATACTATCCCTAACTTAGTGTATCTTAACCTTGTCAATCTTATCCTAACCAACCCTAACCTACCCTAACCAAGTTATCCTAACCTACCCTCACCACGACTATCCCTAACTCAGCATAGTTTAACCTTGTCAATATTATATTAACCAACCCTACCCTGACCTTCCTTAGAATACTCTATCTTCTAAGCCTAACCTATACTACATAAACCTATCCTACCACAATGTATACTAACCTAGCCTAGGCTACCCTACATTAGGCTAATCTAGGATATTCTAACCTACCTTGGCCTGATGGAACTTATCTTAACCTAACCTAGCCTAGGCTAACCCAAACCACCTACTTTAACTAACCCTATCCCATCCCACCCTAGCATAATGTAACCTACCTTAACCCTCCTTATCCCTAACACATATGAACTTAAATAAACCTAGAATAGCCTAAAATAGCCTAGTCTACCTTAGCTTAGTGTAATATACCCTAACATAGACAAAATTGGCCTTCTCCATCCTATACTAACCTATTTAACTAACATAGGCTACCCTAAACTAACTTAGCCTAGCCCAACTTACCCTAACTTAACCTAACCTATCCTACCCAACCATATCCTATCATATCCTATAGTGACATATAATAGCCCAACCTAACCTAGAATAGATAAACCTAACCTTTTCTATCCTAATATTGTCTAAACTATCCCACCCTAACCTAGCATATTATCCTAACATGGATTACATAACAAACCCTACCCTAAAATAGACTAATAAACCTATTCTAATCTAACTTAGCCTACTATATCTTAGACTACCTTACCCTAAATTAACCAAGCATACTTTATCATATATTGTTCTACACTAACCTTGCATAATCTAAACTAACCTAGCCTAGCCTAGCCTAAATTAGCCTAGACAAACCTAGCCTACCATAACCTCGCCTAGGTTATCCCAACCTACCCTTACATTTTCTATCCTAAACTACCTCAACCTATCCTATGCTAGCCTAGCTTAACTTAACCTACTCTAACCTACCACGAATTAGTGTAGCCTACCCTAATAACCTAAACTAATATAGATCAACCTACCCTTCTCCATATTGTCCTATCTTATCTTAAACTAACTTACCCTACCTTAACCTACCTTGTCATGGAATAGATTATGCTACTATAACCTACTCTACCCTAGCTTACCCTACTCTATCACTACCTTACCTACCCTACCATATCATATCATATCATATCCTTTTCTACCCTACCCTACCATATACTAACCTATGTTTCCTACCTTATCCTAGGCTATCCTAACTTAGCCTACTCCAACCTTCCCTAGATTAGCCTGAAATACCTCAACCTAGCATAGCCTACTCTAACATGGCCTAGCCTAAATTAACCTTTCCTACCTTAACATATCCTAGGCTATTCACAAAATAGCTAGCATATTCACACCATCCACCCTGAGAGAGAAGAAGAAAGCAAAAATCAAGAGAGAACGACAGAAGAGGAAGAGCCATAAACGAATATAGGTTACTTTGTAACCGTGTAAGGACTTATCGAAAGATACTTGAAAAATGTTTTAACTTAAAATGTATATATGTGGTATATCATTCTTTTGTCTTTTGTATATATTGAAAATTATTTTATTATGTGATGTATATTATGTTTTAATATATATATATATATATATATATATATATATATATATAATTTATTGATAAAATTATTATTTATATTAATTATTTTCTATGTGGATTGTTCTTTATTTGACTATGGAATGTACATTTATAGCATTTATTTATTATATGTTTGTTGTCATTTTATTATTTAATTTCTATTTCTTTGTATTTTATATTAGAAATATGTGATTTTTATTTCAAATTTCAAATAACATAATGAGTGTGATTTTTTATTTCATATTAAAAAATGGATTTGATTAATGAGATTATAAAGTTGTGTAAATAATTATTCTCATTTTGAAGTATTATGTGAGGCTTGAGCATAGGATTTAGGCTTACAGATTGGGCTATAAGATTAAAGGGGTAGGATTAGGTATGAGTAGGCTTAGGGGTGAGATTAGGTATGAGTAGGCTTAGGCTTAGGTTAAGGATTCTCATTTAGGATTAGGCTTAGATATTTAGACATATGATTGAAGTTGAAGGTTAGGCTAGGATAGGTAAGGCTAGCCTATCTAGGCTAGGTTCTATTAGTCAATGTAGGCTAGCTTAGGTTAGGTTAGGATAATATAGGTTAGGATACACTAGGGTAGGGTAGGTTAAAGGAGAGGAGGGAATGGTAGGATAGGATAGCTATATTAGGTTAGGTTAGGTTATATTAGACTAGTGTAGGGTAGGGTTAGGTAGGGTAAGGTAGGTTATTCTAGGATAGGTTAGGGATGGGGTAGGGTAGGGTAAGCTAGGTTAGGTGATGGTAGTCTATTTAGAGTAGGTTATGTTGGGAAAGGCAAGGTTATGGTAGGTAAGGTTAGGATAGGATATGATATGTTATGGTAGGATAAACTAGAATATCTTAGGGTAGGTTAGGTTAAACTATTCTAGCTTAAGCTAGGCTATTCTAAGTTAGGCCAAGTTAGGCCATGTTGGGTTGAGCTAGGTTGAGTTAAGGTAGGGTATGATAAGTTCTTCTCATTTAGGGTAGGGTTGGGTTGGGTTAAGGTAGGATAATTTAGTTTAGGGTAGGGTTTGGTTAGGGTAATATATGCTCAAGTATGTTAGATTTGTCTAAGCTAGGTTAGGCTAAGGTGGTTTAAGGTAGACTAGGGTAAGCTATGCTAATTTAGGGTAGGGTTGGGCTAGGCTAGGCCAAGATAGGATAACCTTGGTGAGAGTAGGTTAGCTAGGTCAAGCTAGGGGAAGTTTGGGTCGGGTAAGCTAAACAAGGTTAGGTCAGGCTTAGGCTAGTGTAATGGTTGCTAAGATAGGGTAAGGTAGGGTAGCTTAGGGTAAGTTAGGGTAGTATATGCTAGGCTAGCATAGACTAGGATGGGATAGAGTCGGTTACACTAGAGTAGGATAAGGTATGTTTTTCAGCTAGGTGAGGCTAGGATAGGGTAATTTAGGCTAGGTTCGATGGGTTAGGATATGTTACACAAGGTTAGGGTAGGCTAAGTTATCTTAGGTTAGGATAGGTTATGTGAGGTTAGGGTAGGCTAAGTTATCTTAAGTTAGACTAGGTTAGGGTAGGGTAGGTTAGGTTAGGTAAGAGTAGGTTTAAGGTAGATAAGACTATGTTAGTCTAGTGTAGGATAAGTTAAGATAGGTATAGTGAACTATAATAAAACAATTTGACCACCTATACTAGGAGTTGTCTCTCAAGTCTCCAAAAAAAAATTATTGTCTAAAACCTCTGAGAAAATACGTTATAGTGAAAATGTGAATATGAATCATTTAAAAATGAATTCAAGATGAGTAAAAAACCCTTTATTCCAAAAGGTATATCTCATAAAGTATAACGAAACAGAACTTGAAATTTTTTCCGCATGTACCTTGATATGTCTTCTACGTGACCTCCAAATTTCTTTATTTGCAGCAGCCCATAAAAATGTTATAGAGAAAATCCCAAGATGACTTGATTGAAGAAGAAGAAATCTAGGATCAATGCTCGCTAAATGTTATGATCCAACATCTTAAAAATGACAAAAAGCGAGTGAATATAATCCACTTTGAGGGAAAATCCTCCTTGTACATTATATCTAGTTCATAAAAAAATATGAGATGAGATAAGATGATCCTAAGATAGGGCTTCTCGGTTTATATATAGAAGACAAAGGGTACACTTTTAATGAAAGGGTGAAATGAAGGGTTATAGCCTACATATAAATATATCACTAGAAATGTAATAATTCAATATCTAGGGATTAATAAGGGGTTTTATTTATAACATTGGGCTTTGTCTAGAACTTAATAGATTGTTAGATAAATGGGTGTTGTTAAAATTTGTTCATTTTATGTTTTAATATTTCATCAATGTTGTAATGATATTATATTTATTTTGTATTAAATTATTCATTTCATAATAATGCAAGGGTGTAGATGCATAACTACTATGTATCAAAAGGTTATCCATGTTGTGGCTAAGCATGAGTGTGAGGATCCAAATGCAGTGTTGCATGATAACCCAATTGAAAAGGGATTTTATAAAATAGAAGTCCTCAAATGTATTGTCTCCATAGTGGTGTTACTTGGTTCTAGTGAAACTACCAAATTGTGAAGGATGTAGAGGATATATTCACGAAATCATATGGGTGTGAAGTAGTGGTGAGATCATAAAGCATTGCATTAATTTATGGAGCATTCAATTTTCAAATTAGTGTAATTAATTGGTTCAAGCCTCACTTAATAATGACTCAAAATAAAAATAATTCTTTAAACAAATTCTAATGTAACAATATCTACTTATATATAAATTTATTTTTTAATATAAATTATAAAAACATAAATGTATTGTGTGATTTGAAATAAAAATTACAAAATTTTAATAGAAAACTCAAAACAATATATATATATTGAAAATAGATATATAATTAAAATATATTATAAATGTACATTCCATGATGAAAAAAGATTAGCCAATAATAACTAACATAAATAATGACTTTTATTAAAAATATATAATATATTCAAACATATAATAAACTATAGATATAGATAGACATTCTACACTCATAATCAAAATTACATTTAAAAAATAATTAACATAATTAAAGAATTAAAAAAAAAAATCCCTTTACATTATAATATTATGTTTCTTATAAGAATTTTTATTTTAAGTATTTAAATTAAAACATAATATACATCACATCATGTTAAATTAAAATATAATATACATTACATCATTAAAAATAAATAAAATTTTCATTTATTCTATTAATCATATTTTTTTTTTATTTATTCTATTAATTATAAACAATTTTTCATTTATATATTAATTATAAAAAAAAAATCTTCTAAAACTTTCACTATTTTTAAATTTAAATATCATGTAAGAAATGTGTTATGTTTATAAGGAATTAAATAGCACGGTATATATATATATATATATATATATATATATATATAAATTTTCCTTCATGTGTACAAATTCCACTGCTATAATGTATTTGTTGTTTAATCTATATATTTTTAAGCAGAGATTTAATTTTTCTATTACAGTACTAAATACAGAGAAGAAATATGTTAAACTAACGACTCGTTTTTAGGAGACTCCGCCAAGGTGTTAAATTACAGATGCAGATCAAACGGTATGTTAGATTATTGTATTTTGTAAATTCAAAAAGAGAAAACTGTAACTAAACCTAAATCATTTAGAATGTGATTAATTAGCACAAATTAGCACCTTGGCGTTGGCATCCGAACAGAATAGAGCATTTCAATAAAATTAAGATTTGAGATAAACATTAATTCATTAAGAACGCAGAATGAGATTTGTGATGAAGAATAATTAGAATGCGGAATGAAATTTGTGATGAAGAATAATTAGAATATGGAATGAGATTTGTGATGAACAATAATTCATTAAGAATGGGGAATGAATAACGAGGTTTTCCAAGTTCTCGAATTCATTCAAGAGAGAGGGTTTGGAAAGCCTCAGAGGAAGGCTCGTCTTCCTTCCTTCCTTTATCGAGGTCTTCTAACCAATGGTCGTTAGCAACCTGAAATATTTTCAATCAAAATGATAGAATTAAAGGATATGCATGAGATTTTAAATAAGCAACAAGAGATTAAGACTATTAAGAACTACAATAATAATAAAATGTACCGTTGAGCAGCTCACCCGTCCTTCCATTAAAGTTGTTCGCTATAGCAGGTGATCTAATTCAGTCCAGCCTCCTATAGCAGGTGATCTAGACGGACATGACTCGACTCAGACTCAACGATACACAGACGCCAAACCACACAGAGAACATTCAGACACAGACTACACAGGCGCGAAACCAGAGCAGATAATCGAGGACGGAAATGTTGAAACTGGATAAGATTTGAGATATAAATATATATATATCTTCTTGCACCTCCCTTCAACGAAAAAATAGTTTCCTGCTTTTTCCTCCGTCTCTCTTGAACCAACTATGAGAGAGCTCAACGGTTCACTTAATCGAAGCTTTACCGGCGTTGTTCCGTTGAAGCTTTACTAGCGCCTTTCCGTTGAATCTTTTTTCAGTTTTGATTTTGACTTTAATCATAAAAAAATTATATTATTTTGCGTTTTTTCTGAAATAGGATCCAATGTAGGTCCATTTCATTCAATGAAAAAATAGTTTCCTGCTTTTGACTTGCCTCCTTTCTCTCGAGCCAACCATCGAGTCTCTCTTCAATCAACTCTGAGAGAAATCAACAGTTCACTTGATCAAATCTTTACCGGCGTCGTTCCGTTGAAGCTTTACTGGAATCGTTCCATTGAAGCTTTTTCCAGTTTTGATTTTGACTCTAGTCATAAAAAAAAATTACATTATTTTGTGTTTTTTCTGAAATAGGATCCAGGTCCATTTCATTCAATGAAATAGATGTAATGAAAGTACTTTTCATTCAAGAACTTTGCTTGGGATTTCTGAATTTGTGCATATGGAGTTGGATGGGGTAGGGCTTTTCATTGAACCAGGTGACTGAGACACCAAATTTGTTTCAGTGATCTAGGTATAATATTCTACTTCATCCTCTAGAATTTTACATTTATCTACCATATAGATAACCTTAGATAACCTTTTTATCATTACCTTATAGTGAGGATTTCTAATTGTAGTGGACTAGCCCTTATATTATTGGATTTAGACGGTATTAGAACGGAGGAGAAGAGAGTTAAATTAGTCGAGAGGTAAATTGAAATATTCTATTACATTGAAAGTTTTATTGTATTAAAAAAAACAAGTGTTCAAAACTATTTGATTTATTTGATAAATTATTTACATATCAAATTATATTCAAGATTGATCTTTATTTTAATAATATTGGATATGTGGAAACTAAGTGTGATAACATTTTATCAACATTTTATAATGATAAAGAAAAAAAAATTATAACTATTTTCACACATTGTAATCATAATTGTTTTTATTAATATATTTTATATATGTATATTATAAAAAACAAGTGTTCAAAACTATTTGATTTATTTATTGTTTTTATTAATATATTTTATATATGTATATTATAAAAAACAAGTGTTCAAAACTATTTGATTTTTTTAAATAATATATATTATATATGTATATTATAAATAACAAGGGTTGAAAATTATTTAGTTTATTTGATAAATTATTCACATATACTTAATATTGATCTTGATATATTTGGATATGCGGAAACTATTTGTGATAATTACTTCTATTTAAACTAGGAAATTTTATAATGATAAAGAAAACAAAATTATAACTATTTTTACAAATCCTAATCATAATTTTTTTTATTAATATATTTTTATTGTTTTAAATATTTAATTATATAAATTAAATATCTAATTAGTGCTTCTTATAATAAATTATATTTTTACTTAAATAATTATTCATAAATTATTATTAAAAGGGGAAATATATTCATCACCAATGTCATAAAATATATATATCAATTTTGTATATTAATTTTATATTAATTAAAGTGAGTTATTTTATATTAATTAAAGTGCCACTTATACTTATTTACTAACATTCTTTTAAAATTTCTCTTAGAACAATCTTACATTTATGGTTGTTTGCCATAGATTCTTATGAATCAATGACTAATAATAAAAAAATCTAACATATAAAGAAAAAATGTGGCTTATGGAGATTATTAGCAGAGAGAAAATAAATGAAAGCTCGCAATCAATCATACTTAGACACACACAAATGAAAGATCTTGGTCATACTTGACATAAATACAAACAAACAAACACAAAGAAGCCATGACAAAGCACGATGGTGCTTCTTGATAGAAGGAAAAATACAAACCAAGCATGGTGGTGCTTCTTGATAGAAGAATATCACATGTTGCATACATAAACATTCATTACTTCCTTCCTTGACATGATTTATTATGAAATGTACCGAAAATGGAAATGAAAGATACATCACAATCAAAGACACACAACAACTAAAATTAAAGAATCTTTAGCTCCTTACTGAACTACTACTACTGCATGATCCATATGATCATCTGTGTGGTTGTTGTTGGAAAGATGCATCTGAGCCGATCAAGTGGGACCAAAGAATTCCATTGCTTCCACTCGAATCCCACTCCATCATATCGGTTGAGCTTATAAGTGGTCGAAGAATCTCATGCACGACTATCCATATGTTGTTGAAATCATCATATGTTATTCCCGAAAACTTCACCTCTAAGCCCTCAATATGTATGTTTGATCCATAATATATTTGCAGAACGAACTCAATACATATTATTATCAAAATATGCTTAATACAAAATAAAAAATATCTAAAATTGGTTTCTACTCAATAAGGAAATAAGCTGAAACTGTAAAATGCAGTGGAAAGAAGCTTGGTAGAATGGTGGCACCTTATCTCTCAGAAGAGATGTGATGATTGCCCTCATTCACAATAATATGATTACAATGAGGCCTTAAAGGCCTTTTTACAATAAAGAGGAATTTCAAAAACCCTAGACATAAAAAAAAACTAACCCTAGGATATGAGGCGCCAAAAGTCATGTGGGGCCCGTTTGGGTAAGTTAGTACATCAACTTCTCGAGGTCGTAACTTTTGCATACGATATTCATTTTAGGCACACGATAGCGAGTTGGAAAGGTATATCCGAGGAATAAACATTTTTTTTCTATCTACCAAGGGTCATTATGACTGTGCTGAGCCCTAATTTTTTTGGTTTTGAGCCTCAAAACGGCCCCACAAGTGAGGGACCTGAAAACTAGGGAAAAAACTGCCAAACTAGAAAGATTCCAAAATAAGCTAGTTGGAATAGGTGGGAGGACATCGACATCCATATATATTAATCCTCCCTCCTTATGAAGAAATGTTCTCCATTTCATTGATTTCCTCCATCAAATGATGAAAGTTTTATCGAATTTGGCCCCGGGTGAGCCACTTGCCTTGGTGTAGGAGCTTCCCTACTTTGACAACTCAATAAAGTTGGATCCTTTGTTGGCGGTTTCCCTTGATCTGTTTGTCCACATTATGATCACTATATGTTTTTTGTATGAAGTCGGGGTTGAGCTCTAAAAAATGTTGTTTAGGGCCTCAAAACGACCCCGCAAGTGAGGGCCCCAAAAACTAGGGAAAAAACTGCCAAAATCAACTAGTTTGAATAGTTGGGAGGCCACTCACATACATATGGATCAATATTGTTCCAGAGAAATCCATCGCCAAGCCTACAATAACGAATCAAATTTTATCACGAATCAAAATTTAAATAAATAAAGTTATCTATATTTTTTAAATAAATCAACTACAAACTATACATGACACTTTATATAACTTGAGAATATTTAATGTCAAGACTTAACTAAAATAACATCAACGTTGTTATGTTCCGAGTTACCAACAATCAAAAAAATGATCTGATACCACTTTGTAACATTCCCATCCTCCTAGGATGGGCCACATCATTACAAACCTCAGCTTCTATCACTCTGATATTCTTTGTAGCAACCCAAAACTTACTACTGGACAATGCTACCTCAAAATCCTAGTGTGTGGGTACTACTTGTAATGATATAGGCATGGATCATAGACACAATACACATTGTTGATATGATGGACAATGAGCTAAGAATCTAATAGAATGCTAAGGTGGCAAATATGAAGGTGACTAGCCTCAAAGAGGAGACCAATGACGAGAACTTATGTGGCTTAGTTATTGGTGGCGAGGCCAAGGCATATGTCTCTAGAGTGGAGACACACATGGTCGAGGGTGTAAGTGTCTCAAGCTACCGAAGCGATATTATGGGTCCAATGGATGGCTTTTTCCACATATCCAATGTGACAAGGGAACAAATAATTCATTTTTTGACACAAGGACACTTGATTAGGCTCACATAATGAGAGAGCTATATCAAAAAAGACTAAAACAAACTAGGAAAGAAAGGAAAACCTAATATAAAATGGTTACACTCAAGGGTAGAAGTTTTTCAAGTATAACACATTGATCGAGTCCTTGAGGGAGACATCTTGAGGGTGGCCTAAGATGTAGTATCCCTTAGTAATGAAATGATGGATGACATAGGGTATTCATTAGAGGGATTCAAACTTGTTGTGGATGAGGTTATCGTGGGCGATATCGTAGGCCAATACAAGGTATCCTTTGATAAACGACTTAAGGTTAACTTGGCGGTAAAATATGGATTTGATCCTATTTTTTTATGAGTCATTGCTATGTAAGGATTCCCACCGATATTCATTGAGTGATTCAAGGGAGAACAACCTTTTCTCAATCAATGGCATGTTGGGTAAGAGCTCGATCGTGGTGCACAACGTTGGGATTTCACAATTAATAAGGAGTACAGATTCAATGTCATGGACTAAATGGAAGGGCATGAAACTAGTGGTTATTTTGAAAGCTATCTGATATCCCCAAAAGCTATCAACAAAATATGATGCCAATTAGTCTTGTAGTTTGTCAACTGTGCATTGAAGCATATTTTTGAGAACCTTGTTGATGGCCTCGAATTGTCCATTGGATTGTGGGTAATAGGGTGAGGTGAAATCATGGGTGAATCATAATTTGGTTGATAGCTCCATGAATAATTTATTCTCGAAGTTCTTTCCATGATCGAAGACTAGTTATAGGGGGACCTTGAAGAGAGAGATGGCATCGTTGAAGAACAAATGCATCGTTGTGTTGGTCATATTATTGAACGTAGGAATTGCTTCATCCCATTTGGTAAATTAGTCAAAGAAGGCTACAATGTACTTATTTTCGTTGTTGGAGGGAGGGTTTCATGTCATGAAATCAATGCCACATTTACAGAAGGGGCCAGCCATGATGATAGCGTGTAATAGGGCAGGTGGTGCCCAAGCTTTATGTGTGTATAACTGGAATTTTTGCATCATTTAACTGCATGTATGCAGTCATGAAACAACATGGGAGAAAAATATCCCTCTTGAATGATATTTTGAGAAGTGGACATGCTGGATAAGTGATCGCCACATGCCCCATTATGGAAATAATTCAAAACTGTCTCAACCTCTTCCAGGGTGATGCAACGTCAAAGAAGCACGTCGATGTCTCTACAATAGAGAATGTTTCCTATGAGGAAGTATTGTGAGGTGCCCAATATGGTTTCCAATTTGTTAGGTTCCTTTTGTCACAAGGGTGAGAAAAAGATGGTCCCTTAACTATCTAGTTAGGCTATCCAAAAAATTGCAGTAGAGATTTAGTTTTTTTGATAGTATGGTAGTTGCGGGAGGTATTAAACTGCCACTTGTAACCATGACAAGAATAGAATATTTCGAGAAGCAAAAAAAAACCCTAAAGAATTGGAAATAACCCTATAAGACAAGTCTTCCACGAGAGCTAAGGAAGAGTAGTCTAAATATAGGATTCTAGAGCTCATTTGGACTCACATAGCTCGCAACTACAAAAATTTAGTAAGTGTGCAAGTTTGGAGAGTAGTTGCACCTGCAGCTACTATAACTAGTATTTTTCGATTTTAGGTTTGGACTTTATCTTGTTTATGGTTTGGAATTTCTTCTTTGTACACTAGCTCTGGAGAGTGTTACACTACCTTGATTGGATTTTGGATGTAGGGTTTGTTTCCATAATTATTCTCTCTGTGAAGGTTAAGGTTCTCAGGGGTGGCTTGGGCCTATTGTTGGGTGACAATATTTCTATATTGTGTATGGTTAATCGAGAACACCTATTATTCTAATAGGTTATGGCCCCACACTATCTTAAGACAATCTAAATGCTCGAAGATAGATTGGGAGGATTTTTCTCAATTACAGTTACAGTTGGAATCAAAGCTTTTGTTGCAGCAATGAAACCCTAACCCTCTTGTTAAGGCACCTTAAGTGAAGATATTGACCTAATTTATAGATAGCCTAGTCCTCCCTAACCTAGCACACCTTCTGGTACTTTCAAGCTAAGACGTCAAGTTTGATTTTTTGGTCAAAGTCAAAGGTTGACCAAGTCAAAGTAATCAGGACTTACTCTATGAAGTGAGAAAACATGTTAAAAGGGGATTGTAACTTTAGAGCATGGAAGACAAGGATTGACCCCATCCTTTCCAAGAATAAAGTATTGGATATTGTGAAAGGAAAGATCGTGGAACCACAATTTGAAGAAGGAAAAGAGAAGGAACCACAAAACATTGCAGTTATGGAGAAGTTCAAGGATAATGACATCGATTCCATGAATATCATAGTGGACTCTATAAAATACCACTTGATACCCTACATCTCTCATCTTGACTCATCTAATAATATGACTGATGCCATAAGTAATCTCTTCTATGTCAAAAACATTGGACAAGTAATGAGTCTGAATAATGAGCTTCATGAGATGAAAATGAATGATGATCGACCCCACTGAATTGTGATAATAACCTTCCATGATGATATGTGTGTCGTACTTTATGTGGTAGAGCCTTCCTTCCATGGGAATCCTAGTTAGAACCTTGTTTTCCTTTTGGTTCCCATGCCAAATTACTTCATAGGCATGGGATTCTCTTTTAGTCCATCCATGACTTTATGTTGAAGCCTCATCCTTCTTCTTCATCATTTTTTCTAGCCTATACCTGAGGGACTCCCCATGAACATAGTTTGTTGTCTTTCAAACTCGCTTAAATTTTGAAAGAAACATCCAAAGAGACTTCATTGATTCTTTTCGATCTCATCTGGATTTCTTGAGAAAATAAGGCCCCCCTAGAGTATTCTTTAAGCCCTCTTTAGACTATCAAAAATTGAAAATATTTTCGAGCGATCTTGTTGCTCTTCACGTTCGCCAAACTCAAATTTGAAGGAACATATGTTTGATGGTAGTTTACCCCCTTTTTGGGCTGGATGGCTGATTCTACAAATAAAGGTATTCTCTAGGAACTTTATTTCTCTAGAAGAGTACTCTCAGGCATAATTTTAACCATTTATCGGGCCTGAGGGAGTAAATTTTCAAAAAAAGAACATTCTCCTTGGTTTTGGTTTATCTCTTTTTCGGGCCTTGGAGATTACTTACGAAAAATGAATCCGCTTAGAGTCCATATCTAAGATCTTTCCAGACTCCCTAAATATGAAAAGATCATTGAGTGACCTTGTCCCTTCACACTTGTTAAAATTGGTCCAGAATAATATCTACATGGCATGAGTTTAACGATTTTTCCAGCCAATAGATTATTCCGAAAAAGGGTACACCTCGGTAGATTTGTGTCACGGAGAGATTTCTCCTCAGTTATATTTTATAATTTTTTGGGCTAAGGAGACTAAACCTAGAAAAAGGTTGTGAGTCCATAGCTAATATCTCTTTAGACTCCTTAA
Organism: Picea engelmannii; assembly: GCA_009831015.1. Lineage (NCBI taxonomy): Eukaryota > Viridiplantae > Streptophyta > Pinopsida > Pinales > Pinaceae > Picea > Picea engelmannii. The sequence goes on along the minus strand of ML778024.1, from coordinate 480,716 downwards.
AATTGAAAATATAACTGAGTGATCTCTTCTTTGTCACACTCATTAAAATGGTTTTGAAAAGACGTCCTTTCCATGCAATTGCAATCCTCTTTCGAGTCGATTGGAATAATTGCGAAAAAGGTACTTAGAGTCTTCAATTTTTTCTAGACTCTCTAAACGTGAAAAAACCACCGAGCTTACCTTCTTTGGGCTCGTAAAAATTCACATGGAAGGACTCTTGCTTTATCATGCTTAATCACATTGTGTGTCTCATCTTTGTGTATTTGGCCTAATGTTGGCTCCATTTTTCTCTCAACTAAACCTTTAAATGTTTCCTTATACGCAAGCCTTGCAACACTTTTTTCCTTTGCGATCTGACACCTTGACCCATGGACGAATTTTCCCTGAGTGTCCTTATCCTGCACATGTCTCCTTTCCTTGAGCATAAATATGTTCCATGCAATTGGAACTAGTTTTATTTCTCACAAAACTTGTTCCTCCTTTGTAACATAGCATTCTTTTATTCTTTTTGAAGCTCGTTAAAAAATGAAAAAGACAAAAAAATCAAATATTCCAAGAAGAGGGGACTAGTGTGATGCCTTGGAACTTATATTGTTTTAATTTTTGAAGTGCATGCTTATGTCCTTAAAAACTATGATTATGGGGCCAACATTGCATATCCATTCATAACTAATCACAATTTCACAACTTCCCATGTCAATAGCAAACATATGAGATTGTAGGTGGTAGTAACAAATTGTAAGCACACATTTTCACAATACCCCCCACATTTCATGGAACCACCATTGACAATCATGATTTGAAAATTCTTTACTATATGGATATAACAATTGATTTATTGGGAAATGTCGTGATGGATAAAATTATGGGTTCTTGCACTGCCAATTAGGATGATGAATTTCCTATTCTTAATGTAGCTAATTAAATTGAGGGTTTGGGGATAAGAGGAGTGATAGTGTTTAGTGAAATCAACAGTTCAACTTATGGAGGATCAGAGGGTGGATTAGGACCATATCCTTGGGGTAGTGCATTGACATGGGAAAGATCAACATCCTCTTTGAAAAATCCTAAAAAATGGTGAGTAAAACATTTTTGTTCTTTACACTTGTGCCCTGGAAAATATTTGTCATCACAATTATAACAATGACCCTTGTGTTGGCATCCATCCATTTTCACTTGAGTTAATTTTTGGATATTGAGAGGAGTGGACTAAGGGGAAATATTGGTGGGTCTAGGGAGAGGAATAAATGAGGGTTTTCTACTATGTGAAGATATGAACTATTCTACATCCTTGGTGTGTTTAGTAGATTCCAACCAAGTCTAGGGGTCAGCCATTAGGACCTGGGTTTTGATTTCATCCTTTGGTCGATAGATAAAGAATTCCATGAAGAAGGCATATGACATGCCCTCCATTCTAAAAACCAAGGGCTCAAAGGAAACTATAAAGTATTCCATTGTGCAAGACTTTTTCAACTTGGTAAAATGGCACAAATGGTGTGACTCAATGTCAAAGTATTCATAACTCTTGACCACAAGTTGTGTCCAAGAAACATACCTTTGGCATGAATTTTTATGCCATTTCCACCATTTACACTATTCAAGATCCATATAGAGGACATTTTAACAAAGTTTGACCAATTTTTCAGTGATGCCATGCAAGAATAAATAATGTTCCAATTGAGTGACAGATCCCATGGCATCTCACCCATCAAATTTCTTCACCTCGACATTGGCAAGATGTGGTTCATAATGAAGGTGATGGGAATGAGGGTTTTTGAAATGGGAAGAGTCAACATCTTCTTTATAGGAAGGTTCTTCAAATGAGAAGGGGTTCATGGATCATCTCAATAGTTTTTCAAGTGTCTCTATGATGTTGGAATATTGGTCCTTGAGAGTATCAATGGAGGCATTGCGGGAGATAATATTGAAATCGATGTGTGTGATGTCCTTATTGTTATGGGTGTTGTCTGTAGTCAAGGCTGTTAGTTATTGGTTGTGGGTGAGAGACATTTATGACTAGGAAAAATTGGGTAGCTTGTTCCACATAGAAAAATGGTTGCAGATGAGGGGTATCATGGTAGACAGGGTGAAGAGAGGAAGCCAATGGGGTTGGTGGAAAATAAGGGTGTTAGGAAGGGTGGGTGGGTTCATCAAGAAAAAAAAGGCTTACAAGTGATAGGTACCATGGCCTTTTTTTTAACTCTTGCAGAATTATACTCCACCCTAAAGAATACTACAATGACAAAATGCCCAAATTGTTAATAGGGAAAATTGTGTAGGAATTTTGAAATGATGGTGTAGAAGGCAGTGTTGTGTAGTAAAATATCCCTTCTATTCCTATTTTATTATGTTTTGTTCCCAAGGGTTATGGTTTTCATGGTTCTTACAAACAAGGGTTTTCACTGTGCTATAACTCTCTGATATATGTCTAGGGTTGAAATTAGTTCTCGAACCGATATCTCAGGGTGCCAACTAAGGAGGCTTGACCATACTCTTAGTCGTACTACCAGATTACCTAGGTAATAAAGAGTATCTTCTCTATTGTTTCTCTAGGTTTCACTATAGTAGTCAAGCGGTTGATCGATTGATCTAGAAATGGGTTTAAGAGACCTATGGGACTCTCGATATACCTAACGGTACGTGGGAGTGATAGTCATATACAAATTATATCTATGTGGTACTACTCAAAGGGGTTATAGAGGTTTCCACCAAGGTGAAAATATTATTTTGAATAACCCGATGAAATCGTCTGTTTTGATTGTGTGTAGTCTTCCAAGCCATATTTTTACTTATTGAATGACACATCTATGTTCTTTAAAGACGTCGACAATACATATCTCTACCCTGGAAAAGATAATTCCCACAATTTTTATGGAGGAAAGTGATTGGATACCACTTGTAAGGTACAAGGTGTATTATACTAGGAAGAAAATTAAATATTACAATAAATACCAAGAGAACAACAAAATATAAAGAATAATAAAACCAAGAATGATACATTTATTAATATAAATCTAATTTCACTTGGCTCTTTGAGGGGGAAACCTGAAGGGAGAAGAGCTAATTTATAATTTCTCATTCCATCTACTCCAATTTATACTAATCCTCTCTTGTAAAGAACATTACAGGGGAAGATATTTCTTAGAAGTGGAAGCTTTTGTTAAGTCTTCTCACAATAAAATTGTTCACATTATTAACTAGGCCTTATTTACTAATACTAACCTTTATTACATGGAAAATATATTATTCTACCTACATGTTGGGTTAGAAAGGTTAGGTACTTAACAAGGATGTTTGTGTTATGATGGTTAGTCTTGAGTTTGTGTTATAAGTACTTAAGGTGTGACATTATATGTAATGTCCCCAAGGCCGAGCCCCGTTGTAAATCTTGGTTATGAAATGAATTGTAAATATGTTTTATAGGCTGGTGAGCCAAGTTTATATAAGCTAGTAGGCTTATGTGATTGTTAGGCCAGAGAAACTAAGGGTTGAAGGCTAAGAGCCTGATTTTGTACCTGTAATTATGTGGAACAATAATAAAATATAAAAACCGCCGCGTGTAGACCGAACACAATGAATGAGTGATGGGGGACTAGGCTTCCACAGAGTGGGCAAGGGATTAGGGGCTGGAAGGTGGGAAGAGGGACTAAGTGTTGAGCCTAGGGGGCTAGGCCTAGGGGCTTAAGTCCTTCAAAATAATATTTTAATATTATTCCCAAAAGTTATGGGAAATATTGTATTTGTTTTATCCTAAGTTCCTGGAAGGGGAACATGTGCAAAATGGGAAACATGAATCCCCAAGGAGACATGTGTCGAATTGGGTGCATGCAGTTAAAAATCGAGAAGTCAACCATACTGGGGATCCTCCTCCATTATACCAGACCATATGAATGTGAACAGTCTGAACTTTGCAAGAATACCCTAGTGCATCTTCTGAACCGTACACCTCATCCGACATAGAAAGAGACCTCGTGTCATTCTGAGAATCGAGGGCGAAGTCTGTGTGTGAATTTTGGGGATAACTTGTGTTAATTTCTAGGAAAGTTGATGCATTCCTATGTTTGAGAAGATAGAGACTATGTGTGGAGTTTTTGTCCCAAATCCATAATCCAGAAGACCATCTTGTCATTTTTGAGCCTGTCTGGAAAGCCCGTGTCTATTTTCCCCATTGGTTGTTGTGGCCATGCAGTGTTGGACTGCATGTAGCTTGTTGGCCAATTAGTACAACACTCTCTCTAGGTGAGAGAGGTGGTGAAGTTGGAAGAAAAGGCTGCGAGGCCTGTGAGCGACTCTCTCCAGGTGAGAGAGTGTGCAGAGGAAGGAGAGAACTCCTAGAAGGAACCCTGTAGCTGCCACAGAGCTTGAAGACTTCTGGTGCAGTCTATTTTTGAAACCCAAGGCAAGGGAGGTTAGCAGCTGAAGGAATGCCTAGGTGACAAAGAAGGTGTATACTCTTGGGGTGTAACAGGCATGTGGGGAAGGAGAATCTATGGGCAGTGGGTATGAGGGGTTCCTAGGAGAGAATCTCTTCCTTGTGACTGTATGTATTCCCTATAACCTCAACCTAGCTTAGGATTCCTTGCCTTGGTGGTGGAGCTTAGTCCCAGCTCGGGGTGACCTACTGTTGAGCTTGATGAGCAGTGTGGTATAAGGCTGGGAGGTTCGTGGAAGGCCTGGACCTGGTTGGTGGGATTACCATTGTTTCAAAGATAAGTACCAGATGATGTTTTAATTACTTTTCTGCATGTCTATGTATTTATATTTATCATGTATTCTGTTGTGCATACRAATTAATGTTAATTCCATTGATTATTTATAATAGCAGTAATTCTTATGGTTACTCTGAGTTTAAATGTGTTTCATTTACTTAAATGTATATGTCTTATATATAGAATTAAGCATGAGATTGTTTTTCCGCGAAGTAGCGCCTGCCCGACCAGTATTGGGGGCGTTACAGTATGGTATCAGAGCTAAGTAAAACATCTGAGTAGTGATATGGCCCTACCTGTTGAAGACTGAGATGTTACAGTTTGGTATTAGAGCTAAGTTTTTGACGCTAAGCCTAGATGGGCCAGATAAGGGTCTTTAGACCAAGAGTTTGAGGAGGAATTGTGTTTGGAGGACCAATTTTGGACCTTTGAGTGCTCTTGAGTGCCAAGGAGATTACTTGGTCATGCTTACAAATCTCAGGAGGTGTAGTGGTGTTATGAAACCACAGTCGGTGTGGTATATGGCCATAGGGAGAGAGGAATCTACACCAGAAGTGTTGGAGCCATAGGATCTATTCGGGGAAAAGGATAACCCTCGTGACCGTCAGATCTGGAAAATGTGCATAGGGTTTAAAAACCATTTGGAGTTGCACAAGAACATGGAAATCGTGATACGCGAAACCCCGAATTTGTTGGGACCGTCCATCATGGGGAACACGTGGCTTTCAGACGGTGTTTCAGTACACAGGAAACCAAAGGCAAAGAACCTTGTTTTCGCAAGTCGTGAAATAACGAAACCCCGAAATGCCGAAAGGATCTACACCATAGATCGTAAGATAGGAACTTGACCATTGGATCAAGTGGATGGGTAGATAGTAATTTCGATATTTTGGCAAACAAAAGTTTGAAAGGTGTGATGCACAAACTCTTGATGCCTGAAACCCTGAAACGCCGAAAGGATCTGCGCCATAGATCTGAGAAAGGTTTGACCGATGGATCTCACTTGAAATGGACGTGGATGCATAGGTGTGTACCACGTGCTAGTGGGTTGAGAATAAAATCAAGAGTGGTGGGACCCAATGATGTTATAGTAGGGTGACATGGACCCTCCTAAACATGCCATGTACCACCGTGGAGCCCAGAGAGTAAGGAAACCAAATTTTTGGAATTCGGGAGTTGGAGTGACAAGGGTTGGGAGTCACTACATCATGAACTCCCGAGTACCGAAGAACTGAAAGCCAACAGTTTCAAAAGAGAGTGTGAGAACCTCGTGGACCAAAACCCCGGAACCCGAAGTCCCGAAATTTGCAGAGCCGTCAGTGCTTAGAAAACTTAGTGAATTTGAAACGTTTTCTTATTCACGTTGGTTAATGACTGTTGTGGTTTTATTAAGGGATAAGGCATGATAAACTCTGGTTGACTGCATGTTGTGTGTGTAGAGTTTAGAAAGTTTCAGGACATCCAAAAACCGATGCCAAGTATGGAATTGGAAGATGTACAGATCGCCTCCAAAACAGAAGACAAAAGGGTAGGAAGGAATGTCAACTTGGGAATCGAAGGATCAAACTCTAATGGGCATGGAAAAGAGATGGATAAGGAAGGACATATGATGAAACTCATTGAAATATTGTAGAAAGATGCCCAGGCTTGTCGAGCTGATAACCGAAAGCTCATGAGAGTCAGGGATCAATAGGGTGAATTCAACTTTAAAATGTTGAAAAGCCTGGAAAGAATAGAAAGGAAATTGGAGAAGGGGAGTGACTCGAGAAAAATAGAGATTCGCAGAACCCATGAGAGGATAAGAAGATCGAGGAGTGGTAATAGACATCATCGTCATTCTCCAAAACATTCCAATAGGGAAGCACACAGTCATTCAAGCCCGTCCCCTACCAGAAAACACCGAACATCTGGAAGGGATGAATTGAAAGGAGAGATGAACAAGATCAAGCCTCCAACATTCAATGGAGAACATAAGAAGGAGGAAGATGTTGAAACATGGTTGCTAGGAATGAGAAAATATTTCCAACTGTAGAATTATTCCCCTCAGGCAGAAGGAAGAATTGTGATGTATCAAGGAAAAAGAATCCATGTGGTGGGATCAGTTTGTGTAGGTGCAACACATCAGAGAGAAAGATATCAATTGGAAGGAGTTCAAGAGATATTTTGAGAAGAAATACCTGACCAAAAGGTACCATGACATAAATATAAAGGATTTCTTCGAACTCAAGTTGGGCAACATGACCATCGATGAATATGAAAAAAGTTTCTTGGAGCTACTGAAGTATGTTCCATTCATCAAAGATGAGGCTGTCAAGATTCAGAGCTGTCTGAGTGGACTGCCACCTGCCATTGGTGACAAGATTCAATATGATGATCCTAAGACTATGGAAGAAACAATAAGAAGGGGAAAATGCTTATATGAATAGCAAAGAGAAAGGCCTACTTTTCATAAGACTTGGGATGACCAGAGGAAGTTTAAGAAGGAACAGAGGTAGAAGGGAAACAAACCTCCCTCTTTTAGAAATAGTCCTTAGGGACAAATATCTTTTAGAGAGCCCAAGAAGGATGAAGTGGGTGAACAAATGCCCAGACCACCACCTATGGAGTGTTGGGGCTGTAAAGGAAATCATAGGTACTGAGAACTCCCCCATAGAGAAGATAAAGAGAGAACCGTCCACTATGTTTAGCAAGCTGAAACAGTGGAGGATATGAGCAGTATAATGCCAAGGATCTACGCAACCCTAGACAATAAACAAGAAGAATTTCAATCGCACATGATTGAAGTGGAAGGTATGATCAACAATCAACCATTTATTATTTTAATTGATTCTGGGGCTATCCATAGTTATGTAGATCCTAGGGTGGTGGAAATTTTTCATTTATCAAGAAGAAAAAATGAAAGGTCATGGTTAGTGTACTTGGCTACAGGGACCAAGAGGAAGGTCACTGAATTGGTTAAATCCTATTCAATATATATGAATGGATTGAGCACGAAGGCTGAATTGAATGTTCTTCCTTTAGGCTCTTATGTCTGCTTAATTGGGATGGACTGGTTGGACCAGCACCATGCCCTCCTGGACTATCATAACAAGAGGTTTACCTTCCTAGATGAGGAGGGAAATTGGAAAATAGTCCAAGGAATTCCCAGAGTTGTGGCTATTAGAGAAATATTAGCCATGCAGTTGAAGAAGTGTTATAGGAAAGGTTGTCAATTATTTGCAGCCCATGTGGAGGAAGCATCCAGAGATGAAGTCTCAAGAATTGGAGACCATGAGGTACTCACAGAGTTATAGGACATATTTCAGGAGGCACCTGGACTACCTCCAAAGAGAAACATCAAATTTTCTACAAATTTGATGCCTGGAGCAGCTCCGGTGTCAAAATCTCCTTATAGAATGAGTACGCCAGAGATGAAAGAGTTGCAATTGTAGCTTGAGGAGCTTCTGAAGAAAGGGTATATTCACCCCAGTGTGTCACCATGGGGTGCCCCGGTCCTATTCATGAATAAGAAGGATGGGACATTGAGGCTGTGCATTGATTTTCGACATTTGAACAAGGTAACTGTCAAGAAAAAGTATCCTCTATCGAGGATTAATGATCTTTTCAATCAGTTGAAGGGTGCGAAAATATTTTAGAAGATAGATCTCAGATCAGGATATCACCAGGTAAGAATAAAGGATGAGTATATTATAAATACTTCCTTTAGAACAAGGTACAGTCATTACAAGTTCACAGTGGTGTCGTTTGGACTGTCAAACACACCTGTTGTTTTTATGTGCTTAATGAATGGTGTATTCAGGGACTATTTAGACAAGTTTGTCATAGTCTTCCTGGATGAAATTTTGGTTTATTCCAAGTCAGAGGAAGAGCACGAACAACACCTAGGGATGGTGCTGCAAGTGCTGAGAGAACACCAACTATATGCCAAGCTGAGCAAATGCTCATTTTATCAAAGGCAGATCCATTACTTGGGTCATATTATTTCGGAAGAAGGGATCATTGTGGATCCTGAGAAGTTTGAGGCCATACAAGAATGGTCAGCGCCAAGGACTGTGGAAAAAGTTAGATCCTTTATGGGTCTGGCAGGTTACTACAAGAAGGTTTATAATAGGATTCTCAAAGATAGCTCACCCTATCACTTCCTTGCAAAGGAAGGAGAAAATGTTTCAGTGGATTGAAGAGTGTGAGAACAGTTTCCAGCAATTGAAGTAGATTTTAACCAACACTCCAATCTTGAGGATTGCAGATCCGAACATGGATTTCATGGTGTGCACAGATGCGTGTAAGGAAGGGTTGGGAGGAGTTCTCAGCCAAGATGGATTTGTAATCTATTATGAGTCTAGGAAGCTGAAAGAGCATGAAAAGAATTATGCCACTCATGATTTGGAGCTGGCAGCAATCATCCACGCTTTGAGGAAATGGAGACATTACCTCATGGCAAAGAGATTCGAATTGAGAACAGACCACAACGGTCTGAAATATTTGTTTGATCAACCAACCTTAAATGTTAGACAAAGTAGGTGGTTGGAGTTTCTATGTGAATGCGACCTTGATATCAAACATATCAAAGGGAAGGAAAACAAGGTGGCTGATGCACTCAGTAGAAAGGTGCACAAATTACATGCTTCAATATTAACATGTATAGGACTGATATCAAGGGTAGAATTTTGGAAGCTACAAATGTTGATTTGCAGTACAAATATTTAGTAGCAAAGCTACAACAATGTGAGAGACCGTATAAAGAGGAAAATTACACCTTGGAAGCTGATGGAATACTTCTGTACAAAAACAGAGTGTATATACCCAATGTCCAGGATTTGAAACTTGCTATTCTAAGAGAAATGCATAACGTGACGTATGTTGGACATCCTGGATAACAGAAGACTGTGGTAGGAGTCAAGAGCCATTACTTTTGGCTAGGTATGAAGAGAGAGATCGTTGAATACATCGCCAGATGTATGGAGTGCTAGAAGGTTAAGGATGAGCATAGGCACCCAGCAGGGTTGCTACAACCTTTACCCATTTCTAAGTGGAAGTGGGAAGTGGTAACCATGGATTTTATTACAGGATTGTCCACAACAAGAAAGCAGCATGATTCGATCATGGTAGTGGTGGACAAGCTTACAAAATCTGCCCATTTTATTCCACTAAAAACTACTCACAAGGCAACAAATGTTGCTGACATCTTCTTAAAAGAAGTGGCATGCTTGCATGAAATTCTTAAAACAATTGTGTCTGATAGGGACCCAAAATTCACCTCGAATTTCTGGAAAGGATTGTTCAAAGGATTCAGAACGAATCTGAATTTTAGTACAGTGTATCATCTCGAGTTTGATGGACATACATATAGAGTGAACAGAGTAATAGAGGACATGATAAGAATGTATGTGATGGACAAACCATCAAGATGGGAAGACTACCTGCATTTGGTAGAATTCGCCTACAATAATGGGTATCATGCATCATTGAAGATGAGCCCATTTGAAGCACTTTATGGAAGAAAGTGCAACACTCCAGTGAGCTGAGATAATCCAGCTGATAGAGCAGTAGTTGGGCCAAAGTTGCTCAAGGAGATGGAGGACCAAATGATAAAAATTAAATAGAATTTTAAAGTTTTCCAGGATAGGCAGAAAAGTTATGCTCATAAGAAAATAACCCACCAAGAATTCAATGTGGGTGATCATGTTTTCTTGAAAGTGAAAACTAACAGGAGTTCCCTGAAGCTAGGAAGTTGTGCCAAGTTGGTAGCAAGATACTGTGGGCATTTTGAAATCCTCGAAAGGATTGGGCTAGTTGCATAGATGCTTGAATTACCTACATCTATGACTATACATAATGTATTTCATGTTTCATTTCTTCATAAATATACACCTGATGCTAATGATGTTATTGACTAGAATGTGGTTCAGGTGGAACCATAAGGTGTCCTGCAAGTGCATCGTATGCGCATATTGGACAGGAAAAACAAACATCTCTGGAATCAAGCTACAGGGCTTGTAAATGTCAAGTGGACCTGGTACGGTCCTGAGGATGTGACATGGGAGCATGAATATGTTATGCAGGCAAAGTACCCCCATCTTTTTGAAAATTTTGAAAATCTTGCAGATGCAGTGTAACGTTTCACTGAGGACAATGCAGAAATAAGGGGAGGGGAAATGTAATGTCCCCAAGGTTGAGCCCCGTTGTAAATCTTGGTTATGAAATGAATTGTAAATATGTTTTATAGGCTGGTGAGGCAAGTTTATATAAGCTGGTAGGCTTATGTGATCGTTAGGCTAGAGAGCCTAAGGGTTGAAGGCCAAGAGCTTGATTTTGTACCTGTAATTATGTGGAACAGTAATAAAATATAAACACCGCAACGTGCAGACCAACCATGATGAATGAGTGGTGGGGGACTAGGCTTCCATAGAGTGGGCAAGGTATTAGGGGCTGGAAGGTGGGAAGAGGGACTAAGTGTTGACTCGAGGGGTTTAGGTCATTGGAAATAATATTTTAATATTATTCCCAAAAGCCATGGGAAATATTGTATTTTTTTAATCTTAAGTTCCTGGAAGGGGAACATGTGCAAAATGGGAAACATGCAGCCCCAGGGAGACAGGTGTCGACCTAGGCACATGCAGTTAAAACTCGAGAAGTCAGTCGTACTGGGGATCCTCCTCCATTCTACTGGACCGTCTGAACGCGAATGGTCTGACCTCTGCAAGAATACCCCGGTGCATCATCTGAACTGTATGCCTCGTCCGACCTATAAAGAGACCTTGTGCCATTCTGAGAATCGAGGGCGAAGTCTGTGTGTGAATTTTGGGGATAGCCTGTGTTAATTTCTGGGAAATATAATGCATTCCTCTTTCTGAGCAGATTGAGCCTGTGTGTGGGGTTTCTATCCCAAAGCCATAATCTGCAAGACCATCCTGTCATTACTGAGCCTGTCTGGAAAGCCCGTGTCTATTGTCCCCATTGGTTGTTGTGGCCATGTAGTGTTGGACTGCATGTGGCTTGTTGGTCAGTTAGTACAACACTCTCTCCATGTGAGAGAGGTGGTGAAGCTGGAAAAATAGGTTTCATGGCCTGTGCGCGACTCTCTCTAGGTGAGAGAGTGCGCAGAGGAAGGAGAGAACTCCTAGAAGGAACCTTATAGCTGCCATAGAGCTCAGAGACTTTTGGTCGAGTCTGTTGCTGAAAACTAAGGCAAGGGAGGTTAGTAGACAAAGGACTGTCTAAGTGACAGAGAAGGTGTATACTCCTTGGGTGGAATAGGCATGTGGGGAAGGAGAGTCTATGGGTAGTGGATATGAGGGGTTCCTGGGAGAGAATTCCTTCCTTGTGACTGTTTTCGTTCCCTATAACCTTAGCTTAACCTAGGATTCCTTGCCTTGGGGGTGGAGCTTACTCCCAACTCGGGGGTGACCCACTGCTGAGCTTGATAAGAAGTGTGGTCTAAGGCTGGGAGGTTTGTGGAAGGCCTGCACCTTGTTGGTGGGATTACCACCATTTCAAAGATAAGTACCACATGATGTTTTAATTATTTTTCTGAATGTCTATGTATTTATATTTATCATGTATTTTACTGTGCATATGAATTAATGTTAAATCCATTGATTATTTATAATAGCAGTAATTCTTATGTTTACATTGAGTTTAAATTTGTTTCATTTACTTAAATGTATATGTCTTATATATAGAATTAAGCATGAGATTATTTTTCCGTGAAGTAGAGCTTTCCCAGCCAATATTGGAGGTGTTATAGTATGGTATAAGAGCTAAGTAAACCATTTGAGTAGTGACATGGCTCGTCCTGTTGAAGGCTGGGATGTTACATTATAGTCATAGTAGGATACATTCACACAAAATTTATGGTTGGTTTGTGACCACACATGGTGTTAGTGAAGCTCTCTAAGGGTCCCACACTCATGGTTAAATGATATGAATAAATCACAAACTCACACACACACACACACACACACACATATATATATATATATATATATATATATAGGCTAAGACTCATTGATCCAGATGGATATTGGTGGCCACCTACCTATTCCAACTAGCTCCTTGTGTCCATTTTTGTTCAACACCTCTTTCTGTACTGCTTTATAATTGTGATTTCTACACTTATGGGGTTGTCTGAAGCCTCACACATTCTCCAAGTGGATATGGGTGGTCTCTCACCTAATCAAACTAGCCTATTTTGTTTGTTTTTATGTCAGCACATCTTGTTGTACTTTCAGGGTTGTTTTGAGGCCCTAAACATTTTTTTTTGACTCACCACATTTATACTATAGAAAAATTCAGATTCTGATGGAGGAATGTGTACCGCTCTAAAATATCTTTCCAATGGGCTATCACGCGCCTAAAATGAAGGTTGTATGAAAAGGTTATGACCCTAGGAAGTTGAGGTACTAAATTACACCAACTTACCCATAGGGACTACATGAATTTGGGCATTTCACCTTCTGGGGTTAGTTTTTTGGATGTCTACAGTTTTGGAATTCATGAGTTATATTAAAAGGACCTATGGAGACTCATTTTAATACATTCTAGTCAGACAGATGCATGTAGCAGCCACATCTCTTCTTAGAGATAACTACCACCATTCGAGCAAGTTTCAGTTCTACAATTTTACAGTTTCTGGATATTTGATTATTTAATAGAAGATATTGTTCACTTGATATTTGTGTTATTCTTCCTATCTATGTGTTTATGGTATTCAGTCTGTAATTATTTTGTTCTTATCCTAAATCTTGATCAGTGGTATCAAAGAGATCTGTTCTTCATTTATTTTTCTTCATGTATGTCCCCAACAAGGTCTGGGTGTTGTCATAGGGGCAGACCCAGGGTTCAATGCTATAACAATGCACCAAGAAAACCCTAACTATCGGCCCTTTCAGAAACACCTGCAAAGCATATGAAGTCTCACTTGAGGTAGAGGCAAGGGTGGTTGCAGGACTCAGATGTCTGCAACCTTAGCTGGGACACAGATCTATGATTCTAGTATTTAACAGGGCACTTAGCACCGTCAGTTCATCATTATTTAACCAATATCTACTTCATAGATAAAACAGAGCATCACAACATTCACCCAGATCTAATGTCTCTAATCACTTAGCATAAAGAAATGGATTATATCTAGAAGATTCAAGCACTAAGCAAGTTCACATAGGTCAGATATAACATCCAGATTCATTGTAAGAACAAAGCATAAACAAATCTATCTATCTCTCTATATCAAAGCACTTAGCAAGTAAAGAAAGACATAAACACATCAAAACATCACATAGAGAAGAATAACATAGTATTTACGTGGTTCACCCCCACCCTGGGTCTATGTCCACCAACTCTTCTTCTTTATTATCTTCTTCAATGGGTTACATGCACAGAGCCTGAAAACCCTTACTCCACATAGTACAGTATATCTTCACACCTCGCTAGATCCTCCTTCCTTGCACTATGACACAAATTCCTCCTCATTCTATCACAATCACTTTCACATAGTTTTGTAAGTATCTTATAGTACGCACAAAGCATTTACAGGCCACACTTGCACTCAACACTTAGCACTTAGCTTATCGGCCAGGCCAGGCTATTTACATCGCCTAGATACTTATTTATACTTTACAAAATAGGCCTAAACATGGGTAAACCCATGGGCCAACATCCATTTCCCATTGCATAATCCCATAACCCAAAAAGGACCCAAAAAGGGGCTGAGATCCCATTATCTCTTCTTTGTCTTGTGCTCTGTCTTCCAAAGGCTTTCAAAGTCCCAAAATAGGTCAAACTTGACCAAGGATCTCCCAAAACTTGGTTAATGGCCAACAAGCCCCCAACACTCACCTGTGACTCGTCTCGAGTCACTCTGATCTGGGTAGTTCTACTTCAAAGGCCTCAAGCTGGGCTCGATCTTCTTCGAATCATTGTTGCACCACAACCTCTTGTTCATCAAACTCTTGGATTACTAAGTCAATGATAGGTCCTTCTATGCGTTGTTCAACTGCAGTGACAACCAGCTCTAGCTCTGCTCCTTGGCCTTTGACTTCTGTAAACAATTGGTAATCCTTTTCTTGTACAGGTTGGAGTTTTTGAGTTACATCCATAATTCTTCTCTAGATAGTGTGGATCTGTTGCTGAGCGGTCTGTTTCTCTTGGGATCGCTTCATTATTTACACAACTAACATGGGCTTCAACTACACTTGTATATTTTTGGCTTAATACTTTGCCTCTTAGAGCTGTGACTCCAGTGCCTTCATTTCTAGGTTCTTCGTGAGTTGTTCATAGGTCTGGGCACTGCGATTAGTGAGTTTCTTACATTCTAGGGTAAGAGCCTTTAACCTTTCAACAACACTCTAGGTGGTTGCTTCTCTTTGGTCTCTTACATCTTGTGGGGTCTTGGGTACTATGCAGAGTTCTAAGTCTGCTATGCATTGCTGTAACTATTAGATGACTTCTGTGAGTTGTTCTACTTATTGTGGGACTCAGTCCTCTATCTTTATTTCTATTACTTTCACAGAGCGAAGTGCTCTTCTGACCGTTTCTTTCACTTCAAGTTGCTCAACAAGAAACTATTCTTTTCCTTGTTGTAGTTGTGCATTTTCTTCATCAAACTTCACTTGGAGAGAAAGATTTTCCTATTCTACAGCACTGCATTGCTCTACGAGTAGTCCTTGTAGTTGCATCAAAGCTTGGGTGGCTTGATCTATTTCCTCTTGTTCTCATCGAAGGCGAGCTTTGATTGTATCGGCTAGGCAGCAGAGTTGAGCTGGCTCATCTCCCAATTATGGTTTTCCCGACGCAGTGCAGACTGCACAGCTAGACTGTAGCGCCTGTTGTACCCCTCATATTTCAATCTCAATTCGATCATACATATCCTATTGCTTTTTTTCTTTTTTCTCTGCTATTTCCAGGGAAGCATCTTGCAGGGCTGCTATGAGGAAGTCGAAGTCATCATAGGTGAGGACAATGTGCATCTTGGTCATAGCGGTGTTCGATTTCTTCTGGGAAGAAGGTTTCAGAGACAAACCCTTCCTCTTCTTCAGGGGATTAACCTCGTCTCCTTGCTTCTGTTCAACTTCTTTGTCATTCAACTATTCACCATCACGTCCTTTCTCTAGTGATATGGAAGCAGTTTTCACAGATGCACTATCTATTTCATGGACCACTTCGGTCTTCTTTGTTCTACTAGGTCCAGGTGTATCTTGCGTTGTTTCTAGGATTTCTATGTTGGATATCTCCGCAGGGTCTACTGGATTAAGGAGGTTCGCCGACTAGTCCTTAGTGATCTCCTCCAAGTCCTCCTCCATTAGCTTATAGTAGGATTGAATCTATTGCTTGTGTTCGTCGACGCGCATTGTGATGTATATAAAATGTCAATCTGCGTCGAACTTCATCAAAGGCCAAAACCAATGTAGGGAATTTAGATTCATGCGAGGCTCAGACTATATGATTGTCTTTAGCTAGTTGTAGTAGGTATGAAAAGAAACATTTGACTTCCACTGTTTATTCATGTCGTTTGAGTACCACAGTGTACTGAAATTCGTGGCTAACGGTTCAAAAGGATCGATGTCTAGGAAGGTCTCACCTTCCGACATCTCCCAGGAAATAAAAGATATAAGGATCAAGAGCCAGTTGAAATGGAATTCATAACCTTGATCTTGTGCTTCTATGCAGTCAAGTTCCAACTGGTTCACCAGGTACTTCACCCAGTTCATATGAAGGCCTTCCATGCACTTCCCTGTGAGGTCGACTACAAAACCGATGACTTGGGTAGGTTGGTACTTTCTTACTAACTTCCCTACAATCAAATGACATGAGAGGCACACTACACCACTATGGATATAAGCTACCTTGTAGACTCACATCCCCTTCTCAACATCACCATAAGTGTCCTTGGTCTTATGTGCTAGAGAGTGATCCATGGATTTTCTGGGGTAAAAATCCTGTGAATCAGGTCCTTGCATACTCAACCCTGTGATCCGATTGATCAGTGTCAGATCAATTGTTATACGAAAGTTTAGCCATAAATAACTGCCATGGTAACAAGACAACAACAGCTTGACATATGCATTCACCTCCTGGTGTCTTTTGAAATGGGGAATCTTCATGACATCCAACAAGGTGGACTGTGTGAGGTCCATATTCCACTATTGAGCGACGATCTTCAAGTTTTTCCCTTTAGTTCTAGTAAGGTACTTATGTGGGGTGAGCATGTTATAGACTTTGCAATCTCCGAGGTTGAAGTCGCTGAACTTCAACGCTGAAATATTATCTTGGTATGCTCAAACTGCATGGATCCCCTTTAGGAGGTACGTAGTGACCAAGGCATACTCACAATATCTAGGTACATTGTCTCAATTTACTGCCCTGCTCAGAGGTGGTATGGAGGTGGGTAATATAGTTGGGATCAATTTGGCATTCACTAGATCATCCTTGTGCTTGGTTCACTTTTCATTTGATGGCCATGATGGTCCGGCTCTGTGAGTCATCGATGGGAACACTTCCAGTCCTCTCGTCGATGATGCCTGTACACTTATAGACATTGACATGACTCTTTCAGTCATCAGGTCGGTGAGAACTTCTTCAACAAATTTCTCTGCAGCATTCAACTCATCCGACATACACACTCAGAGATGGAAATCTCAGTTTCAAGGAGTAACATAGACACTGCAATGAGATAGAAGGCAATAGCGAAATAATCATTGTTTAAAATCAACAAGTCCGCGAGCTCAATTTCATGTTTAGAAAAAGTGTTCTCAGTGCATGGCGCGATGGGATAAATAGGTAACTCAACAACGGGTCATTTGCAACGGGTATGCAGCCTTCCTTAAATTTTTTCTGTCCGTTATGGCGTGGTCCAACGGTATGGTGGAGAACCATAAATTCCTTTCTACCCATTCGGAGGGTCAGCCAAATGGTTATAATGTCTCCAATGGCTATATTTCTTCTCCATGGTGAAGTGCCATGCAACGTTGTTATGATATCCCGATGAAGCTCAATTTTTCAAAGTTTCCTTCTGCGAGGTTCCTTCTAGATGTTTCTGCAACTTTTCGATCTTATCCCTCTTCTTACTTAGTTTTATAGCCTTCTTTTCAGTGAGATTCATCTTGGTATTCCTTTTCCCATTCTGATTCTTATCTTCTCTTGACATGGTGACTTCGTGTTGTTGAGATTATTTCTTGAGATTCGAGGGTGATACTTCTTCTTTATCGGGAATAGGTATTTCAATATTCTCTAGATCCTTTGGTGTTCTTGCAACTTCGACATCTATGTCGTTGTAGTTAAATGGTTGTGATCAGTTCTCCTGTTCTTCAATCAAGTGTGCAATCCTTCTAGTTATAAAATATTTTAACTCTTGCTCCTTTTGCTTGAAGAATTTTTCTTCTTCTTTCCTTCTAGACTGATCTCTTCCAATCCAAGGTTTTCCTAGTAGCATGGTAAATGGTGGGCCATCCTCAATAAATTTAATAATATCAAAATATTCTTCTGTTGAAGCTCCATTGACAGTCATAGATATCTTGGTAAGTGTAGCGCACCTTTTTAGCTACCAAGGTTTAATCACTATTAAGAGAAGGTTATAACACCACTCTATACATAAATTGTACAGATATTATATGATCCATATGCTTAGAAACAATTAAACACATTCAAGCTCAAAGTAAAACATATTATTTACTGCTATAATTACCAAACCATAGCATTCCATATTAATTCATATACATAGTGGAAATCATGATAACATAAACAGTAGAGTCATGCACAACGTGATAAAAACATAATAAGATACTTATCTTTTAACAATGGTATATTCCACCAACCAAGTGCAGGCCTTCCACGAACCTCCTAGCCTTAGACCGCACTGCTCATAAGCTTAGCAATGGGTCACCCCTGAGCTGGGACTAAGCTCCACCCCAAGGAAAGGAAATCTAGGCTAGGATGAGGTTACAGGGAAAACAACACACAACCATAAGGAAGGAATTCTCTCCAAGGAACCTCCCATGCTCACTTCCCACAGACCCTCATTCCCCACATGCCAGATCCACCACAGGAGTATACACCTTCTCTGTCACCTGGACAGTACTTCGGCTGCTAATCTCCCTTGACTTAGGTTACAGGAATAGGTCGGATTGGAAGTCTCCGGGATCTATGGAAGCTACAGGATTCCTTCCAAGAGTTCTCTC
Organism: Picea engelmannii; assembly: GCA_009831015.1. Taxonomy (NCBI): domain Eukaryota; kingdom Viridiplantae; phylum Streptophyta; class Pinopsida; order Pinales; family Pinaceae; genus Picea; species Picea engelmannii. The sequence continues at coordinate 461,833 of ML778024.1, read as the reverse complement.
CTTCCTCTACGCACTCTCTCACCTGGAGGGAGTTTTTCATAGGTCCAAGAACCTGTTCTTCCAATATTCAACTACCTCTCTCACCTGGAGAGAGTGTTGTACAAACTGGCCAACAAGCCACACAGGATGAAACAATACACACCCACCACATTCCACGAGAATCCAGAAACGAACACCCCAAGGCAGCTCCAGACAGGTGCAACAGTATAACCAGGCTTAGCAGGGACGAGACGCTTCTTTTTTCTCAATTTGGCAACACTGAATAGACTCACATTCTAGATTCTCAAGGATGCATGACGAGTCATCCACATAGGGGTCGATTTAGACTCCTCAGATTAGAACAAAGAAGGGTATACTAGCTTTCCAGAACAAACACAGACTCTTTCCCAAATCCATGTGGCTTCTCGTTCAGGGAATATACACACCGGTTTCCTCAGAGCCAGACACATACTTTTCGAATCATAGAGATGCACAGAGGTTCCTTGTAGGAGTCGGGTTGGTAGTACTATCTAGGGCTCTGTACACATTCAGACAATCGGGTAGAATGGGGGAGGAACCCTTCTCATGCCTCACCCTGGTCATTTTATTCACGTGCGTTAGGGTTGACACTTGTCACCCATGAAACTGCATGCATTCCACCAGCACACATCTCCCTTGTATGTTATCCCTTGCAAGAAACTTAGGATAAAACATAAAATGCACATGTCTTTTGAGATAATATTAAAATATTATTCCCAGGCTTAAGCCCCCTAGGCTTAGCCCCTAGGCGCAACACTTAGCCCCTTTTCCCACCTTCAGCCCCTAATTCCTTGCCCAACTTATGGATTCTTAGTCCCCCTTCACTCATTCATCGTGGTCGGTCTGCACATGGTGGTGTTTATGTTTTATTAATTGTTCTACGTGATTACATATACAACAACAGGCTCTTGGCCTTCAACACTTAGGCTCCCTGGCCTAATAACACATAAGCCTCTAGCTTATAATAACTCAGCTCACTAGCCTATAAATCATAATTAAAATTCCTTTCAGAACATGGTTTACTACAGGGCTCGACCTTGGGGACACTACAATTCCCCTCCCCTTATGTTTGCACTGTCCTCAGTGCAACTTACACTGTCTTTGCAAGCCTTTCAAAATTTTAAAAAAGATGCGGGTACTCTGCCCGCATAACCTCTTCATGCTCCCATGTCACATCCTTAGAACTGTTCCAGGTCCAATGGACTTTTACAATATCTATAGTTTGATTCGGGAGCTGTTTGCTTTTCCTATCCAATATGTGCATAGGATGCACTTGCAGGACACCTTCTGGTTCCACCTGAATCACATTCCAATCGATAACATGATTAGCATCAAGTACATATTTCTTAAGGAGTGAAACATGAAACACATTATGTACAGTCATAGATGCAGGTAATGCAAGCATGTATGCAACCGGCCCAATCCTTTCCAGGATCTCAAATGGCCCACAAAATCTTGCTGCCAACTTGGCGCAACTTCCCAACCTCAGGGAACTCCTATTAGTTTTCACTTTCAGGAAAACATGGTCACCCACTTTGAATTCTCTATGGGTTCTGTTACTATCAGCATAACTTTTCTGCCTGTCCTGGGCAGTTTTTAGATTATGTTTAATTCTTATCATTTGGTCTTCCATATCCTTGAGTAGCTCAGGCCCAACTACTACTCTGTTAGTTGGGTTATCCCAGCTCACTCGAGTGTTGCACTTTCTTCCATAAAGCGCTTCGAATGGGCTCATCTTCAATGATGCATGATACCCATTATTGTAGGCGAATTCTACCAAATGCAGGTAGTCTTCCCACCTTGATGGTTTATCCATCACATACATTCTCAGCATGTCTTCTATTACTCTGTTTACTCTCTCTGCTTGTCCATCAGACTCAGGATGATATGCTTTTCTAAAGTTCAGATTCATTCTGAATCCTTTGAAAAGTCCTTTCCAGAAATTTGAAGTGAATTTCGGGTCCCTATCAGACACAATTGTCTTAGGAATTCCATGCAAGCGTGCAACTTCTTTTAGGAAAATGTCAGGAACATCTGCTACTCTGTGGTTGGTTTTCAGTGGAATAAAATGGGTAGCTTTAGTAAGCTTGTCCACCACCACCATGATTGAATCATGTTGCTTGCTTGTTCTGGGCAATCCTGTGATAAAATCCATTGTTACCACATCCCATTTCCATTCAGGAATAGGTAAAGGCTGCAGCAACCCTGCTAGGTGCCTATGCTCAGCATTAACCTTTTGGCGCTCCATACATCTGGCAATGTATTCAACGGTTTCTTTCTTCAGACTCGGCCAAAAATAATGGCTTTTGACTGCTGCCACAGTCTTCTGATATCCAGGATGTCTAGCATAAGCCACATTATGCATCTCCTTTAGAATTGCCAGCTTCAATTCTCAGACATTGGGTACATACACTCTGTTTTTATACAGAAGTAAACCATCATCTCACATGGTGTAACCTTCCTTGGGCTGTGGTTCTTCACACTACTATAGCTTTGCTACAAGACCTTTGTACTGCAAATCAGTATTTCCAGCTTCCAAAATTTTGTCTTTCATCTCAGTCCGGTACATGCTAATGGATACAAAAAGTAATTTGTGCACCTTTCTGCTGAGTGCATCAGCCACCTTATTTTCTTTCCCCTTGATATGCTTGATATCAAAGTCATATTCGCACAAAAACTCCAGCCATCTGATTTGCCTGGCATTTAAGGTCGGCTGATCAAATAAATACTTTAGATCGTTATGGTTTGTTCTCAACTCGAATCTCTTGCCCATGAGGTAATGTCTCCATTTCCTCAAGGCATGGACGATTGTTGCTAGCTCTAAATTGTGAGTGGCATAATTCTTCTCATGTTCCTTCAACTTTCGGGATTCATAACAAACTACAAATCCCTCTTGGCTGAGAACTCCTCCCAGCCCCTCCTTACATGCATTAGTGCAGACTACGTAATCCTTGTTTGGATCTGTAATCTTCAGGATTGGAGCACTAGTTAGCAGTTGCTTCAATCGCTAGAAGCTGCTCTCACATTCTTCAGTCCACTGGAACTTCTTCTCCTTCCTTTGTAAGGAAGTGATAGAATGAGCTATCTTTGAAAATTCGGCTATGAACCTCCTATAGTAGCCCGCCAGACCCATAAAAGATCTAACTTCTGCCACATTCCTTGGCGTTGGCCATTCTCGAATGGCCTCTACCTTTTCAGGATCCACAGTGATCCCTTCTTCAGATATAATGTGTCCCAAGTAATGGATCTGCCTTTGATAAAAAGAGCACTTGATCAGTTTCACATACAGCTGGTGTTCTCTCAACACTTGTAGAACCATTCTCAGGTGTTGCTCATGTTCTTCCTCTATCTTGGAATACACCAAGATATCGTCCAGGAAGACTATGACAAACTTGTCCAAATAATCTATGAACACTCCATCCATTAAGCACATGAAAATAGTAGGCACGTTGGACAACCCAAACGACACCACCGTGAACTCATAATGACCGTACCATGTTCTAAAGGTGGTCTTGCTAATGTCATCATCCTTTATTCTCACTTGGTGATATCCTGATCAGAGATCTATTTTCGAAAATATTTCTGCACCCTTCAACTGATCAAAAAGATCATCAATCCTTGGCAGAGGATACTTGTTCTTGACAGTGACCTTATTCAACTGCCGAAAATCAATGCACAACCTCAACGTCCCATCTTTCTTCTTCATGAATAGGACCGGGGCTCCCCAAGGTGACACACTAGGGTGAATGTAACCTTTCTTTAGTAGCTCTTCGAGCTGCAATTGCAACTCTTTCAGCTCTGGCATACTCATTCTATAAGGAGCCTTTGAAACTGGAGTTGTTCTAGGCATCAAATTTATAGAAAAATCGATGTCCCTCTTCGGAGGTAGTCCAAGTACCTCCTAAAATACATCATTGAACTCCTTGAGTACCTCATGATCTTTCAGATTCGATACTACATCTCGGGATGCTTCTTCCACCCAAGCTGCATATAATTGACAGCCTTTCTGGTAACATTTATTTAGCTGCATGGCTGAGATTTCCCTCACAGCCACGACTCTAGGAATTCCTTGGACTGTTACCTGATTTCCCTCTTCGTTCAGGCAGGTGAACCTCTTGTTATGACAATCCAGAAGGGCATGGTCCTGGTCCAACCAGTCCATCCCAATTAAGCAATTATATGAGCCTAAAGGTAGAATGTTCAATTCATCCTTAGTGCTCATTCCTTTCATGTCCATTGAATAGGACTTAACCAATTCAGTGACCTTCCTCTTGGTCCCCGTGGCCAACTGCACTAACCAAGACTTCTCATGTTTGCTTCTCATTAGATTCAAACTTTCCACCACTCTAGGATGTACATAACTATGGCTAGCCCCTGAATCAATTAAAATAACAAGTGGTTGGTTGTTGATCGTACCTTCCACTTCAATCATGTGCGATTGAAATTCTGCTTGCTTGTTGTCTAGGGCTGCGTAGATCCTCGACTTTCTGCTGCCCATATCCTCCACTGTTTTAGCTTGTTGAACACTATGGACAATTCTTTCTTTGTCTTTTCTGTGGGGACAGTCTCTGTACCTATGATTCCCTTTACAAACCCAACACTCCATAGGTGGTGGTCTTGGCACCTGCTCACTCCCTTCAACTTTCCTGGGCTCTCTAAAAGATGACTGCCCCCAAGGACTGTTTCTGAAAAAGGAAGGCTTGTTTCCCTTCTGCCTCTGTTCCTTCTTAAACTTCCTCTGATCATTCCAAACCTTCCAAAGGATAGGCCTTTCTCCTTGCTGATCATACAAGCATTTCGCCTTTCTTATTGTTTCTTCCATGGTCTTAGGATCATCATATTGAATATTTTCACTCATGGAAGGTGGCAGTCCACTCAAATATCTTTGAATATTGACAGCCTTATCTTTGATGAATGGAACATACTTCAGTAGTTCTAGGAAACTTCGTTCATACTCATCAATAGTCATGCTGCCTAGCTTGAGTTCAAAGAACTCCTTCATCTTTCTGTCATAGTATCTTTTAGTCAGGTATTTCTTCTCAAAATACCTCTTGAATTCCTTCCAAGTGACCTCTTTCTCTATGATGTGCTTCACCTGCACAAAATGATCCCACCACATGGATGCTTTTCCTTTCAATTGGTACATTGCAATTCTTCCTTCTGCATGGGCAGAATAATTCTGTAGTTGGAAGTATTTATTCATGCCAAGCAACCAGGTCTCGACATCTTCCTCCTTCTTATGTTCTCCATCGAATGTTGGAGGATTAATATTTTTCATCTCCCCTTTCAATTCCTCCTTTCCATATTTTTGATGTTTTCTGGTGGGGGACGGGCTTGAACTACTGTGTGTCTTCCTGTCAGAATGTCTTTGGGAGCAGCTAAGATGTCAACTACCACTCCTTGACCTACTTCTTCTCCCATGGGTTCTACGATTCTCCATTGTACTTGAGTCTCTTCCCTTCTCGAGTTTCCTCTCTATTCTTTCTAGGCTCTTTAAAAATTTTAAGTTTAATTCACCCTGTTGATCCTTGACTTTCATGAGCTTTCGACTATCATCTTGGCGAGCCTTGGCCTCTCTTTGCAGTCCTTCAATGATTTTAATTATGTGTCCTTCCTTATCCTTCTCTTTTCCATGCCCATTAGACTTCGATCCTTCCACTCCCATATTGACATCCTTTCCTTCCCATTCGTCTCTTGTTTCAGAGGCAATCATCACCTTTTCCCATTCCATACTCGGTGTTGGTTAACTAGAATCCTGAGCTCCATTGAACTCTACACACACACTGTGCAATTAAATTCGAAGTCTGTCAGGCCATTAAACCTTCAGGAGCAATCCTCAACATTTATAAGCCAGTACGAACAAAAACAAATGACATTTCGATTCAAATAAGTTTTCTGAGCTCCCGGTCGGCTCTGCAATTTTCGGGTTTTCGAAACTTTCATTTTTGGCACTTTGGAATTTTGGGTCTTCGGGTTTCAGGGTTCCAGTCCATGAGGCTTTCAGACTTTCTTTCCTTTCCAACTCCCTGACTTTTGAAATTCTGACTTACTTGACCCTTCGGGCCCACATAACATAGTGGTCACCCACAACTACAGTGGCACGTGGTATGTTCATGAGGGTCCACGTCGCTTTTAACGACGTCATCGGGTCCCACCTCTCTCGCTTCTCTTCTCAACCCACTGAAATGTGGTACATCTCCATGTGTCCACGTCCATTCCTATAAAAATTCAACGGTCAGATCTTTCTCAGATCTGCGGCGCAGATCCTTTCAGCGTTTCGGGGTTTCGGTTGTCAGAAGTTCGTGCATCCACACATTTTGAAATTCCATTTGTCGAATCACGAATTCACTGTCTACTAACTTACTTAATAGAATGGTCAAGTTCTTCTCCCCATGATCTATGGTGTAGATTGTTTCAGGATTTTAGGTTTCGAAGGTGTTCACCTCTTCTCACCTCCCATCTCCCAAAACGTTGATTTCTTCCTCACACAGGACGGTCGTTACAGACTCAGAGATTATCCAAAAGAATCTCGTCCATTCACTGGGTTTATCATCACAAGAGTTTGAAATCTCGATCACGGGACTCCCAAAATCTCGATCCCTGGTTTCCCGATGCAGTTAATCTCTTGACATGTAACCTCCGTCCATTGGATGATTCAGATCTATTTCGGGACTTTCGTCCCTATTCACTGGGGTTTTAACCCTCGGATATCTCCTTACAGATCCAATGGCTGTCAAGTTTTCCAACCGAGATCTGACGGCTCAGACGGTTCCTAACTAATTCAGGATTTCGCGTATTGCGATTTTCACACTCCTGTGCAATTTCCAAAGGGATTTAAACCCCGTGCACAATTTCTAGATATAACGGTGACGAGGGTTCACCTTCCCTCCTTAATAGATCCTAAAGCTCCTACACTTCTGTTGTGGATTCCTCTCTCGCTGTGGACTTATAGCACACTAGAAGCAGTTTCATAATGCCACTATACCTCCCGAGCTTAAAAAATCGTCAAGTAATTCCTTGACACTTTGGAGCAAACCAGGGTCTGAAATTGGCCTTCCAGACCCAATTTCCCTTCGCATTCTTGGTCCAAAGATCGCTCCACTGGCCCATCTAGGCTCAGTGTCGAAACCTTGGCTCTGATACCAAACCGTAGCTCACCTTTTCAGCTACCAAGGTTTAATCACTACTAAGAGAAGGTTATAACACCACTCTATACATAATTCGTATAGATATTATATGATCCATATGCATAAAAACAATTAATCACATTCAAGCTCAGAGTAAATATCTATAATATTATGATCCATATCTATAATATTATAGATATTATAATTAACAAACCATAACATTCCCTATTAATTCGTATACACAGCGGAAATCATGATAACATAAACAGTAGAGTCATGGACAATGTGATAAAAACATAATCAGATACTTATCCTTTAACAGTGGTAGATTCCACCAACCAAGTGCAGGCCTTCCAAGAACCTGCCAGTCTTAGACCGCACTGCTCATCAACTCAGCAATGGGTCACCCCCGAGCTGGGACTAAGCTCCACCGCAAGGAAAGGAAATCTAGGCTAGGCTGAGGTTACAGGGAAAACAACACACAATCACAAGGAAGGAATTATCTCCAAGGAACCTCCCACGCTCACTGCCCACAGACCCTCATTCCCCACATGTCGGTTCCACCCCAGGAGTATGCACCTTCTCTATCACCTGGACATTCCTTCATATGCTAATCTCCCTTGCCTTGGGTTACAGGAATAGGCAAGACCGGAAGTCTCTAGGCTCTATGGCAGCTACAGGGTTCCTTCTAGGAGTTCTCTCCTTCCTCTGCGCACTCTCTCACTTGGAGGAAGTTGCTCACAGGTCCAACAACCTGTTCTTCCAATCTTCAACCACCTCTCTCACCTGGAGAGAGTGTTGTACAAACTGGCCAACAAGCCACACAGGATCAAACAATACATGCCCACCACATTCCACGGGAATCCAGACACGAACACCCCAGGGCATCTCCAGACAGGTCCAACAGTATAACCAGGCTTAGCAGGGATGAGACACTTCTATTTTCTCAATTTGGCAACACGGAATAGACTCACATTCTAGATTCTCAAGGATGCATGACGAGTCGTCCACGTAGGGGTCGATTCAGACTCCCCAGATTAGAACAGATAAGGGTATACCAACTTTTCAGAACAAACACAGACTCTTTCCCAAATCCATGCAGCTTCTCATTCAGGGAATATACACACCGGTTTCCTCAGAGCCAGACACAGGCTTTTCAAATCACAGGGATGCACGAAGGTTCCCTGCAGGAGTCGGGTTGGCAATACTATCCAAGGCTCCGTGCACATTCAGACAATCGGGTAGAATGGGGGAGGAACCCTTCTCACGGCTCACCCTAGCCATTTTATTCGCATGCATTAGGGTTGACACTTGTCACCCATGAAACTGCATGCGTTCCACCAACATGCATCTCCCTTGTATGTTCTCCCTTGCCAGAAACTTAGGATAAAACATAAAATGCACATGTCTTTTGAGATAATATTAAAATATTATTCCCAGGCTTAATCCCCCTAGGCTTAGCCCCTAGGCTCAACACTTATCCCCTTTTCCCACCTTCAGCCCCTAATTCCTTGCCCACCTTATGGATGCTTAGTCCCCCTTCACTCATTCATCGTGGTCAGTCTACACATGGTGGTGTTTATGTTTTATTAATTGTTCTATGTGATTACATATACAACAGTAGGCTCCTGGCCTTCAACACTTAGGCTCCCTGGCCTAACAGCACATAAGCCTCCAGTTTATAAGAATTCGGCTCACCATCCTATAGATCATAATTAAAATTTCTTTCAGAACATGGTTTACTACGGGGCTCGGCCTTGGCGACACTACAGTAAGTCTTCCGAATAGGGTTATCAATTTTCCTCTAAATAATCCCATTCTTCCCAGTGAAGGAATCATAACAGGCTTTCCTAAAAGTTCCCAAGTTCTTTTTGTCATAATATTCACATGTGTTTCCTCTTCTAGAACACAATCAATGTTGAAGTTTCCTATTATTGCTTCAAGGAATTCTTTTTCTTTGAAGACCTCTGATAATCTGATATGTCGGTGGTCATTCAGGGTTTATTTCATATATAGCCATACTTTTACTGATTCTTTCTAGGGTTCCACCATAATCTTAGTTTCTAGATCTGCCTTAGGGTTTTCTTGTCTCATGCTCATTTCTTCAAGATTAGAAATCATTCTAGGGCAATACAATACTTCGTGGTCCATAGCTTTGTAACAAATACAACTAGGTCTTCTTCAAGGACATTCCTTACCAAGATGTCCTAGTTTTCTACAATTGTAATAGAGGGTTACTCCTCTCTTTATTTCAAATGATCCCCAACCTTTCATGTACTATGCGCTAGGATCATAGGGGCTGACCTGCAACAAATTCTTTCTAGGATCCTGCATCCATTTGTTAGTCCAAACATTCCTTCTATGAATATGTATAACATATCTTTCACTATTCTTATCAGATCTACTCATGTGAAATCTTGTTTCATCTACCAGTACCCTAGGTTTCAAACTAGGACAGACTCTATCAAACATACCTATATCCATACTATTGAAAAAAAAAATTCCACTTGTCTTACTCCTACAGAGTACAGACCTTTCAAATCTAAAACTTTTCACTATTATTACCTTTATCAGAGAACAGAGCTTGCAAATCTTACTTCTTTTAATAAAAATTTCTCACTTTTACCTTTCTCAGAGCACAAATATTCTAGATCTTACCTTTTTTTTCAGTTCAGACTTCTTTTCCTTAGCACAAAACTTGTCAAACTAAGTAGAGTACTGCGCACTAGAGAAATATATCTATGCATAGAGATTTCACAATTTCAGTTCAGATCTTTGCACAAAGGTCCTTCTTTCTCAGTTCCCATAAATCACAGTTTCAGGTCCCAACAATAGAACCATTTTTTGGCACAGGGGCAGACCCAGGGTTCAACACTACAACAACACACCAACAAAACCCTAAGTACTGTCCCTTTCAGAAACACTTGCGAAGAAGATGAAGTCTCACCCGAGGTAGAGGCAGGGGTGGTTGCAGGACTCAGATATCTACAACCTTAGCTGGGACATAGATCTATGATTCTAGTATTTAACAAGGCACTTAGCACCATCATTTCATCATAATTTAACCAATATATACTTCACAGATAAAATAGAGCATCGCAGCATTCACCCAGATGTAATGTATCCAAGCAGTTAGCATAAATAAATGGATTAGATATAGCAGATTCAAGCACTAAGCAAGTTCACATAGGTCAGATCTAACATTCAGATTCATCGTAAGAACGATGCATAAACAAATCTATCTATCTCTCTATATCAAATCACTTAAAATGTAAAGAAATACATAAACACATCAGAACATCGAACATAGAATAATAACAGAGTATTTACGTGGTTCACCCCCACCCTGTGGCTACATCCACCAACTCTTCTTCTTTATTAGCTTCTCCAATGGGTTACATGCACAGAGCCTCAAAACCCTTAGTCCGTATAGGACAGGAGATATATGCACCTCGCTAGATCCTCCTTTACGCTAAAGCATAAAACCTCGCATAGTCTATCACAATCACTTGCACTTAGCTCTCTAATTCTCTCACAGTACGCACAAAGCATTTACAAGACACACTTGCACTCAACACTTAGCACTTAGCTTATCGGCCAAGACAAGCTATTTACATCACTTAGCTACTTATTTATACTTTACAAAATAGGCCTAAACATGGGTAAACCCATGGGACAACATCCCATTCTCATTACATAGTCCCATAACCCAAAAAGGACCTAAAAAGGGGTCGATATCCCATGATCTCCGCTTCATCTTGTGCTCCGTCTTCGATAGGCTGTCGAAGTCCCAAAATAGGTCAAAATTGACCAAGGATCTCCCAAAACTTGGTCAAGGGCCAACACTAGGTACAAGAAGTTGGGACTCGAACCAATCGAGCCACTACTAGATCAGTCGCCTCGAGCTCATCAAAAACCCATCGGAGATAAAAATAAAGATGATGGAGCAAGAGATCATATTAAAATGTTGTTCGAGGAAGTCCTCACATGACAAAGGAACGAAACGATTGGAAACTTTGTAGATATCCTTTGACAGTTTCCCATGGGAGAAGCATCTTCATGAGGTGGCCATGCAACCCCCTTCAAGGTACATATAAATTTTGATATTTCATTGTTTGAAGGATTGATAAATGTGGATGTTGTAGATAAATTGTTAAATCTTCTCGAAGTATATTTTTCGTTCCACAATTTTTTGAATCGGGAAAATATCACTTTTGATCTCCTCAAGGTCGTTCCCGATGATAAAGACTGTGGGATACCTACTCTGAGCAAAGGGATGTGGAGGAATCTGTAATTTTTGTGGTGAACCCTACATGGTATTCCTTTTGGGATGCCATTAAAGAACACTACTACCCTGTTGGAAGCTATGAGGACCAATACACTAGATGAACCACCCTACATCAAGAAATGGACTAGACAATACCAGAATTCACCAATATTTTCCATACCCTTCGCATCAAATTGGGTATCAAATATTTTGAGCGTCATCTAGTGCTCAAATACTATGGTTGTTTGCATAGATACATCCAAACATAAATGGATTTCTTGGACATTTCCTCATTGGGAACAAATTATAGATACAGTGTCAACATAGAGCAAAAATTTAAGTAGAAACGATGAGATTTTGGATCTACAAACCCCTCACAATTGAAGTAGGGAAATGGAAACCCCAACCCACAAAATACGAGAGAAAGTATGATGGTTTCCCTCTAGGAAATATGTCCAAGCCACAACACAAGAGGGGCAATGAGAAGATGAAGAAGGACATGGGGAAATGGTGTGAGTAACATCCCTTGGCACAACACCAATGAATGTCGCTCCAAGAAATCCCTCATGGTCAAGATGAAGGATTTTGAGTCAGAGGTCGATTCTAATTTCGAGTAAAATCCTAAATTATTGAAGTGGATTATCGATGTTGATCCCAGTGCCATAGTCGCTACTACAAAAGTCCAGCCAAGCGAGCCAGAAGAACTAGAGGAAGGAGGACGCCTCTTTCACTCACAGATGTGGGTCAAGGGGGCTCTGTTTCACTTCATTGTCGATAGCGGTAGTCAGAATAACCTGATATTAGTAGAGGTCATCAAGCGGTTGAACCTACCAATGACACAACACCTACAACCCTACACCATCGGCTTGTTCATCAAGGAAGAGATCTCTATGTCAACCAATAGTGTTGTCTGTCTTATGACATCAATCTTTTAAAAGATGAGGTACTATGTGATATTGCTCCCCTTGAAATTTTTGATGTTCTTTTAGGAAAACCATATTTGTGGAAGCGTCATGATGTGTATGATTCTATACCCCGCAGTGTTATTATTACTTTGGGTAGACAATTGTACAAGATTCTAGAGGTGGCACCGCCTACTGTTATTTCTTTAATCTCTGCTAAGAAATGCAGTAAGTTCATTTCACAAACCGAGAAGTTCATCTTCTTTGTGATCCATAGTCATAGTAAGTATAAGGTCGCCACCACATCTGTGGCCTCTACAAAAAACCTCTCTTTGCAGTATAAGCAAGTGGATGGGATCATGGAAAAATACATAGACATCTTCGTCTGACCTACAGGGGTATCGCCACACTGCTAAGTCAAGCATCTAATTGATATGACCCCCAATGCACCTCTACATAATGGACCAATCTATCAATGCTCATTGATGGAGAATGATGAAATTAGGTGTTATATATAAGGTCTTCCTCAAAAGGGGCACATCAGACCCAACTCCTCCCCTTGCAGAATCCTGATTCTACTGGTGTAAAAAAAGGACGGGACTTGGTGACTTTGCATTGATTATAGAGCCTTAAACAAAATCATAGTGAGGAACTGCTATCCCATTCCTAGGATTGATGACCTTCTTGACCAACTCAAGGGAGAAAAATTCTTCAACAAGATTGACCTAAACTCTGGCTACCATCAGGTTCCCATCAAACGAACGAGTGTCTGGAAGACAACCTTCAAGTCTTAGGAAGGTCTTTATGAATGGATAATCATGCCCTTTGGCTTAAACAATGCACCAACCACTTTCATGAGGTTGATGGACAATGTATTGAGACCCTTCACCAACTCCTTTGTGGTCTTATATTTGGATGACATCCTCATCTTCAACAGAACGTTGGAGGAGCACATGCGACATATTCAACATTGTTTTAGCACTCTGTGGTAGCACAAGCTTTATGCCAACTTGGAAAAATGCTCTTTTGGCATGAACAGAGTCCAATAAATGGGGTACAGTATTTATGAGCATGGGGTACATGTTTATCCATCTAAGATCCAAGTCAACCGTGACTGGCCAACCCTGACCACACTGACCGAGCTTCATATCATTTTAGGACTCGCCAATTTTTACCGACGGTTCCTGTTGGGATTCTCCCATATTTCCAGGGCCCTTAAACATGTGACCAAGGGTGGTGGTAGGGACAAGTTCGTGTGGGGGAAAGAGAAGCAATGAGAATTTGATGATATGAAACATCGTTTGTGCTCAACTTCAATACTCTCCTTTCCCAATCTACAACAACCATTCGATATTGATATTGATGCATCTGATTATGTTGTGGGCACAATCCTCACTCAGTACATGCATCTCGTGGGAGACAATAGTGAGACACTTTCATATATTGTCTGTAAATACCCCACCTATGACAAGGAAATGTATTCCATTGTACAAGCCTGTCGTTAATGGAAACATTACATTATGGGGACAAAGACAATCATACACATTGATCACAAGCCTCTGCAGTTCATACAGACACAAGGGAAATTGCATAATGTCAGCCATCAGAAGTTGTCCACCTACCTGCAACAACAGTTCCATATCAACATCAAGTATAAGACACGTATCTCCAATCGTGTTGTTGACTGCCTCAGTCGGCCTCATATGGCTGCACTTAATGTTGTGCTTGATTCCCATGGACATGAAACATTGGAGTGGCCCCAACCTTATCAGCAAGATCTGGACTTTGCCACCACATATCAGCTCTTGGGTACAGGCGCCACTATCACTGATTTTCACATTCAGGATGGACTCGTATGCCACCTAGGCCATCTAAGTGTTCCTACAAGCGAGCGTGCAAAGATGATTTGGGAATCCAACTACACTCGGGTAGTAGGACATTCTGGCAGAGAGAAAACTGTGGTTTTCCTTGAGAAACATTTTCATTGGCCAAAAATTTGACCACATGTGAGAAAGTATATAAGATCTTGCACTACATGCACCATTGCCAAGCCTTCCATCAAAAATCAAGTCTTATACACCCCTCTTCCTATTCCCGAGAAGTCATGGGATTCTGTCTCTAGGGATTACATGTCTTGTTTTCTGTCCACCAAGCACGGAAATGACTGTGTGTTTGTGTTCGTTGATCGGTTTTTGAAGATGGCCATCCTCACATCCTATAAGAAGGTTGTCACAATGGTCGATACTATCAATCTATCCTTCAAACAAGTTTGGGTTCACTTTGGGATACCACATACCATCATCTCCTACCGAGACAACAGGTTCCTCAACACCTTTTGGTCGGCTCACAAAATCCACTTCTTTCCACCCCCAAACCGATGGCCAAACTGAGGTAGTCAATCATATGATTGTGAACATATTGTACATGTACAATTATAAGTATCCCCATACATGGGACGAGAGTCTCCCATATGTCCAAAATAGTTACAACATGGCTCTCCATAGTTCCACTGGCCATAGGCCATTTCGGGTGGGTCTGGAATTCCAACCGTTGCAACCCATCAATGTTGCACTTCCTCTTGCCACCGCAAAGATAAAATCTTCCCCTGATCAGTCTATGGTCAACAAACCCACCAGATTCATTGAGCATATTCAGCACATCTGCCAACAGGTCTAGGAGATTTTGCAGAAATCCAATGCTAAGTACAAGTGGCACCATGATAAAACCATGATACCACACCAGTTTCAGGTTGGCAAAAAATCTTGGTTACATTTGCAAAAGTAGCATCTCACTCGGCCCCATCGGAAGATTCAACCACTTAGTTATGGGTGTTACACTATCACCAAGGTTGTGGGTAGAAATGTTTTTGAGCTTAACACTCCACCCTTTCTGGTCTACATCCAGTATTCAATGTGGACCTCCTTTGGCCATATTTTTCACCATTATTGGACACCTACGATATCGTCAAACAACTGACACCAATAAAGATCAACCCTGACTGCATGGAATATAAGTCCATTGATCAGAGAGTGGACACACAAGTCAAGGGCACTCACTAGCAACAGATCTAAATTTATTGGGTTGTTAAGGCATGACAAATTCTACACCAAGGAAAGTGGCTTACCCAAGGCTAAATCCAATAGAAGTTTCCTCGCCTGATGGGGGAACTCAACGCAATGGAGACCATTTCTTCCTAAGGGGGGGTATTGATATAGATGGATATTGGTGGCCACCCACCTTTTCCAACTGGCTCCTCGTGTCCATTTTTGTTGAGCATGTCTTTTTGTATTGCTTTATAATTGTGAGTTATATGCTTTTGGGGTTGTCTGAAGCCTCACACATTCTCCAGGTGGATACAAGTGGCCTATCTCCTAACCCAAGTGACCTATTTTGTATGTTTTCATGTCAAGACATCTTGTTGTACTTTCAGGGCTCTTTTGAGTCCCTAAACATTTGACTCACAACAATTAGACTGTAGACAGTCAGAGTGTGATGAAAAAATGTGTAGTTCTTTGAAATACCTTTCCAATGGGCTATCACGCACCTAAAATGGAGGTCGTATGAAAAATTTATGACCCTAAGAAGTTGAGGTACCAAATTACACCAACTTACCCATAGGGTCCACATGAATTTTGTCATTTCGCCTTCTAGGGTTAGGTTTTTGGATGTCTAGGATTTTGGCATTCATGAGTAATATGAAAAGGACCTATCGATCCTCATTGTAATCCATTATGCTCAGATGAATGTGAATAGAAACCACATCTCTTCTCAGAGATAACTACCACCATTCAAGCAAGTTTCAGTGCTACAGTTTTACAATTTTAGCCTATTTCATTATTTAATAGAATATATTGTTCACTGGATATTTTCTTATTCTTCCTATCTCTATGTTTATGGTATTCAGGATATAATTAGTTCATTCTGCTCCTAAATCCGGATCACTCATTCATACATAATAATTTTGAGAGAAATATATCATTATTTATATTATCTTAAGGGGTACTTATTGTACTTGTACATATCATGTGAATAAGGATATATTTATTATGTTTGATTATTGTTCTCTAGCTCTTAATATGTTTATCAAAATATTCCTAAAATTTGTATCACACCATTAGCTTCCAATGGTTGAGGAATTAGTAGAGACAACTAAAATATTATATCACACCATTAGCTTCCAGTGGTTGAGGAATTAGTAGAGACAATATTTTTTATTACATTGTGAATCATCTTCCAATCAAGTGACTCTAGAGTAAGCATTGAATTAGATGACATGATTTTCATTTTTTCCCATGAGTAATGAGGAAACCACTAGCTTCTTTGCATGTTTTCTATTTGACATAGAATATTGGCTTATTCTTAATTTAGAAACCATCAAAATAGATTTTTTTATTTTAGCAACATTGATAATATATATATTCAATATAATCCTAATATTTTCTTTGTAATTATCTTTAAATTCATCACACAATTAAAAAATCTAGAAAGCTAAAAAAGCAAAAGTTGATTTTTGAACGAAGGGCATAAGAGGGAGGCAATATTTAGAAATAGAGGGCATATTTCTAATAGTACAAGTGTTTTGATTTTGATATATCCATAGTCCACAAAATCCTCCAAATATATATTCAAGTATTTCCCCCTTAGAGAAAACACAAAGGAAGATTCAAAGTCCTAAAAAACCTTGATTATCCATGAAGAAACTTAAAATATCAATATATAGTGTCTCTAACGTGAACTTTGATGCGTTACTATCAAAATAAGTTTGACTATGCTCTAAATTTATTTTTAATATCCACAAATGAATATTAGGTACATTTGCTTATTTGGATGGTTAGCTTGTAAAAAAATATTAATGAAACTCAACGTTTAAGACCTCTAATATTTTTAATATTGGAGATTTTTATGTCTAAAAACCATTTGATCCCTTCATAAAAAATGCATAATCAACTTTATTAATAAGTGGAACTCAATGACCTCATTTTTTTTTACCCTACAAGGGCACTCTTATAGAAAATAATTTGGAATACTAATGGATTTTTTTAAGAAAATCCTCAAATATTTATTTTGTTTCTAACAAAACATTCATATTGATTATGAAATTATAAAAAAAAATACATATATTTTAAACAAATACATATATATAACAAAATATGTACAAAGAAAAAGTGATGTGTAGTAAAGAGATAAAAAGTGTAAAGAGATCTAATCTTTGTTGAAGTGTGTAAATGGATCTCATCTTGCTGAAGAAAGTGTAAAGAGATACAATCTTTGTTGAAGTGTGTAAAGAGATCTAATCATTTTTTAAGTACAATATTATTATCACCAACTTGCCCTGCATTCTCATGAAGTTAATATTTCACATTGAGAATTCTAAAAAAATAGAGATTTTTAAGTACAATATTATTATCACCAACTTGCCCTGCATTCTCATGAAGTTAATATTTCACATTGAGAATTCGAAAAAAAAGACAACCTGGATACTGGAAAAGCATGGAAAAAGTGAACCGTTGAGAATTTGAAGAAAGCAGAGAGCCTCTATTGGACGGTGCCAAAAAATGCATGGATAAAGTGAACCGACACATGGATAGGCGCTTCCAGGCAAAAGTGGGAAACAATCTATTAGTTGAAGGGAGGTTGGATAAGAGATATATATGTCAAATGTTCCAGTGTTTCAACATTTTCCTCCTCCTCTATCTATGCTCAGTCTCGTATGTCTATGTGGTTGGGGTCTAAGAGTGTGTGGTCTGAGATTGGGTAGAGTCTGAATTAGTGATGGGAGAAAACAACTTCAAGGGAAGGGTGGCTAAGTTGCTCAACGATCACTGGTCTTTCAACGGTATATTTTATTATTATTATTTTCTTAGCATTATGCTATTCTTAGAAGTCCTAGATTTTTTTGCAAATTCATTCAGCAATATCAATTATTCCTTCTTATCTCAAATATCATTAATATTAATTATTCCTTCTTATCTCAAATATCATTGCAAATATAACTTTCTTTTCTTTCTGTAAATTTGATTGCAAAAATTTCAGTTTAAGCTTGTTCTGTACGGATGCGATATGTCATTGGCTGGAAAATCTCAATGGAGGATTCAAGCCCTTCCAAACACTTTCACAAATGAATTAGAGAAAAAGGTATGTATGGGTTAGCTTATGTTTCCTTCTCTCAATAGTTTATCCTTGATGCCATTGCTCTACTTATGTACCCTGTTTAATAAATTTGAACCCCGTCTGTTCAATAGTCTAATTCCCTACTGTTTAATAAATTTGAACCTCGTCTGTTCAATAGTCTAATCCCCTATATTATCTTTCCCATTAAATTAATCTGCCTCCCGTCCATATTTGCTTATTGAATTAGAAGTTTTCTATCTAGCTAACCGCACATGCATTATCTCGTTAGATAACTAATCCACCGAGCAATTTCATTGCTAATTAATTTGGCTTGGCTTCTTATCTGTTAGTAGTTTGCTCCGAATTCTAATTTAAGCAGCCCTGGCCATGCAATTCAAATTTCACCTTAGATTAGCTAGTTTACTTATTTAGATTTGTAGTTGTGAAATCCAATTTAAAAAAATGGCACGGGGTATACGTTATTAATTTTCATTATTTTTTTATTAATTAAACACAACTCCCACCTCTTAGACTATCAGGAATACGGAGACTCCGCTGCTGCTATTAACAATTTTAATTTTGTGCATCAACTTCCAAGTTGCGTGTTATTTTATAGTCTATGAATTAAGTTATATTATTTAATTTTGTAAATAAATTCAATTTCAAATTTCACTAAATTCGATATCATATTATATAATATAATGTAATTCCGGTAGTGTGCTCACCACTTCATATTTAACGTTAACGTTATTGAGTTGATTCAAATATTGTCATAGAAAAGATATGTACTCGTAAAACTCTTAAATACGGGCATCGAACATTATTGAGTTGATTCAAATATTGTGCTTTTGCATGCGTACAAAATTTTGTTTTCGCAGTTGCTTGGCTTCTATTACAAATGGAAAATTCCTGGGAAAAGTAGAAATCGATATCCTTACTTTTCACTATATCTCATTCAGCTGATTTTCGTCCAAACTTATCACCAGCCTTTGAAATCCAATGATATCTACTGAATATGGATTTGTCTTTCGAATATGTCTAACTGGTTGTATCTAAATTTTAAGGATGTATTTATTATGTTTTTGGTAATATCTTTATATGTACGTTTGAGTATTTATAAAGTTTATTGGTTATATTTTTAAGTTTATTTAAATGTTTTTAGTTGTTATAATAATGAAATATATGTTTTTTATTTTACAATTGTTTGCATTATTTTTGTTAATTAAATGAACACAAAATTCGTATATAATTTTTTTTTTTAATGTATATTGACACTTAGATTATGTTTCAACCATTTTTATCTAAAAACATTGTGTCTTATATAGTTTTTTTTTTTTTTTAAGAATTATTTTATTATGTGATGTATATTATGTTTTAACTAACATTGTGTCTTATATAGTTTTTCTTTTTTTTTAAGAATTATTTTATTATGTGATGTATATTATGTTTTAACTTTTATTTTATCTTGTGTTTTAACTTTATATATATTATTTATATTAATTATTTTCTATGTGGATTCTTCTAGATTGTATGTATATTTATAGTATCTATTTATTATATGCTTGTTGTCACTTTATCATTTCACTTGTATTGTTTTTTATTTTATATTAGAGATTTGTGATTTTTAGATATATAATTGAAGTTGAAGGTTAGGCTATGATAGGTAAGGTTATCCTATATAGGCTAGGTTAGATTAGTCTATGTAGGTTAGCTTAGGATAATCAAGGTTAGGCTACACTAGAGTAGGGTAGGTTAAAGGAGAGGAGGGAAGGGTTGGCTAGGCTAGGCTAGCTAGGTTAGGGTAGGTTAGGTTAGATTAGATTAGATTAGGGTAGGTTATGGTTAGGTAGGCTAAGTGAGGTTATTCTAGGATAGGTTAGAGCTATGGTAGGGTAGGATAGGGTAGGCTAGGTTAAGTTAGGTTAGTTTATGCTATTTTATTTAGAGTAGGTTAGGTTGGGAAGGGAAAGGTTAGGGTAGGGTATGGTTATGATAAGATAGGATGGGTTATGGTAGGATAAATTATACTATCTTAGGGTGGGTTAGGTTAAAGTATTATAGGATAATTTAGGCCAAGTTGGGTTGGGCTAGGTTGAGTTAAGGTAGGGCAGGCTAAGCTAAGCTCGTTTAGGGTAGGGTTAGGTTTGGTTGGGCTAGTCCAATTTAGTGTAGGGTAGGGTTTGGTTAGGCTAATATAGGCTCAGATAGGTTAGGTTGTTCTTGGCTAGGTTAGGCTAAGGTAGGTTAAGGTAGAATAAAGTAAAATATGCTAATTTAGGGTAGGGTTGGGTTAGTCTAGACCGGATAGGCTAACCTTGGGTAGAATAGATTATCTAGGTCAAGATAAGCTAAGCTTGGGTAAGGTAAGCTAGAAAAGGTTAGATTAGGATTAGGCTAGTGTAGTATAGGCTAAGCTAGGGTAGGGTAGGGTAAGTTAAGATAGGATATGCTAGGCTAGCATTAACTATGGTGGGATAGAATAGGTTAGGCTAGTGTATGCTAGGGTATGTTATTCATCTTGGTTAATCTAGGTTAGGTTAATTAGGTTAGGATAGGTTATGCAATGTTAAGGTAGGATACTTAGTTTTTTTATGTTAGGATAGGTTATGTGAGGTTAGGGTAGGATAATTTATATTAGGTTAGACTAGGGTAGTGTAGGGTAGTACATGTTAGAGAAGAGTAGGTCTAGGGTATAGAAGACTAGGTTAGGCTAATGTAGGCTATGTTAAGATAGGCTGGGCCGTGTTAGCCTAGATAATAATGAGTTTAAGGTAAGGAAAGTAACGTTAAGTTAAGATAGGTCACGATTAGGTAGGGTAGGCTAAAATAAGCTAGGATAGGATGGGCTCAAATACACTAGGATTGACTAGGCTAGGTTTAGGTAGGCTAAGTTATGCTATGTTGGGGTCAAGTAGCCTAGGTTGTGAGAGTAAGTTAGAGTAGGCTATAATAGGATAGGCTAGGGTAGTGTAGGATAAGATAAGAAAGGATAGAGTAGGTTTGGGTAGGGTAGGATAGGTTAGGTTACATTAGGCTAGGTCATGTTGGGCAAGGATTAGGTTATGTTAAGCTCTCGTAAGGTAGGATAAGTTGGGAAATTCCATGCAACGTTAGGAATTTTTTGTTAAGCTAGGTTAGTGTAGCGTATGTTAAGCTAGGCTAGGATAAGACAGTTTAGGTTAGGGTAGGTTAGGATAGGATATGTTTGTCTAGGCTAGGATAGGGCAAGGATAGGGTAAGTTAATTCAAGCTGAGTTTCAGTAGGGTAGGATATGTTAGGTTAGGTTAGTTTAGGCTAGGATAGGTTGAACTATGATACACTAAGCTACGAGAGGGTTAGGCTAGGATATATTAAGATAAGCTAGACTATGTTAGGTTGCATTTTTATATTCTAAAGTTAGGGTAGGATAGATTAATGTGTGGTAAGTTAGGTTAGGTTGGGCTAAGTTAACATAGCTTAGGGTAGCTTAGGGTAGGATAGGTTAGGCTAGGCTAAGCTAATATGCTATGCTATTTTAGGGAAGGATATGGTATTTTAGGATAGAATAAGGTTATGTTATGTTAGGCCATGCTTAGGTAGGGAATACTAGACTAGGCATAGAGTAGGCTAGAATAGGGTAGCTTAGTTTATGACAAGGTAGTGTTAATTTCACTAAGGCTAGGCTTGGCTCAAGTAGGGTAGGTTAATCTAAGATAGGGTAAGTAGGCTAAGCTAGTTTAAGGTAGAGTAGGGTTATGTTAGGCTTGGGTAGGGTAGTATAGGGTTGGTTATGCTATGCATGGGTAAGGTAGGGTAACATGTTGGTTAAGTTATGCACGAGTAGGGTAGGATAGATGGGATAAGTTATCCTAGCTTGGCCTAGGGTAGGGTTCATTAGTTTGATGTTAGGCTGGGATAATCTAGGTTAGGAAAGCTTAGGGTGGGATAGAATAGGCTATGTATACTAGGTAATATTAGGTTGGGCTATGTTAAAATAGGCTATATATGCTAGGCTAGGCTTGGTTAGGTTATGGTAAGGTAGGATAAGTTAGTTCAACCTAAGATAGGTAGACTTGTCCAATCTAGGTTAGGTTAGTTTAAGGTGGGCTAAGTTAGGTAAGGTAGGTTAGGTAAGATAGGTTATATTAGGTTAGTTTAGGTAAGGATAGGATAGGTAGGTTAGGCTAGGCTAGGCTAGGTCTAGGTTAATCTATGCCAATTTAGGTTAGGCTAGGCTATACTAAATTAGATTAAGCTAGGCTAGATCAACCTAGGTTAAAGATTAGGGTTTATATCTAACCCTAATCTTGATGAGTAGAGATAGAATGTTTGTAGCTATGTTGGTTAAATTGTTTGCAGTTTAGCTTTGGGAGGAGACCAACAATCCAAGAAACTACAAAGGAGAAGGAGGTCTACACCAACCGAAAGGAGACAAGGTACACCCTCTTTTCTTTCTCTTATCTTTTAAGGTCATATTGTTTGGGGTAGTTTAGAAATAGGATTTTTTTTTAAGGGAGATAAATGATCTCCCTATACTCTGAATGAATATAGTAATAGGGGGATTTTCCTCGCTGTAAAACCCTAACTAGCAATAATCATAACTATGTACTTGTAATGAATAAAGATTTGAAAATAGTACACAATTTTCTTGAGTGTCTTGTCTGCAATTCACCAAGGTTTCACAACTTGGAACCTCCCAAAAAAGGAATTATAGCAAAAATGGCATACCTTGCTAAATTTGGCTTATTCTAGAGACTTAACTTGTAGAGCATGCCCTGCATGAAATATTTTTTGTATGGATCTTATAAGGAATAATCAAAAGTCGTTATCCTCCCTTGGATTTTAGTCTTCCTTTTCTTACCTTCCCTCTGAAATTTTTCTTATATCTCCTTTGGTTACCTCAGCCACTTGTAGATATTCAGTGTGCTCAATGGATACTAATGGGAGTCCCTTTCTCTCTTATTTATACTCTCCAAGTAGCTTCCTATAGAAGAAAAAACTTAACCGCTTTGTCCACTTAACCACTTTGTCCACTTAGCCACTTTTTCCACTTAACCAACTTTTTCCACTTAGCCACCTTTTACACTTAACCACTTTGTCCACTTAACCACTTTATCCGCAAATAGTAAACTCTACAATTCTAGTTTCAACTAATTTATTTTTAATTGTTTTCTTGCTGCAACCACTTTAAACCATGCAAGACCACTTTGACTGGTCAACTTCTTTTAGGATATTCTAGAATAATTTAACATCTTTGACCTTCTAGGATCTTCTAGATAACTCATGAGGGTTCTCCAACTTCACGTGGCCATAACTCTCTAACCGTGAAAAGTTATGTGGTGTTCCACTTATCACTAGAAATGGGATGACATATATTATCCATATAGAATAGTATTACCTATAAATTCACTAATATTCATGCCTTTATACCTCAAACAAACTCTCATCCCTTACCCATTCCTTTGTGCTACTAGAATTATCCAAGGGTTGACATCCATCACAAAGGTTTGAAATCAATCTATAATATCACTCTCCAAGGGTTGACATCAATGAAAACCAACAATCTAGACCAACTTTGCATCAACTTAATCTAACTGTCTCACAACTGCTACGATTATTTCTCCTCGCACTTGCACCCTAACTGAGTGAGTAAGGGTGTGCAAATGAGGTGGTTTCTTACCTCTATTTATACTATCATTTCCAAGTGACTTTTCATTTGGGGATGACTTCACCTTATCGATCCTTATAATACTTTATTACTATTCTCCTTGGGTCGACATCTCTTCTAGTGTATTTCCACATCTTTTTAATGGTTCTCTTGCTTCCAAAATTTTCTATTATAATATTTTTTTTTTATATTGGAGGTTAATACCAACCCCATATAAAAAAACATCAAAAGTATTTTGTTTCAAAAACATCCATTTATCATGGTATTTGGGACATGATTGATGGATTCCAATTTTACCATTGGATTGAGGATAATAGGGTGTCAAGTTCTCATGGTGAACACCCAATCTAGCATCTAATTCAGTAATAATATTGTTGGTAAAATGAGACCCATGGTTTGTCACTAAGGTCCTAGTAAAACAAAACCTATTGATAATGTGATTGAACACAAATAGAGAAGCAATGATGTCATTTTAGAAATGGTAGGAAATGCCTCATCCCACTTGGTGAATTAGTCAAAATACACAATGATATATCCATGGCCATTACTCGAGGTCAATTTACATGTTATAAAATCAATCTCCCATTTGGCAAAGAGATCAATTATCACCATAGATAATTGAAGGAATCAAATTACGTAGATAGTACAACATTGGAAAATTGGGGTCTAAAAGATTCAAGAGCCATTTTGAGGCATCCAATGGAACTTTTTGGGGTAAAAAAGTGCTTATCATAGCTCTGACCTAGTGATTCTATTCTAGACATTGAGACCTTTCGAGTGATGCAAATATTTCTTCAATAAAAACTCATATGCAAATATTATGCCTCCCACAACTGACCTAGTGCGTTGAACACCATGGTATGAGAGGATGCCACATCAACCCCCATTACTCATGCATATGGTGATACCCACATATGTAATTTAAAAAAACTTCTATAACCTACAAAACACTATAAAAATTGAGGGTCGACAAAGTTAGAAACCTACCCCTAGATGGCTATCGAGCTATGTTAAATATCAGGCCAATAGAAGGAGAAGGGGTTTCATTCTATGTTATTGTATCTTGTTCCATAGTAGATCATAGGACTGGAAAATTAGAGACCAAAATAGAGGAGGTTAATGTTATGTAGTATCCTAAGATGCCACAAGTCTCAGGTGACTCCATATAGAGTGTCTTATCCTTTGTACTTGCATTATTTCCATACCATATAAAAGAGAGTAGAGAAGAGTCACTTTATAGCTTGATTTTCTTTTGTAAGGATTTCTGAGAGAACAATTTTTTTTTATTTTGTGGATGGTGTGTGATTATATTTTACTATTCTCTATTTTATGCATTTTATCTATTTCATGCATAAGCAAAAAATCAATAACTAAAGATTCTAGAATCTAAAGAAATTTAACCTCCATAGTGTAGATTTCAGTTTTATTTATGAGATATGTTGTGAAGAACTGTTCGAGTGGAATATACATGGTAGTTTACAGATCATTTGTGCATAATACTATTGCATTATTACCATTCCAATTGTGTATTCAAATACTACAATATAGAGAAGGAATTCCCAACTATAATAGGGAGGGCCCGAAAAGGAATTCGACATAAAAGATGCAATGGGAAGGGGGAATTCCATGGGGAGTGTTAAAACTATATTTTTGTTGGGAGAGAATAGATTGGATTTTTGGATGCACAAAGGGTGTCTCAATTGCTTGAATGGAATGAAGTTGGGAAATAATGCCAAAATGACATTTTTTTAGTAGATTTTTCATGTCGTGGAAACTAATGGTCCAAGGAGAGACTAGTGTGATGCCTTGGAACTTATATTGTTTTTGTTTTTGAATTGCATGGTTATGTCCTTAAAAACTATGATGATGGGGCCAACAATGCATAGCCATTCATCACTAATCACAATTTCAAAACTTCCCATGTCAATAGAAAACATATGAGATTGTAGGTGGTACTAACCAATTGTAGGCAAACATTTTGACAATGCCCCCACATTTCATGGAAATTGACAACCACGATTTGAAATTTTTTTACTATATGGATATATAAATTGATTTATTGGGAAATTCTGTGATGGATAAAATTATCGGAGCTTCCACTATCAATTAGGATGATGACTTTCCTATTCTCAATGTAGCTAATTAAATTGATGGTTGGGAAGAAGAGAAGTGAGTGATAGTGTTTAGTGAAATCAACAGTTCAACTTCTGGAGGATCAGAGGGTGGATTAGGACCATGTCCTTGGGATATCCCATTGACAGGGGAAACATAAACATCCTCTTAGAAACATCCTCAATAATGAACATAAAACATTTTTGTTGTTTACACTTGTGCCCTCGAAAAAATTTGTCATCGCCATTCTAACAATGACCCTTTAGTTGGCATCCATCCATTTTTGCTTGAGTTAATTTTTGTACATTGAGAGGAGTGAACTAAGGGGAAATATTGTTGTGTCTATTGAGAATAATAAAAGAGGGCTTTTTTCTATGTGAAGAGATGACCTAGTGTACATCCTTGGTGTTTTTAATATCTTCCAACCAATTCTGGGGTGAACCAACCAATTCTGGGGTTAACCATTAGGAATCAGGATCAAATTTCATCCTTTAGGTTACTAATAAAGCATTCCCTGAAAAAGGCATCTAAAATGCCCTCCATTCTAAAATCCAAGTGCTCAAAGGCAGTTATAAATTATTCCATTGTGCAAGACTATTTCAACTTGGTCAAATGACACAAATGGTGTGTATCAGTGTCAAATAATTCATAAATCCTTACCACAAACTCTGTCCATGAAACATACCCTTGGCATGAAATTTTATGTCATTTCCACCATTTCTGGTGTTCAAGATCCAGATAGAGGACATTCTAACAAGGTTTGACCAATTCATCAGTGATGCCATGCAAGAATATATAATGTTCCAATTGAGTGACACATCCCATGGCATCTTATCCATCTTATCAGGAATAGTTGTCTCTGGAACTTCAAAGATATCCAATAGGGACACTCCGATGCTGCGATTAACAATCTTAATTTTGTGCATCAACTTCCAAGTTGCGTATTATGTAATTCTGTAAATAAATTCAATAAATTCATTATCATGTTATATAATATAATGTAATTCAATATTAGACTCTCAGGAATAGCAGCCTCTGGAACTTCAAAGATATCAGGTTCTATCCACGATACACATCAAGGAATACGGAGACTCCGCTGCTGCGATTAACAATATCAGGCTCTCTCCACGATACACGTCATTAGCTAACTTGGCTTGGCTTGGCTGGGATTATGTCATTAGCTAACTAATCCGCCGAATATTTTAGCCTGGGCGATTAACAATATTTTAGCCTGGGCGATTAACAATATCAGGCTCTATCCACGATACACGTCAAGGAATACGGAGACTCCAAGTCGTATATATTAATAATTTTCATTAATATATACGGACGATGTCATTGCTCTACTTCTCTACCATGTTGAATAAATTGAATCTTTCATTAGCAGTGGTTTAACCCAGTCTGATCAATAGTCTAATCCCTATATTATTTATCCGCGCATATTTGCTTATTGAATTAGAGGTTTTCTATCCGCGCCTGCATTAACTCATTAGCTAACTAATCTGCCGAACAATTTCATTGCTAATTAATTTAGCTTTGGCTTGGCTTCTTATCTTCTTGGCTTGGCTTGGCTGGGATTATGTCATTAGCTACCTAATCCGCCGAATATTTTAGCCTGGGCTTGCCTTTTTATCTGTCGGTAGTTTGCTCTGAATCTTAATTTAAGCCGCCCTCGCCATGCAATTCAATTTCACCGAACTAAAGTCTACTTATTAAATTTATTTTTGGAGTGGTATATATTAATAATTTTCGTTTTCTTTTTTATTAATTAAACCCAACTCCCACCTATTAGACTATGAGGAATAGTTGTCTCTGGAACTTCAAAGATATCCAATAGGGACACTCCGATGCTGCGATTAACAATCTTAATTTTGTGCATCAACTTCCAAGTTGCGTGTTATGTAATTCTGTAAATAAATTCAATAAATTCATTATCATGTTATATAATATAATGTAATTCAATATTAGACTCTCAGGAATAGCAGCCTCTGGAACTTCAAAGATATCAGGTTCTATCCACGGTACACGTCAAGGAATACGGAGACTCCGCTGCTGCGATTAACAATATCAGGTTCTATCCACGGTACACGTCAAGGAATACGGAGACTCCAAGTCGTATATATTAATAATTTTCATTTTCTTTTTCATTAATTAAACCCAACTTCCACCTATTAGACTCTCAGGAATAGCTGTCTCTGGAACTTCAAAGATATCCAATACGGACACTCCGCTGCTGCGATTAACAATCTTAATTTTGTGCATCAACTTCCAAGTTGCGTGTTATTTTATAGTTGAGGTATTAACTTATATTATGTAATTCTGTAAATAATTTCAATTTCAAATTCAATAAATTCCAAGGATAGATGTACGGGCGTCGAACAATAATGAGTCCCCAAAACTTTACGGCTGTAAACTCACGCTCTTGCATGCGTACAAAATTTTCTTTTCGCTTCTATTACAAATGGAAAATTCATGCTTTTGCGTGCGTATTACAAATGGAAAATTCGTGCTTTTGCATGCGTACAAAGTGAAAAGTAAAAATCGATATCCTTACTTTTCACTATATGTCATTGACTTGATTTTCGTCCAAACTTCTCACTAGCGTCTCAACTCCAATGATATCTCATAAATATGGTTTTGAATATGTAGAATTGGTGTTTATTTAAATTAATTTTAAGGATGTATTTATTACGTTTTTGTTTATATCTTTATATGTACGTTTGAGTATTTATAATGTTTATTGGTTATATTTTAGAGTTTATAGAAATGTTTTTAGTTGTAATAATAATAAAATATATGATTTTTATTTTATAATTTTTTACATTATTTTTGTTAATTAAATAAACAGAAAATTTGTATATAATTTTATTTTATTTTATTTAAAAACATTGTGTTTTAACTTTATATATATATATATATATATATATATATATATATATGTGTGGTATATCATTCTTTTGTTTTTTTATATATGGAAAATTATTTTATTACGTGATATATATTATGTTTATATATTATATATATAATTTATTTTTTATGTGGATTTTTTTTTATAGTGTATGTATATTTATAGTATTTATTTATTATATGTTTGTGGTTATTTTATCATTTGACTTGTATTGTTTAGTATTTTATATTAGAAATTTTCTATTTTTATATTAAATTTTAAATAACATAATGGATGTGTGATTTTTTATTGCATATTTAAAAATGGATTTGATTAATTAGATTATAAAGTTGCCTCAAAAAATATTCTCATTTTGAAGTATTATGTGAGGTTTGGGTATAGGATTTAGGCTTATGGCTTGGGGTATAAGATTAAACAGGTAGGATTAGGTAGCATTAGGCTTAGGATAAGGATTCAGCTTTAGGCTTAGGCTTAGAGATTTAGACATATGATTGAAGTTGAAGGTTAGGCTAAGATAGGTAAAGCTAGCATATCTAGGCTACGTTAGATTAGTTTATGTAGCTTAGGTTAGGTTAGGTTATGTTAATTTAGGTTAGGCTACACTAGGGTGGGGTAGGTTAAACAAGAGGAGGGTAGGTTAGAGTAGGCTATCTAGGTAAGGGCAGGGTAGGTTAGGTTAGATTAGACTATGGTAGGGTAGGGTTAGGTAAGGTAAGGTAGGTTATTCTAGGATAGGTTAGGGGTAGTGTAGGGTAAGATAGATTAGTTGATGTAGGTTATTTTAGGTTAGGCTAGGTTAGATTAATTTAGGTTAGGCTAGACTATGGTAGGGTAGGTTAAACGAGAGGAGGGTAGGGTAGGGTAGGCTATTAGGTTAGATTAGAGTAGGGTAGGGTAGGGTTAGGTAGGCTAAGGTAGGTTATTCTAGGATAGATTACGGGTAGGGTAGGCTAGGATAGGGTACGCTAGGTTAAGCTAGTTTATTTATAGTAGGTTAGGTTAGGTAGGGAAAGGTTAGGGTAGGATAGGATAGGTTATGGCAGGATAAATTAGACTGTCTTAGGGTAGGTTAGGTTAAATTATTCTAGGATAAGATAGGCTATGTTAGGTTATGCCTAGTTAGGCCAAGTTGGGTTGGCCTAGGTTGAATTAAGTTAAAGTAGGCTATGCTAAGTTGGTTTAGGGTAGGGTTGGGTTGGGTTAGGCTAAGCTATTCTAGGGTAGGGTAGGGTTGGTTTAGGATAATCTAGGCTCGATTAGGTTAGGTTGGTCTAGGATATGTTTTGCTAAGGTAGGTTAAGGTAGGCTAAGGTAGGCTATGATCATTTAGTGTAGGATTGGGTTAGGCTAGGCCACGATAGGATAACCTTGGGTAGAGTAGGTTAGCTAGGTCAAGCTAGGCTAATCTTTGGTAGGGTAAGCTAGACAAGGTTAGGCCAAGCTTAAGCTAGTGTAGTGTAGGCTAAGTGAGGGTAAGGTAGGGTAGGGTAGGGTATGGTAAGTTAAGGTAGGATATKTTATGATAGCATAGACTATGGTTGGATAGAGTAGGCTAGGTTAATGTAACCTAGGGTATGTTATTAGGCTAGGTTAGGCTAGGCTAGGKTAAGYTAGGCTAGGTGCGTTGGGTTAGGATATGTTATCCAAGGTTAGGTSARGATAGGTTATCTTAGGTTAGGATAGGTTATATTAGGTTAGTATAAGTTATGTGAGGTTATGGTAGTCTAATTTATCTTAGGTTAGACTAGGCTAGGCTAGGGTAGGTTAGGCTAGGTAACAATAGGTTTAAGGTAGAGRAGACTAGATTAGGCTAGTGTAAGTTAAGATAGGTTGGGCCATGTTAGTTTAGATAATAATAAGTTTAAGGTAAYGAAAATTAGGTTAAGCTCATATAGGTTAGGATTAGGTAGGGTAGACTTCAGTAAGCTAGGGTAGGATGGGTTCAACTACACTAGGCTTGAATAAGCTAAGTTTAGGTAGGATAAGTTATATTATGTTGGGTTCAAGTGGGCTAGGTTGTGAGTTTAAGTTAAGCTAGGGTATAATAGGATAGGGTAGGATAGGGTAGGATAAGCTAAGAAAGGATAGGTTAGATTAGGTCATGTTGGGAAATAATTGGGTTATGTTAAGCTATGATAAGGTAGGGTAGGTTGGGCTAGGCCATGCAAGGTTAGGAAGGCTTGCTTAAGCTAGGTTAGGGTAGGGTATGTTAGGCTAGGCTAGGATAGGTTGGGCTAGGGTATCATATGTTAGGCTAGGCTAGGGATAGGGTAAGTGAATTTAGGCTATGGTGAGTTATGGTAGGGTGGGATATGTTAGGTAAGGTTAGTTTAGGTTACACTAGGTTGTGCTATGCTACACTAAGCTACGAGAGGGTTATGCTAGGATAGATTAAGATAAGATAGACTATTTTAGGCTACGTTTTGATAGTCTAAGGTTAGATTAGGATAGGTTAATGTGTTTTAATACCCCTAGGATGATCCCTGTGTGTAAATATCATTGTAATTGTACTTTACTTATAAACTGGTGAGTTGAAGTAATGAGTTTATTGACCTTATCCTGTGGACATTAAGTTAGTGTGAGTCGATCTCACATCAAAGGAGTGCATACAATTATAAATTGATACAACACATAGTTTAATGTATGGCATGCACCTGCGTAAATACACAAGAATGGAACACTGAGAGTGAAATAGATTAATGAATGCATCGTATGCAATTATTAGCATGAAGGATTTCACACTAAAGAAATAAATGAGTAAACTTGGATTCAGTGCACACTAGTTTAGTGCACAGGTTTTTTAAGGCTTGTGAAGCCTTTTGTATATAATGTATGGTGTAACATACACCAGTGAAAGGGAGCGAGGTTGGTGCACTCAGGAAAGAGTGGATGCAACCCATAAGTTCTACACGCACTGGTTTTAAGTGCGTAGACTGTTTATTTTGAGGCTTGTGATCCTGTATGCAAAAGATCACTATTTCGGTAGTGAGATGTAAATGTAATCATATGCGATTTAATGAAAATACATCCCTGCAGTAGATCAACCACATAAAAGAGTTTGAGGGGCTTAAAATCCACTAGCTGAGGGCAAGGGGGTTGGGTTAAAGGGGCTTAATGCCAAAAGGGAATGTTTTATTAATATTTCCTAAAAAGTTTAAAGGATATAATATTATATCTTGAGTCCTAAGAATGGGACAAGTCTCTAAAATAAGTTTTCAACATGACAAATGTTAAGTAGGGGACATTTTGTTGACAAAAGGAAGTTCTCAACACGACATGTGTGAAGTTGGGAACAAGCAGCCAAATGGTTCAGAATTAGTCCATTTAGGCATCCAATCACTCATTCATTCAATTGGACCATCACAGGGGTAGGATAGTTGATTGTTATCCCATTGAGCGGATTATTTTTTCGTGATCTCACTATTTTGTGAGTGATCCCATGGAGGTTTTCATGAGTTGATTGTTACTATGATCAGTATGATGAATATAGAATCGTAGATACCTATGCATGACTCATCTTATATATTTAAATTGAAGAGATGGGTTGTCAGGCTCGTGGAACGTTGGATTGAAGAGGTGGGTTGTGAGGCTTGTGGAAGATTGAATTTTTCTCGAGGTGAGAGAATTGTTGGGAATTGTTTAGCTTTAATGTATATTGACACTTATTTTACTATGCGATGTAGATTATGTTTCAACCATTTTTATCTAAAAACATTGTGTCTTATATAGTTTTTCTTTTTTTTTAAGAATTATTTTATTATGTGATGTATATTATGTTTTAACTTTTATTTTATCTTGTGTTTTAACTTTATATATATTATTTATATTAATTATTTTCTATGTGGATTCTTCTAGACTGTATGTATATTTATAATATCTATTTATTATATGCTTTTTGTCACTTTATCATTTCACTTGTATTGTTTCTTATTTTATATTAGAGATTTGTGATTTTTACTTCAAATTTCAAATAACATAATGGATGTGTGATTTTTTATTCCATATTAAAAAATGGATTTGACTAATGAGGTTATAAAGTTGTCCAAAACAATATTCTCATTTTGAAGTATTATGTGAGGCTTGGGCATAGGATATAGGATTAGGGCTTGGGCTATAAGATTAAAGGGTTAGGATTAGGTATAATTATGCTTAGGATTAGGATAAGAATTTGGGTTTAGGCTTAGGCTTAGATAGTTAGACATATAATTGAAGTTGAAGGTTAGGCTATGATAGGTAAGGTTATCCTATATAGGCTAGGTTAGATTAGTCTATGTAGGTTAGCTTAGGTTAGCTTAGGATAATCAAGGTTAGGGTACACTAGAGTAGGGTAGGTTAAAGGAGAGGAGGGAAGGGTTGGCTAGGCTAGCTAGGTTAGGGTAGGTTAGGTTAGATTAGAAAAGGGTAGGGTATGGTTAGGTAGGCTAAGTTAGGTTATTCTAGGATAGGTTAGAGCTATGGTAGGGTAGGATAGGGTAGGCTAGGTTAAGTTAGGTTATGTTATGCTATTTTATTTAGAGTAGGCTAGGTTGGGAAGGGAAAGGTTAGGGTAAGGTATGGTTATGATAAGATAGGATGGGTTATGGTAGGACAAATTATACTATCTTAGGGTAGGTTAGGTTAAAGTATTCTAGGATAATTTAGGCCAAATTGGGTTGGGCTAGGTTGAGTTAAGGTAGGGCAGGCTAAGCTAAGCTCGTTTAGGGTAGGGTTAGGTTTGGTTGGGCTAGTCCAATTTAGTGTAGGGTAGGGTTTGGTTAGGCTAATATAGGCTTGTTGATGGGAAAAATTGTCCGTCCATCAATTGAGAGAGTGGAACCGGTCCGGGGTTATCAAAATAACCCAAGCCATTTGGAATGAACCACCTTGACGGGTTTAACGACTTCGTTGGCCACTCTAAAGTCCTAAGAAAACCAAAGAGAAAACTAATCTAAACTAACTAATAAAAATAACTAAAACTAACTAAAACTAATAAAACAAACTAAAAGAAACTAAAACTAATAAAACAAACTAAATCTAACTAAAATAAATTAAAATAACTAAAACTCAACTAATACACTAATCTAATTAAAACAATCTAATAAATAAACTAAAACTAATTATAAACTACTCCATTTATTCTATATACTAACTACTAATTACTATTACACTAACTCTACTAATTAACCGTCTAACTACTAGTTATAATACAACTTATTCAGAAATATACAATATACACAGTTGGCAGATTTAAATAAAACCTGTAAAGCTCATGTGTTTCCTGCCCTAAGACAGCAAGATATGTTTTTGATTTTTTATATTTTATGAAAAAGAAGTAAAACTTGCTGAAATTAAATGATCTAATATAAATCTAATTAAACTTATATTTAAATAAAACTACTTCTGGAAACAGCAAAGAAAAGATTAACTGACCTCGAAGCGCTCCTAATTTGTCCCGTGTATGATAACTTTGAAGCTGTTTGGCAGAAGTAAACTTGCACCTGTTAGTCCAAAAGCTTCTCGTAAACGATAGGCTGTGCTGCTCTTTGAATTGTTAACAGGACAAACAAGACATAAAAAAAATCATAACAATCTTATGATTATAAGTCTTTGCAATAAGGGAAACCTGTTATGCAAAAACTTATATTTACTAATTCAGCTTATGAAGAAGATAAACCTGTCATTCACAAACTGAACTAAACAATTGTTATGTCTTTTATACAATTGGAAGAAACCAGATATGGATTACAGTGATTAAAATTATATCATTTGCACATGATCTAGATAGCTAAAGTAGTCATAAACCATAAAAAAATTGATATACACAACATGAAACAAAATGTTGATATAATGAGAAGCTAAAGCTGTGACAAAACACCAAATTTTGCTTCAGTTTGTATTATAACTCCATATCCTTGTTCTCCCATGAATGAAGATGAACATTATTACAAAAATCATAAGTATATATAAGTCTCTCCACAGGGTAAAACCTCCCTGTGGATAATATCAAAATGTTTTACATAATCAGGGAAATATCCCAAAATCAACTAAACTAGGAAATCAAAATGCAAGTGAAATCTTTGAAATATCCCCTAACTGCTCATCAAATCCACTACCATTTCGAATTGATCTGCAATAGACCAAAAATAACCAATTAGAAAGACATTTCATCAACAAAACAATACAAATTTGATCCTACAGACTTAGCTACAAAATCATTTGATCCTGTAGCTAGTCTAAAATAGCATACAGGATCAGATAAAGATCGAATGAAATCCTTTTTTTAAAATAATCCAATTAAATTTTCTTTTAATAAACATTAAAACATGAATCACTAAGGGTTCAAGTAAATTTATCATTCAAATTAAACAAAATCGAAAGAGATGCAATCGAAACAGGGTGAGAATGCTCTGTTTTTTTTAGTTGCCATAAAATCGGGTCAAATAGTAACCAAACTATTTCATATCCAAATGAAATTAACAGTGAATCATATCGTATAAGATACAATTTAATTCAACACAATCATAATCGATTTGTTACGCCTATAACAATGTGCATAAGATTTACATTGTTTTAATCAAATGCCAACATGGAAAGGATGTTACGATTATAGTCAAAATGAAACATGCATAACAACATCAACCAAACTTTGCCATAGATTCCGAT
Organism: Picea engelmannii; assembly: GCA_009831015.1. Classification (NCBI taxonomy): domain Eukaryota; kingdom Viridiplantae; phylum Streptophyta; class Pinopsida; order Pinales; family Pinaceae; genus Picea; species Picea engelmannii. The sequence goes on along the minus strand of ML778024.1, from coordinate 426,098 downwards.
CCCTGAGCATTACACAGTCAACAAACAGGATCAAAATAATGATCACAACCATCAACAAGAGTGATAATCATAAACTGGGCAACAATCGAAACAAATCGTAACTGAGTCAAATATAGAAACAAATCGTAATCCTCGGCATAATCACTTTCGTTCCCTAAATCAAATTTAAACAATATATTTGTTGCAATATGAATCGAACTGATAACACGGTCAAACAATGTGAATCGATTGGTTGGGTATAACAATTATGATTCGTATCTATTCGCAATTTGGTTATGCATTAACAGAATGGTATTTGAATTGGTCGAAAAAGACATGGAATATAAAATCATAACAGTTAACCATTGTTGCCAACCATATCATATAGAATATAACCAATTCGAATTGAAACATTGACTGTGTTCAATATTGAAATACCAGAAACAACCTGTATTTAGAAAATATATTAACAACTTCAATAAGCAAAAGAGTATCCAATTTAAGCCAAATTAAACAATCAAATCCATACCATGATCAATCGAATCAAAGCTAAATCCAATCAAAACTAATCCAGGAAACAAAATTCGATTAATCAAAACAAAAATATGCATATAGTGCATGCTTATGTGTCAAAGCAAATCCACGCTGCAAACAGAGCTAAGAGTTTGTCATATAAATAGATAATAGTCATACCAGTGAGGCTGCTCGAGCTATGCCAATTTTGAATTAACAATAGTTGTAGTTGACTCCACGTTCTTAAACATAATAGAGCCTATTGTTCACTGTTTCTTATCGGTGACTGTCAATTTAGCCTTTTGACTGGTGAGCATTGCAACTTGATCCTCCAGAGCATGAATTCTGGACTGTATCATTGACACATCAAGGTAATACCTTTCTAACCATGAGCCACACTGATCACATGGTGGAGCAGCTGGCTGAGATAGAGCAGGAGGGGATTTTGACGAGTCACTGGGGGTTTCATGAGGCATTTTAATGCCTGGGTAATCAGGGTCATTTGCAGGCAAGGTGGTAGGTTTTTTACAAAGTCGTATGAGGGTTTGTCACACAGACCTTCTGAATAGGGATACTCACTTGCCAGGTAATGTTCCACCTCCGAGTCAGAATATTCACTCACCATGATAGGGTCAGGGTTGACAGGAGGTCTCTGTTTGTTTCTTGCCATGCGAGAGATTAATCGGGTATTCTTTCTGTCTTTGGAATTCGTAGTAGGTTTGGCTTTAGGCCTTTTAGCCACGGGTTTAATAGTTTCGACATCTTTGGTCACAGAATTGGGTAAGTCAATAGGTGAGTCGGGTAGGGGTTTAGGTAACAGAGCACTGTAAGGCACAGGGGGTACAGACTTACTCTCGCTCACCACAGGTTTGTCAACCTGTGGTGGGCTTGAGTCCTCAAAATTATTGCGATTAAGAAAATCATTCCAACAGTCTCGGTGTAACCCCAAATGAAAAACCACAAGCATTTTAATCAACCCAAAGTGAAAAAGGTTGTTATCGGCCTGGTTCCGTTTGTATCTTTTAGACATTTTAAACAGACTCCTATGCAAGTAATAAGGCATATTAAGATCATAGCCCATGAAAACCATAAGTAGCCGAATGTGGTACAAGAAAATGAAACCATACCGGCCCTCGTAGGTGATAAACTGCTTGGTTATCATCAGCAAGTCGTGCCAACGTTGCTTGAGCATATTCGCGGGCAAACCTTTGTCACATGAGCTCACCCTTCATGACTGGAAGAGCAATGTCCATGAGACATCTTCCACTTAGATTAGACGAGACAAAAAATAGATTAGACTATGGTAGGGTAGGGTTAGGTAAGGTAAGGTAGGTTATTCTAGGATAGGTTAGGGGTAGTGTAGGGTAAGATAGATTAGTTGATGTAGGTTATTTTAGGTTAGGCTAGGTTAGATTAATTTAGGTTAGGCTACACTATGGTAGGGTAGGTTAAACGAGAGGACGGTAGGGTAGGGTAGG
>ML778024.1:393557-406160 GCA_009831015.1 Picea engelmannii | reverse complement strand
TTCTTGTTGTATGAATCCTCCAGCCATTGTGCAATCTTGTCATGATAAGGGTCATAATGGCATGGGTGAGTGTAAGTAGTTTTGAAAAACTCGTCAGGATTATGAGGAAATGGAATAACCATCAGCCAAGGCTGAAATGCCCCATCTTCCTGACAGTTCTCTAAGTACTCATTAATTTCTTCACATGGAGGATCTAAAAGAAATATATCACGCCTACTTCCAAGATACTTAGGTAAAAAGAAAGCAAGCATAAATTTATCTTTATTGTGAAATTTTTTCATATATGAATATTCAAGCCATCCTAAGATCCTGTCACAAAAATGAGAATGAAAACCATGACTTTGATGAAATGAATATATCAATGGAAATCTCATCATAGGAGGATCCGTGCAATAAATTATATCATTGGTTTGAATGTTTCCTTCGATGCGATTGATCATTTCAAAATGTGAAGTATAAACATTAAGATTCAAGCTAAGCAAAGAACGAATATGAAATGTAGAACGTTTGATGTCCATAAAACATAATGCATTGTCTTTTTCAACAATAAAMTGTGTAAAATCATCTCGTAACATGTCCTTTTCCCATGTGAGTGATGAAAGTGAACAAGCATCAAATCCAAGTTTATCAATGTTAGGTTCAGAATTAATTTCACCAAAATTTAGCATATTGAAAGGATATGATTCTGGTGGAAAAGAGTAGGATGTTGTAGGTAAGATGTCAAGTCCACCAGAATCTAGGAATAGATCAGGATATAAAGAATAAAAGGAATCAGAAATCAACAGATAAAAAGAATCTCTTGAACTATGATAATCAACAATGGTATTCTCACGACAATTCTCTTCACTTTCTTTAAAACTCTTACTCTGATTTGGTGACGAATTTCTTAACATAATATGATCATCTGGATTTTCCTTTTGTATGACAGATAATTCAAAATTTATGTGACCAACATCTAGGCTTTCCTATGAAGAAAGTGCATTTTGAGGATCAAGGTTTAAAGCTTCTTCTTCTAGTTGCATAACTTCTTCTCTAATCAGTTTCATAGGAGTACTAGAACATTCAAGAAGATTTTCGTTGCTTAAGTGTTCTTCAATGACTGATTTTAAATGTTGATTAGAGCCTGAGTTACAAGAATGAGGGTATTCACCTTGAGCCAGAAACGAATCATCTTCCATACTAGTCTTAGACTAAAAATACAATGATAGAAAGGAAAAATGAATTTGGTTGTCAATAAGAGCCTGATCAATAGATTCTACCTCCCTGGCTTGTTCAACATTGTCGGAAGGATCTTTCTCTTTTTGCGACGAGAATTATTCTTGCAGTTGAGTGATAGGATTTGCAATTGGTTCTTCATTCTTGATTGAACATGACTGAATGGAAGGGATGGAAGCATCATAGAAGAGATTTAATTCCAACGACATGTCATCGAGATTAAATTTACAGAGGATATGATAGACTCTTGTCAAAAAGTGTTCTAAAGATGGATCGCTATTGATTAACGAAGTATGAAATTCTTCACATAATTGATCAAAATCATAAATTTCAAAAGCATATAGAAACTCATCTACAAATTGAAACCAATCGAAAATGTGACATGCTCGAAAGGATTCAATCCAATGTTTGATTCGACCTCTAAAAGTAAAAGAGAAAAGTCTGCATAAAAATGCTAAATCTGAGATGTCGTGTTTGATGCACTTGCACCAAAACTTGTTAAGGTGTTCTTTAGTAGATATATTGCCTTCACCATCAAAGGTGAGTTTGGACAAGCGAGAGACTGTCTCGGTGGGAACATCGGGTAAAGAGAAGTTGAAAGCATGTTCCAACATAGTGATTTGGGGAGCCATGGGGGAAATTGAATACATTTGAAATAAAGGCTCCTAGAACGCCATCTTGTCAGTCGGCCCTCCTTCTAGCGCCATTTGTTGACGAGCGAAATTGTTTTTCTGTCAATTGAGAGAGTGGAACCGGTCCGGGGTTGTCTAAATAACCCAAGCTGTTTGGAATGAACCACCCTGATGGGTTTAACGGCTCCGTTGGCCGCTCTAAAGTACTAATAAAACCAAAGAGAAAACTAATCTAAACTAACTAATAAAAATAACTAAAACTAACTAAAACTAATAAAACAAACTAAAACAAACTAAAACTAATAAAACTAACTAAAACTAACTAAAAGAAACTAAAATAACTACAACTAAACTAATACACTAATCTAATTAAAACAATCTATTAAATAAACTAAAACTAATTATAAACTACTCTATCTACTCTATATACTAACTACTAATTACTATTACACTAACTCTACTAATTAACCGTCTAACTACTAGTTATAATATAGCTTATTCACAAATATACAATATACACAGTTGGCAGATTTAAATAAAACCTGTAAAACTCATGTGTTTCCTGCCCTAAGACAACAAGATATGTTTTTGATTTTTTATATTTTATAAAAAAGAAGTAAAACTTACTAAAATTAAATGATATAATATAAATCTAATTAAACTTATATTTAAATAAAACTACTTCTGGAAACAGCAAAGAAAAGATTAATTGACCTGGAAGCGCTCCTAATTTGTCCCGTGTATGATAACCTTGAAGCTGTTCAGCGGAAGTAAACTCGCATCAGTTATTCCAAAAGGTTCTCGTAAATGATAGGCTGTGCTGCTCTTTGAATTGTTAACAGGACAAACAAGACATAAAAAAAATCATAACAATCTTATGATTATAAATCTCTGCAATAAGGGAAACCTGTTATGCAAAAACTTATATTTACTAATTCAACTTATGAAGAAGATAAACCTGTCATTCACAAACTGAACTAAACAATTGTTATGTCTTTTATNGTCTTTTATACAATTGGAAGAAACCATATATGGATTACAGTGATTAAAATTATATCATTTGCACATGATCTAGATAGCTAAAGTAGTCATAAACCATAAACAAATTGATATACACAACATGAAACAAAATGTTGATATAATGAAAAGCTAAAGCTGTGACAAAACACCAAATTCTGCTTCAGTCTGTATTATAACTCCATATCCTTGTTCTACCATGAATGAGGATGAACATTATTACAAAAATCATAAGTATATATAAGTCTCTCCACAGGGTAAAACCTCCCTGTGGATAATATCAAAATGTTTTACATAATCAGGGAAATACCCCAAAATCAACTAAACTAGGAAATCAAAATGCAAGTGAAATCTTTGAAATATCCCCTAACTGCTCATCAAAGCCACTGCCATTTTTAATTGATCTGCAATAGACCAAAAATAACCAATTAGAAAGACATTTCATCAACAAAACAATAAAAAATTGATCCTACAGACTTAGCTACTGAATCATTTGATTATGTAGCTAGTCTAAAATAGCATACAGGACCAGATAGAGATCGAATGAAATCCTTTTTTTAAAATAATCCAATTAAATTTTCTTTTAATAAACATTAAAAAATGAATCACTAATGGTTCAAGTAAATTTATCATTCAAATTAAACAAAATCGAAAGAGATGCAATCGAAACAGGGTAAGAATGTTGTGTTTTTTTTAGTTTCCATAAAATTGGGTCAAATAGTAACCAAACTGTTTCATATCCAAATGAAATTAATAGTGAATCATATCGTATAAGATACGATTTAATTCAACACAATCATAATCGATTTGTTACGGCTATAACAATGTGCATAAGATTTATATTGTTTTAATCAAATGCCAACATGGAAAGACTGTTACGATTATAGTCAAAATGAAACATGCATAGCATCATCAACCAAACTTTTCCATAGATTCTGATAGCTGAGCATTACACAGTCAACAGAGAGGATCAAAATAATGATCACAACCATCAACAACAGTGATAATCATAAACTGGGCAACAATCGAAACAAATCATGACTGAGTCAAACATAGAAACAAATCGTAATCCTGGGCATAATCACTTCCGTTCCCCAAATCAAATTTAAACAATATATTTGTTGCAATATGAATCGAAATGATAACACGGTCAAACAATGCGAATCGATTGGTTGGGTATAACAGTGATGATTCGTATCTATTCACAATTTGGTTATGCATTAACAGAATGGTATTCGAATTGGTCGAAAAAGACATGGAATATAAAATCATAACAGTTAACCATTATTGCCAACCATATCATATAGAATATAACCAATTCGAATCGAAACATTGACTGTGTTCGAAATTGAAATACCAGAAACAGCCTGTATTTAGAAAAGATATTAACAACTTCAATAAGCAATAGAGTATCCAATTTAAGACAAATTAAAACAATCAAATCCATACCACGATCAATCGAATTAAAGATAAATCCAATCAAAACTAATCCGGGAAACAAAATTCGATTAATCAAAACAAAAATATGCATATAGTGCATGCTTATGTGTCAAATCAAATCCACGCTGCAAACAGAGCTAAGAGTTTGTCATATAAACAGATAATAGTCATACCAGTGAGGCTGCTCGAGCTATGCCAATTTTGAATTAACAACCGTTGTAGCTGACTCCACGTTCTTAAACAGAATAGAGCCTGTTGTTCGCTGTTTCTTATTGGTGACTGTCAATTTAGCCTTTTGACTGGTGAGCATTGCAACTTGATCCTCTAGAGCATGAATTCTGGACTGTAGCATTGGCACATCAAGGTAATACCTTTCTAACCACGAGCCACACTGATCACATGGTGGAGCAGCTGGTTGAGATAGAGAAGGAGGGGGTTTTGACGAGTCAGCGAGGGTTTCACGAGGCATTTTAATGCCTGGGTAATCAAGGTCATTTGCAGGCAAGGTGGTAGGTTTTCTACAAAGTTGTATGAGGTTTTGTCACACAGACCTTCCGAATAGGGATACTTACTCGCCAGGTAACGTTCCACCTCTGAGTCAGAATCTTCACTCACCATGATAGGGTCAGGGTTGACAGGAGGTCTCGGTTTGTTTCTTTCCATGCGAGAGATTAATCGGGTATTCTTTTTGCCTTTGGAATTCGCAATAGGTTTGGCTTTAGGCCTTTTAGCCACGGGTTTAACAGTTTTGACATCTTTGGTCACAGAATTGGGTAAGTCAATAGGTGAGTCGGGTAGGGGTTTAGGTAATAGAGAACTGTAAGGCACAGGGGGTACAAAATTTCTCTCGCTCACCATAGGTTTGTCAACCTGTGGTGGGCTTGAGTGCTCAAAATTATTGCGATTACGAAAATCATTCCAACAGTCTCGGTGTAACCCCAAATGACAAACCACAAGCATTTTAATCAACCCAAAGTGAAAAAGGTTGTTATCATCCTGGTTCCATTTGTATCTTTTAGACATTTTAAACAGACTCCTATGCAAGTAATAAGGCATATTAAGCTCATAGCCCATGAAAATCATAAGTAGCCGAAGGTGGTACAAGAAAATGAAACCATACCGGCCCTCGCAGGTGATAAACTTCTTGGTTATCATCAACAAATCATGCCAACGTTGCTTGAGCATATTCGCGGGCAAACCTTTGTCACAGGAGCTCACCCTTCGTGACTGGAAGAGCAATGTCCACGGGACATATTCCACTTTGCAATTTTTTACCATTTCTGTCTAGTAACAGCCAGACCGGTAGCTAAACTGAGAAATTGCTCGTCAATTTCCAATTGGACATCCCCAACCTTGGCTCGGCAGCCATCAAAGGTTAATGCGAATTGTCGAGCCACGCAAGGGTTAAAACCATCAAACTTCTGTATGAACGGGAGTCAACCAAATTCCTCAAGGTCACTGTAAGCACCGTCGAACATCAACAAAGCTTGGCAACCATTGGGTTCAACCCTTACGACTGGAGCCATGGTGCGGGCGCATGGTAGGGTTTGGATTGAACACAACAACACATGAGCAAAGTCGTTTGGGCTAACAGTTGCGAACGATGAAAGGGGAAGCAAATTAATGTGCGCGTGCGAGGGTGGTGGGATTATCCACCGCCAGGCATAGCATAGTAATGGAAAAGTACAACGTTGTTCAATCAATCATAATATCGTTCAAAACATATTAATCGACCAACCCAAGGATTTAAACGGTGGATGGTATACCAATATGCCAATGTATTGTTTGAAATCATGAATGTTCAATACAAAATCAAATCCAAAGTTTAATATGAGCCATTGTAATAATTCAAACCAATTGTCATTCAATGTTAAATAAAAACCCAAATGTTTAACCAATCGCGCCATTGCATATTCAAACATTTTGATCAAAGGTTTTTAAAACACGGTGACAATCGATTTCATAAAAACGATAAGCCACGAGCTTACAATAACAAGGATCACATTATATAAAAACCAAAATAAACCACGACCCCTATGTAAATCAATGACTAGGCAAGTCTCCATATGCACAATGCTTTAAAAAAAAAAATCAAGTTGCGCAATCAAAGTAAGAATAGGCAAAGTTAAAAAAATCTTTTCAGCCATATGATAAACCAAAGGTAAAGTGCCACTCAAAATATCAATAAAAGACTACGACAGTTCAAATAACGATAGAGAAGTTTTCACGCTTTCAGTCGTGAAAACTAAATCAAACAATTTGCAAGTGTCGCATGAAATGAAAATATCGTCTATTTGCAAAATGCGATGGAAATTTGAAGTTCAGGAGACATAGGTGTAGGCATCTTTTAAGGCAATGGAAAAAATTGAATTGGCTGCCAACAAGGCTCAGATATGTTAGGTTGTTCTTGGCTAGGCTAGGCTAACATAGGTCAAGGTAGAATAGAGTAAAATATGCTAATTTAGGGTACCTCTTGGATACCTCTTGTACCTCTTGGATACCTCTTGGATATGATATTCTTGGATACCTCTTGTAAGGTACCAAGTGTATTATAGCAGGAAGAAAAATAAATATTACAACAAATACGAGGAAAGCAGTAAAATATAAAGAATAACAACACCAACAATGATACAATTATTAATAGAAATCCAATTTCACTAGCCTCTTTGAAGGGGAAACCTTGTGGGGAGTAAAGATAATTAATACTTTCTCATGCCTTCTACTCCTATTTAGACTAATTCTCTATTTTAAAGAACATTATAGGGGAAGATATTTCCAGAAGTTGAAACTTTTGTTAAGTCTTCTCACAATAAACTTGTTCACATTATTAACAAGGCCTTATTTACTAATTCCAACCTTTATTACATGGAAAATATATTATTCTACCTACATGAGGGGTTAGGGAGGTTATGTATTTAACAAGGATGTTTGTGTTATGATGGTTGGTATTGAGTTTGTGTCATAAGTACTTAAGGTGTTCCATTAAAGTCATAGTGGGATACATTCACACATAATTTATGGTTGGTTTGTGACTACACATGGTGTTAGTAAGGCTCTCTAAGGGTCTCACAATCATGGTTAAGTGATATGAATAAAGCACAAACTCATATATATATATATATATATATATATATATATATATATATATATATATATATATATATATATATATATATGCTAAGATTCATTCATAGAATAAATATGAGAGAAATATATCATTATGTATATTATCTTAAGAAGTACTTATCGTAACTATACATATAATGTGCATAAGGTTATCTTTCTTATGTGTGATTATTATGCTCTAGGTCTCAATATGTTTATCACAATAGGCCTAAAATCTTATATTACACCATTAGCTTCCAATGGTTGAGGAAGTAATAGAGAAAATATTTTCAATTACATTGTGAATCATCTTCCAATCAAGTGACTCTAGAGTAAGCATTGAAGTGGAGTCCATGATTTAGATTTTTTCCCATGAGTAATGAGGAAACCACTAGCTTGTTTACATGTTTTCTATTTTACATAGAAGATTGGCTTATTCTTGATTTAGAAACCATCGAAATAGATTTTTTAATTTTAGAAACATTGATAAGCTATATATTCAATACAATTCGAATATTCTCTTTGTAATGATATTGAAATTCGTCACACAATTCAAAAATCTAGAGGGCTAAAAAACAAAAGTTGATTTCTAAAGGAAATGGCATAAGAGGGAGGCAATATTTAGAAATAGAGGGAATATTTTAATATTACAAGTGTTTTGATTGTCATATATCCATAGTCCACAAAATCCTCCAAATATATATTCAAATATTTTTCCCCTTAGAGAAGACACAAAGGAAGATTCAAAGTCGTAACTAACCTTAATTATCCATGAAGAAGCTTAAAATATCAATATATAGTGTCTCCAAAGTGAAATTTGATGCTTTACTATCAAAATATGTCTCAATATGATCTAAATTTATTTTTAATATCCACAAATGAATGTTAGATACATCTACTTATTTGGATGCTTAGTCGTTACCATCTTGTCAAAAAACACTAATGAAACTCAACATTTGAAGATCTCTAATATTTTTACTATTGGAGATTTTTATGTCTCAAAACCATTTGATCCCTTCATAAAAATTGCAAATCTACTTTATTAATAAGTGGAACTCAATGAGCTCACTTGTTTTAACCTACAAGGGCACTCTTATAGAAAATTATTTAAATACTAATGGATTTTTTAAGAAATGTTTATTTTGTTTCTAACAAAACATTCATATTGATTATGAGATTTAAAAAAAAACATATATTTTAAACACATATATATATGTATAAAGAAAAAAGTGATGTGTAGTAAAGACATCAGAAGGTGTAAAGAGATATCATCTTTGTTGAAGTATGTAAAGGGATCTCATCCTTGTTGAAGAAAGTGTAAAGAGATCTAATCTTTATTGAAGTGTGTAAAAAGATCCAATCCTTTTTTAAATATATGATTGTTATCACAATTTTAAAACTTTATAGTACATAAGAAAAAAAAAACTAAACTAGGCAAACTCCATTAACACTAAACCAAACCATTTAGTTCACCATTAGCACTAAACCAAATTCCATATGAAAAATGAAGAAGAAATTATTGTAATGTGAGTTTGTTAAAAATATCGAAGATTACTTTTATCAAGAAGAAAAAATATATATGAAGTAATAAATATGTGCATTTGAAATAAATCAATCCCGATTCTAAACATGTTGTAATTTTCATATTCGTACTTGAAACCCTACGTCATCCAATTACACATACCCAAAGTCAAGTTTCTAGCTAAATTTTGGATAAAACAAAAAAATATGATGAAATTCGAAATCAAAACAAACAAACAAAAAAGCACAGAGAGACTTTAATGGACGGTGCGGGAAACGAATGGATAAAGCGGAAAAGAATGGATAAAGCGAACCAGGCAGAGAGCCTCTAACCGAAGGAAAAGCATGGATAAAGTGACCGTTGAGAATTTGAAAAAAAACAGAGAACCTGTAATGGACAGTGCTGAAAAAGCATGGATAAAGAGAACCAAGAAGAGAGCCTATAACTGACGGTGTCGGAAAAGAATGGATAAAGTGAGCATTGAGAATTCCAAAAAACAGAGAGCCTCTAATGGGAGCCTGAAAAGCATGAATAAAGCAAACCGTTGACAATTTGAAAAAAGAAAAAAGCCTCTATTGGACGGTGCCAGAAAAGCTTGGTTAAAGAGAACCGTTAGAATTTGTCTCATAACAGTCAGTTGAAGAGAAAGGAATTTTGTCTCATACGTACCGGATAGGGAGGCAAAAGTGGGAAACAATCTATTCGTTGGAGGGAGGTTGGATAAGAGATATATGTCAAATCCTCCAGTGTTTCAACATTTTCCTCCTCCTCTATCTATGCTCAGTCTCGTATGTCTATGTGGTTGGGTGTCTAAGCCTGTGTGTGGTTTGAATCTAGGTCGAGTCTTAGTATGGGCCTGTGTGTGTGGTCTGATATTGGGTGTGTGTGGTCTGATATTGGGTCGAGTCTGAGTCTGAGTGTGGGGTGTCTGATGTGTGGTTTGAATCTAGGTCGAGTCTTAGTATGGGCCTATGTGTGGTCTGATATTGGGTCGAGTCTGAGTGTGAGTGTGTGTGGTCTGATATTGAGTCGAGTGTGTGAGTGTGTGGTCTGACTGTCGAGTCTGAGTCTGAATGTCCAGTGTGGTCGAGTCTGAATGTCGAGAGTCTGATGTGTGTTATAGAGGAGTCGAATCAATTGGATCATTCACGAGAGAAAACAACTTTGAAGGGTCGCTATGCTCAACGGTATATTTTATTATTATTATTTCCTCTGCTCTCTGCTCTTCTTAGAAGCACTAGATTGTTTTGTAAATTTATTTAGCAATATTAATTATTCTATCTTATCTCAAATATCATTTCAAATATTCTCTAAATTTGATTGCAAATATTTCAATTTCTGCTTGTTCCGTACGTACGAATGCGAGATGCCATTGGTTGGAAAATCTCAATGGTGGATTCAAGCCCTTGCAAACCCTTTCACAAATGAATTAGAGCAAGAGGTATGTATGGCTCTAGCTTATGTTTCTTTCTCTCTGAATAGTTTAGCCTTGATGTCATTGCTCTACTTCTCTACCATGTTGAATAAATTTAATCTTTTATTAGCAGTGGTTTAACCCAGTCTGTTCAATAGTCTTATCCCTATATTATTTATCCACGCATATTTGCTTATTGAATTAGAGGTTTTCTATCCGCGCCTGCATTATCTCATTAGCTAACTAATCCGCCGAACAATTTCATTGCTAAATAATTTAGCCTTGGCTTGGCTTCTTATCTTCTTGGCTTGGCTTGGCCGGGATTATCTCATTAGCTAACTAATCCGCCGAATATTTTAGCCTGGGCTTGCCTTCTTATCTGTCGGTAGTTTGCTCTGAATCTTAATTCAAGCCGCCCTCGCCATGCAATTCAATTTCACCGAACTAAAGTCTACTTATTAAATTTACATTTGGAGTTGTTAAATCAAATTAAAAAATGACAAGTGGTATATATTAATAATTTTCGTTTTCTTTTTTATTAATTAAACCCAACCCCCACCTATTAGACTATCAGGAATAGTTGTCTCTGGAACTTCAAAGATATCCAATAGGGACACTCCGATGCTGCGATGAACCATCGTAATTTTGTGCATCAACTTCCAAGTTGCGTTATGTAATTCTGTAAATAAATTCATTATCATGTTATATAATATAAATTCAATAAATTCATTATCATGTTATATAATATAATGTAATTCAGCCTCTATCTGGAATAGCAGCCTCTGGAACTTCAAAGATATCAGCCTCTATCCACGATACACGTCAAGGAATAGCAGCCTCTGGAACTTCAAAGATATCAGGGCTCTATCCACGGTACACGTCAAGGAATACGGAGACTCCAAATATATTAATAATTTTCATTTTCTTTTTCATTAATTAAACCCAACTTCCACCTATTAGAGTCTCAGGAATAGTTGTCTCTGGAACTTCAAAGATATCCAATACGGACACTCCGCTGATTAACAATCTTAATTTTGTGCATCAACTTCCAAGTTGCGTGTTATTTTATAGTCGAGGTATTAACAATAACGAGTCCCCAAAACTTTACGGCTGTAAACTCACGCTCTTGCATGCGCACACAATTTTCTTTTCGCTTCTATTACAAATGGAAAATTCGTGCTTTTGCGTGCGTACAAAGTGAAAAGTAGAAATCGATATCCTTACTTTTCACTATATGTAATTGACTTGATTTTCGTCCAAACTTCTCACAAGCGTCTGAACTCCAATGATATCTCCTAAATATGGTTTTGAATATGTAGAATTGGTTTGTATTTAAATTATTTTTAAGGATGTATTTATTATGTTTTTGGTTATATCTTTATATGTACGTTTGAGTATTTATAATGTTTATTGGTTATATTTGTAAGTATATGGAAATGTTTTTAGTTGTAATAATAATAAAATATATGTTTTTTATTTTACAATTTTTTATATTATTTTTGTTAAATAAATGAACAGAAAATTTGTATATAATTTTATTGTATTTTCTATACATTAGGAATTATTAATTATTTTATTATATAATATAGATTATGTTTTAATTTTGTTTTATCTAAAAGCATTGTTATATATATATATATATATATATATATATATATATATATATATATATTTCTTTCATTCATTCATGTACATTGAGAATTATTTTATTATGTTTTAATTTTTTATTTATTTAAAAACATTGTGTTTTAACTTAAAATGTATATATATGGTATATCATTTTGTTGTCTTTTGTATATATGGAAAATTATTTTATTACTTGATATATATTATGTTTATATATATATATATATGTTAATTATTTTTTATGTGGATTTTTCTATAGTATACTTATATTTATAGCATTTATTTATTATATGTTTGTGGTTATTTTATCATTTGACTTGTATTGTTTAGTATCTTATATTAGAAATTTGTGATTTTTACTTTAAATTTTAAATAACATAATGGATGCGTGATTTTTTTATTGCATATTTAAAAATGGATTTGATTAATTAGATTATAAAGTTGCCCCAAAAAATATTCTCATTTTGAAGTATTATGTGAGGCTTGGGCATAGGATTTAGGCTTATGGCTTGGGGTATAAGATTAAACAGGTAGGATTAGGTAGCATTAGGCTTAGGATAAGGATTCAGCTTTAGGCTTAGGCTTAGAGATTTAGACATATGATTGAAGTTGAAGGTTAGGCTAAGATAGGT
>ML778024.1:299043-393507 GCA_009831015.1 Picea engelmannii | reverse complement strand
AGGATTTAGGCTTATGGCTTGGGGTATAAGATTAAACAGGTAGGATTAGGTAGCATTAGGCTTAGGATAAGGATTCAGCTTTAGGCTTAGGCTTAGAGATTTAGACATATGATTGAAGTTGAAGGTTAGGCTAAGATAGGTAAGGCTAGCATATCTAGGCTACGTTAGATTAGTTTATGTAGGTTAGGTTAGGTTAGGTTAGGTTAATCTAGGTTAGGCTACACTAGGGTGGGGTAGGTTAAACAAGAGGAGCATAGGGTAGGGTAGGCTATCTAGGTTAGGGTAGGGTAGGTTAGGTTAGATTAGACTAGGGTAGGGTAGGGTTAGGTAAGGCAAGGTAGGTTATTCTAGGATAGGTTAGGGGTAGGGTAGGGTAAGATAGATTAGTTGATGTAGGTTATTTTATGTTAGGCTAGGTTAGATTAATCTAGGTTAGGCTACACTAAGGTAGGGTAGGTTAAACGAGAGGAGGATAGGGTAGGGTAGGCTATCTAGGTTAGGGTAGGTTAGGTTAGATTAGACTAGGGTAGGGTAGGTTTAGGTAGGCTAAGGTAGGTTATTCTAGGATAGGTTACTGGTAGGGTAGGGTAGGATAGGGTACGCTAGGTTAAGCTAGTTTATTTAGAGTAGGTTAGGTTAGGCAGGGAAAGGTTAGGGTAGGATAGGATAGGTTATGGCAGGATAAATTAGACTGTCTTAGGGTAGGTTAGTTTAAATTATTCTAGGATAAGATAGGCTATGTTAGGTTATGCCAAGTTAGGCCAAGTTGGGTTGGACTAGGTTGAATTAAGTTAGAGTAGGCTAAGCTAAGTTGGTTTAGGGTAGGGTTGGGTTGGGTTAGGCTAAGCTATTCTAGGGTAGGGTAGGGTTGGGTTAGGATCATCTAGGCTCAAGTAGGTTAGGTAGGTCTAGGATATGTTATGCTAAGGTAGGTTAAGGTAGGCTAAGGTAGGCTATGATCATTTAGGGTAGGATTCGGTTAGGCTAGGCCACGATAGGATAACCTTGGGTAGAGTAGGTTAGCTAGTTCAAGCTATGCTAATCTTGGGTAGGGTAAGCTAGACAAGGTTAGGCCAAGCTTAGGGTAGTGTAGTGTAGGCTAAGTGAGGGTAAGGTAGGGTAGGGTTCGGTATGGTAAGTTAAGGTAGGATATGTTATGATAGCATAGACTAGGGTTGGATAGAGTAGGCTAGGTTAATGTAACCTAGGGTATGTTATTAGGCTAGGTTAGGCTAGGCTAAGGCTAGGTTAGGCTAGGCTAGGGTAAGTTAGGCTAGGTGCGTTGGGTTAGGATAGGTTATCTAAGGTTAGGTCAAGATAGGTTATCTTAGGTTAGGATAGGTTATATTAGGTTAGGATAAGTTATGTGAGGTTAGGGTAGTCTAATTTATTTTAGGTTATACTAGGGTAGGTTAGGCTAGGTAACAATAGGTTTAAGGTAGAGAAGACTAGATTAGGCTAGTGTAAGTTAAGATAGGTTGGGCCATGTTAGTTTAGATAATAATAAGTTTAAGGTAACGAAAATTAGGTTAAGTTCATATACGTTAGGATTAGGTAGGGTAGACTTTGATAAGCTAGGGTAGGATGGGTTCAACTACACTAGGCTTGAATAAGCTAAGTTTAGGTAGGATAAGTTATATTATGTTGGGTTCAAGTGGGCTAGGTTGTGAGTGTAAGTTAGGCTAGGGTATAATAGGATAGGCTAGGATAGGGTAGGATAAGCTAAGAAAGGATAGGGTAGGATAGGCTAGGTTAGTTCATGTTGGGCTATAATTGGGTTATGTTAAGCTATGATAAGGTAGGGTAGGTTGGGCTAGGCCATGCAAGGTTAGGAAGGCTTGCTTAAGCTAGGTTAGGGTAGAGTATGTTAGGCTAGGCTAGGCTACGCTAGGATATGGTAGCATATGTTAGGCTAGGCTAGGAATAGGGTAAGTGAATTTAGGCTATGGTGAGTTATGTTAGGGTGGGATATGTTAGGTAAGGTTAGTTTAGGTTACACTAGGTTGTGCTATGCTACACTAAGCTACGAGAGGGTTATGCTAGGATAGATTAAGATAAGATAGACTATTTTAGGCTAGGTTTTGATAGTGTAAGGTTAGATTAGGATAGGTTAATGTGTTTTAATACCCCTAGGATGATCCCTATGTGTAAATATCATTGTAATTGTACTTTACTTATAAACTGGTGAGTTGAAGTAATAAGTTTCTTGGCCTTATCCTGTGGACATTAAGTTAGTGTGAGTGGATCTCACATCAAAGGAGTGCATACAATTATAAATTGATACAACGCATAGTTTAATGTCTCGTGTGCACCTGCGTAAGTACACAAGAATGCCACATTGAAAGTGAAATAGATTAATGAATGCATCCATGCAAATATGAGCATGAAAGGATGTCACACTGAAGGAATAAATGAGCAAACTTGGATTCAATGCGCACTAGTTTAGTCCACAGGTTTTTTAAGGCTCGTGAAGCCTTTTGTATATAATTTATGGTGTAACATACACCAGTGAAAGGACGTGAGGTTGGTGCACTCAAGAAAGAGTGCATGCAACCCATAAGTTCTGCACACACTAGTTTTAAGTGCGCAAACTTTTTATTTTGAGGCTTGTGATCCTGTACGCAAAAGATGATTATTTCGGTAGTGAGATGTAAATGTAATCATATGCAATTTAATGAAAATAGATCCCTGCAGTAGATCAACCACATAAAAGAGTTCGAGGGGCTTAAAATCCACTAGTTGATGGCAAAGGGGTTGGGTTAAAGGGGCTTAATGCCAAAAGGGAATATTTTATTAATATTTCCTAAAAAGTATGAAGTAAGGATATAATATTATATTGTGAGTCCTAAGAATGGGACATTTTGTTGACAAAAGGAAGTTCTCAACTCGACATGTGTGAAGTTGGGAACAAGCATCCAAATGGTTTAGAATTAGTCCATTCAGGCATCTGATCACTCATTCGTTCAATTGGACCATCACAGGGGTAGGATAGTTGATTGTTCTACCATTGAGGGGATTATTTTTTCGTGATACGACTATTTTGTGAGTGATCCCATGGAGGTTGTCATGAGTTGATTGTTACTATGATCAATATGATGAATATACAATTGTAGATACCTATGCATGAATCATCTTATATATTTAAATTGATGAGATGGGTTGTCAGGCTCGTGGAACATTGGATTGAAGAGGTGGGTTGTGAGGCCCGTGGAAGATTGAATTTTTCTCTAGGTGAGAGAATTGTTGGGAATTGTTTCCCGAGGTGTCAAACTGCAGTGACATGGCTTTAGGACTTCCTACCTAGACTGTTGTTGAATCCATAAAACATACATGGGGTAGATGAAATATTGTTGAGAAGACAAGGGGCATGCTTCCTAGGGTGGGACATGCATGTGGGGAATGAAATAATGTAGGTTGTTAGTGTGAATTGACATCAATGACAAACTTTCTTGAAATTAAGTCACTTGTGTATCATCTACATGTGATTGAATTCATGTAGAGTGATATACTTTATCTTGGTTGGGAACCCTTGCCCAAGTGGATATCAGCTGCAGATTAGGGGTGACCCACTATTGAGATTTATGAACAATGTGTTCTAAGTATGGGAGGAACGCGAACGGTTTTCCCGTAGTTCGTGTCTTTTATACACAAGATAAGTTCCAGTTTGTGTGTTAAATATGTGTGCAATTATATTCAAGCAATTGTTGTCATGATTTTATGTCGTGATTGTTCTACCATCGAGGGGATTATTTTGTCGTGATACGACTATTTTGTGAGTGATCCCATGGAGGTTGTCATGAGTTTATTGTTACTTTGATGAGTATGATGAATATACAATCATAGATAACTATGCAGGACACATCTTGGATAGTTAAATTGAAGAGATAGGTTGTCAGGCCTGTGGAACGTTGGATTGAAGAGGTGTGTTATCAGGCCCGTGGAAGATTGAATTTTTTTCTAGGAGAGAGAATTGTTGGGAATTGTTTCTTGAGGTGTCAAACTGCAGTGACATGGCTCTAAGACTTCCTACCCAGAATGTTGTTGAATCCATGGAGCATAAGTGGGGTAGCTGAAATATTGTTGAGTAGAGAAGGGCCACACTTCCTCGGGTGGGACATGCATGTGGGGAATGAGAGAATGTAGGTTGTTAGTGTGAATTGACATTTGTGACGAAATTTTCTGAAATTAAGTCACATGTGTATCAACTACATGTGATTGAATTCATGTAGAGTGATATACTTTATCCTGGTTGGGAACCCTTGCCCAAGTGGATATTAGCCCCATCTCAAGGGTCACCCACTATTGAGATTTATGAACAATGCGATCTAAGTATGGGAGGAATGTGGAAGGTCTGCCTGCAGTTGGTGTCTTTTATTCACAAGATAAGTTCCAATTTGTATGTTAAATATGTTTGCAAGTATATTCATGCAATTGTTCTCATGATTTTATGTTGTTTATGTTGTGTTTATAATTCTATTATGAATTGTGTATAAATTTGTTTAGAAAATGCATGTAATCATGTGTTGCAGAGTTTCTATATGTTTTTTTTAATTAGGGACAGAGTTGTGTTAGAGCAATTTAAGTGGAATTTCATGTAAATTGGTATCAAAGCATTAACAAAATGTGATAAATAGTAGCCTAAATGGCTAGGTTGTTACAATATGGTATCAGACCCTAGTCTACAATAGTGAGACTGGATAGGCCAGGTTAAGATCATATCAAAGTGGTTTTCACAAAGAATTGAATTTGGGAGTGGATGAGTTTTCAAGTTTAATTGTGTCCGTGACAGAAAATTGAAGCAATTGAGAGGAATTGGGTAAAATCTTCAACTTGTGTTTCTAAATTTATGAAGGAATTGGGAAAATTTGGAATGGAAGTGTCAACCAGTGGCACACTTAGAAATTATTGTGAAAAGGTTGAATTTAAGTATACAAAAGTGAAATTGAACAAATTTCATGAATGTAAAACATCCATGGTGGAAATTGGTTGAGAATCGGGAAAGCCCAAATTTTTTGCAACGAAAACTATAGAAAAATGAGTTAAGTTTCGAGAGTAGTGTGTACACTAAGTAGAAATGATGCACAAGAGAATAAGGTGTGAAGGTATACACACTAAAATATGAATACTACACTATGTGGAGACTTGAGGGTTGAGAAAATATGTTATGTTGGTATGTGCAATAAAATTTTGGTGTTGCATAGAAAGTAAGGGTGTACAGGGTATGTACGCTAAGTTTTGACACTGCGCCATGTATAATATGTGGTGTGCACATAATATAGGTGCCCAATAAAAACATATTAAAGATTAACATCGAAAGATGAAATATTGTGACGCACAAGAAATAATGTGATGTGCATTTGGAGTGTTGATAGAATGTAATTTAAATATGTGGAGGTGTGTGTAGTGTTTTGTTGTTGGTGTGGGACACAAAAGTGATGCTTCGTAAATATTGGTGTGCGGCGGAATACTAATGCATGAAAAGAGTATTGATTCACAATGCATATACACTTAACCTTGAAGTAGTACAATGTAATGCTAGTAATATATGTAGAGTATTGGTGCGTGACACATAAGCGATGTTTAATAGAGATTGGTGCGCGACAAAAAATATGCACACTGGATAGTGATGCATAGTGCATGCACTACATGTTTTAGCATTGCCAATGTAAATATGCACATGCTAAATATCAAGTATAATTGCACACGTGAGGTTGACTGAGCAGTTAACTTCCTAAGAAATCAAAAGAAGAATTATGATGCTATATGAGAACAAAATTGTACATCATTTCATGATTTTTCAAATTATCTAACCTAACAAATTTTTTTGCCTACCCATTTTTCATAGACAACAACATTAGATCAAGTAGGATCAATGCGAGTTCAGAGTCATTGAAGATGTGCATGGGATTTTCAGTAATGAAGAAGAAAACAAAGGAATGTATGTCCATATAGGTAATGAAGGTACAAAGTCTAGTGGGGATGGAGAAGGTAAGGAAGAAAGCATGAACTTGATGGAAACCATAAAGAGTTTGTAGAGGGATGTCCTGAGTCATAAGTATGACAATGAGAGGCTTATGAAAACCAAGGAATTACAGAAAGACTTCAACATTAATTTGATGTAGAGATTGAACAAATTTGAGAAGAAAATGGATAAGAAGACCAAGTCAAGCAAATCAAGAAGTTATAGTTCCCATGATAAGAGGGGAGCAACGGGCAACATAACTGTTGGAAGAAAGAACCATCACTCTCCAAGACATTCCACTTGCAGAGTACGCAGTAGTTCAAGTCTTGTCAAGAAACCTAAGAAGAATGGGGTGGATGAACTTCATGGAGAAATGAATAAAATCAAACCTACTACTTTTGATGGTCAGCATAAGAAGAATAAGGATGCGAAAACTTGGATACTAAATATGAGGAATTACTTTGAGTTGGATAATTACTTTTACAAGGTAGAAGGAAGAATTGTTATTTATGAGCTCAAAGGAAAAGAATCAATGTGGTGGGACCAATATGTGCAAGTACAATGCATTGATGAGAAGAAAGTGACTTGGAAAGAATTAAATGGGTATTTCCAAAGGAAATACTTTACTAAGAGGTACTATGACAAGAAAAAGGAAGATTTCTTTGAATTCAATCTTGGGAGTATGACTATTGATGAGTATGAAAGAAGGTTTTTAGAATGACTGAAATATGATTCCTTCATCAAATATGAGCAAGTTAATATTCAGGGATATTTGAGTGGGATACCCCTACTTATTAGTAACAAAATACAATATGATGATCCCAAAAGATTGGAGGAAACTATAAGAAGGGCTAAGTTCCTTTATGATCAGAAAAAAGGGAAAGCATCTAACTAGAAAGATTGGGAAGATAAAAAGAAAATTAAGATGGAACTGAGGAAGAAGGGGCTAAGCCACCATTCTTCAAAAGTAACTATCAGGAACAACTAGCTTCTAAAGAATCTAGAATGACAGGGCCATTGGGGAAAAGGTCAATGCAATAACCTATTCAATGTTGGGGTTGCAAGGGAGATCACATGTACATATATTTCCCACATAGAAGTGAAAGAGTTAAGACTTCTAACAACAAGAAGAAAGATAAAAATGTAGATGGCATGTACCTAATATTTTTGTAACTTGGACAACAATAAATTTGTGTTTAAATCACATATGATTGAAGTTGAAGGTAATATAAATAATCATTCGATTGTTATTTTAATTGATTCATGAGCTATTCATAGTTATCTAGATCCTAAGATAGTGGAAAGGTTTCATTTTGCAAGAAGCAATCTAGAAAAACCTTGGATGGTACAACTAGTCATAGGAGATAAAAGGAATATTAGTGAGATGGTTAAGGCATGTCCAATGAAACTGAATGGATTGAAAACCAGTGTAGAGTTGAATAAAATACCTTTAGGTTCCCATGATTGTCTAATTGGTATGGATTGGTTGGATCAACACTGTGTTGTACTATATTGTTACAACAAATCATTCAATTGCTTGAATGAGGAAGGAAACTTAAGTATAATACAAGGAATTCCTGGAGCAGTGTTTTCCAAAGAAATTTCATACTTACAGCTGAAGGAGAGTTATATAAAGGATTTCAAATATTTTTGGCGTAGCTGGAAGAAACACCTAAGGATAATGTGTCAAAGATTGAAGACTGTGTAGTCTTGAAAGAGTTTGAATATGTATTCAAGGAGATACCAAGATTTCCACCCAAAAGAGAAATTGGTTTTTCTATTAATTTAATACATGGAGCAGCTCTAGTATCTAAGACTCCTTATAGGATGAGTACACCTGAATTGAAGGAATTGCCAATAAATCTTGAAGAGATATATGAAAACTCGTGCTTTTCTGTGCGTACAAAATTTTCTTTTCGCTTGGCTTCTATTAGAAATGGAAAATTCGTGTACAAAGTAAAATGTAGAAATCAATATCCTTACTTTTCACTATATCTCATTGAGTTGATTTTCGTCCAAAATTATCACTAGCCTCTGAAGTCCAATGATATCTCCTAAATATGTATATAGTTATTTTGTTTTTAGTGTACAATCGAAATTATTTTATTACCTTGGTGTATATTATGTTTTAACATTTTTTTTATCCAAAAATATTATGTTTTAACTTAAAATTTATATATATGGTATATCATTTTTTTCTTTTCTTTTCAAGATATTGAAAATAATGTGATATATATATATATATATATATATATATATATATATATATATATTATAATTATTTTCTCTCATGATTATTTTCTATTTTATTTTTGGATGTACATTTATAACATCTATTTATTATATGTTTTTTTTCACTTTATCATTTCACTTATATAATTTTGTATTTTATATTAGAAATATGTGATTTTTATTTCAAATAACATAATGGATGTGTGTTTTTTTATTCCATATTAAAAAATTGATTTGACCATTAAGGTTATAAAGTTGTCCAAAGAATTATTTTAATTATGAAGTATTGTGTGAGGTTTGGGCATAGGATTTAAGATTAGGGTTTGGGATATAAGATTAAAAGGGTAGGGTTAGGTACAATTAGGCTTAGGCTTAGGATATGGCTTTGGATTTAGGCTTAGGCTTAGAGATTTAGACATATGAATGAAGTTGAAGTTTAGAATAGGATAGGTAAGGATAGCCTATCTAGGCTAGGTTACATTAGTATATGTAGGTTAGATTAGGTTAGGTTAGGATAATCTAGGTTAGGCTACCCTAGAGTAGTGTAGGTTAAAGTAGAGGAGGCAAGGGTAGGCTAAACTAGCTATGTTAGGGTAGGATAGGTTATATTAGACTAGGGTAGGGTAGGGTTGCATTGGCTAATGTAGATTATTGTAGGATAGGTTAGGTGACGCAGTTGCGTTCACAAGCACGTCCACTCACAAGATCTTTCTTTCCTCTACTGGCCCGAAGAACTCTAACGCTCTCCTATTTCCCTATCAGGAAATCTGCACCCGCAGTAACTCTCACGCATTCCCCTTTTTCCACTCAGGAGATCGAAACTCGTGACTTCACGAGGCCAATGGTCGGGCGTCGAAGCCTCGAATCCCCGAGACCCGACAATAGTCAACGCTAACCTTTCCCTATAGAGATTTCTTCTATCTTGATTTTGGGACTCGCGATGTCGAGTAACTTGTATCCCCGACTCCCGATGCCCGATACACCGAAACTCTGACGTACGCGCGAATTGACTATTCAACGGTCCTCCACTCTATTGGTATTTTGGGGTTCTCAATATCGCGAATCCTGCTGTAATTATTTTGGGACTTCTCGCCACGAAACCCCGATGAGGTGTGCCACCTATCCACTCGGCTGCTCTGCCTTGGGTCCCACACTATTCCCTTTATTTATCAGGATATTTTGTATCGCTATTTTTCGATTCTCGTTGTCAAGTTATGGAGTTTCAACCCACAAAACCCTGATATACGAACTCACGAGTGAATCCAATGGTCCTCGTGACTCAGATCTACGGTCCTATCCCTCCTGAGCTTTGAATCCTGTGAAATACTCTGTCGTATCTCCCTTCACCTCTATGAGATCCAATGGCTCACAAATATTCATGGTTTCTCCTTGGAGAACTCCGTCCATCCATTCCTCCTGATGAAATCTATGAAACGACTAAGTGTTCCTCTCCACGAAACTCGTCCACCTGCACACAAATTGCGATGCTTTCCTACAAGCTTTTAAGGTACCACTCCTGTGCAACATTTCGACAGTTTCAAAGGATTTATCCTTCGTGAGATTTAATAAAAGACCCTTGCACGCGCTCCTTGTGGCAACCTTCAAACACTTCAAGTGCTTGAATCCTTTTGACTCTGTGCACACCTGCAACATCCCTTCAACTCTTTCTCAGGTTCGTAATCCTGAACTTCACTCGGCCTGCGCACTCCTTGCATGGATCCTGTGCTCAACTACACTCCCGCAGATATAAGAACAAAAGCTATCTCTATCTGAACCCTCTCTCAACACACTCCTTGCGGACACTTTGACTGTACTCCTTGCAGGAACTCTGGCTCAGATTCAGAAACAATTGAAACTCATTCCTCCTTCCTCTCAGACTTCAATTCAAACATGAAATCATATACACAACATATAAAGAAAATGTATAACAGGAAGCAAACATTCATGAGCATATCATTCAACATCAATACATAGACAACAACACAAAACCATGAATCTGAATCAACCTCTTTCTATTAATTCAAATATCTGTACATGGGTGTTCTTACACAGCTCTCCGCATGCTCTTGCTCCAATGCTTCTTCATCATCTTGTTACAATGCACAATGAGGGTGTATATATCCCATTTCCCTCTTGCGCTCTCAACCAGTCTAATCTAGAATTAAATTCTATCTACCTGCATTAACTATTTTAAATGCCTTCTATCTACTAAGGACGCGAGCAAATCACTCAAGGTCCATTTACATCATACAAGTGTGCTTCATCTTAATGGCTTCATTTAAGATGGTGCAACAACTTCAAAGGTAATTTCAAAATGTGTGATAGCGCTTGTCCAGCTGTCCTCCGCTTCCACGCTGGCTCGCTTGATGGGTTGGCGATGCTCCTGCATCATAAGGGATATGGTAGAGGAGGATAGGGTAGGTTGGGTTAATCTAGGCTAGGTTATTCTAGGTTATTTAGAGTAGGTTAGGTTGGGAAGGGCAAGTTTAGGGTAGGGTAGGGTTAGGATAGGATATAATAGGTTATGGTAGGATAAATTAGAGTATGTTAGGGTAGGTTGGTTTAAAGTATTCTAGGATAAGTTTGGTTATGCTAAGTTAGGCCAAGTTGGGTTGGGATAGGTTGAGTTAAGGTATGTTAGGTTAAGCTAAGCTCATTTAGGGTAAATTTAGGTTAGTTTAGGCTAGGCCAATTTAGGGTAGGGTAAGGTTGGGTTAGGCTAAGATAGGATCAAGTAGGTTAGGTTTTTCTAGTCTAGGTTAGGCTAAGGTAGGTTAAGGTAGACTAGGGTAGGCTATGCTAATTTAGGGTAGGGTTGAGTTAGGCTAGAACAAGATAGGCTAACCTTGGGTAGAATAGGTTAGCTAGGTCAAGCTAGGTTAATCTTGGGTAGTGTAAGCTAAAAAAGGTTAGGTCAGGCTTAGGTTAGTGTAGTGTAGGCTAATCTAGGGTAATGTAGGGTATGGTAGGGTAAGTTAAGGTAGGATATGCTACGCTAGCATAAAATAGGGTGGGAAGGAGTAGGTTAGGCTAGTGTAGGCTATGCTATGTTATTTGTCTTGGTTAATTTAGGTTAGGTTAACTTAGGCTAGGTTTGTTGGGTTAGGGTAGGCTAACTTATCTTAGGTTAGGATAGGTTATGTGAGGTTAGGGTAGGATAAGTTATCTTAGGTTAGAATAGCATAGGGTAGGGTAGGATATGTTAGATAAGAGTAGGTTTAAGGTAGAGAAGACTGGGTTAGGCTAATCGAGGCTAAGTTAAGATAGGTTGGGCCATGTTAGGTTAGATAATAATAAATTTAAGGTAAGGAAGGTAAGGTTAAGATAAGATAGATTAGGATTAAGTAGGGTAGGCTAAAATAAGCTAGGGTATGTTGGGTTCAACTAAACTATGATTGACTAGGCTAGGTTTAGTTAGGCTAAGTTATGCTATGTTGGGTTCAAGCAAGCTAGGTTGTGAGAATAAGTTAGTCTAGGGTATCATAGGATAGGCTAAGGTAGGGTAGGATAAGCTAAGAAAGGATAGGGTAGGTCATGTTGAGCTAGGATTGGGCTATATTAAACTCTAGTGAGGTAGGGTATGTCGAGATACGCCATGCAACGTTAGGAAGGTTTGGTTAAGCTAGGTTAGGGTAGGGTATGTTAGGCTAGACCACGATAGGCTAGGTTAGGGTAGGGTATGTTAGGATATGATATCCTAGGTTATTCTAGAATAGGATAAGGATGGGGTAAATGAATTTAGGCTATGTTGAGTTACTATAGGGTGGGATATGTTAACTTAGGTTAGTTTAGGCTAGGCTAGGTTGGGATATGCCACACTAAGCTATGAGAGGGTTAGGCTATGACACATTAAGATAATATAGACTATGTTAGGCAAGGTTTTGATAGCGTAAGGTTAGGTTAGGATAGGTTAATGTGTGGTAAGTTAGTTTAGGTTTGTCTAAGTTAAACTAACTTAGGGTAGTTTAGGCTAGGATAGGTTAGGATAGGATAGGCTAGGCTACGATAATAGGCTATGCTAGTTTAGGGTAGGATATGGTATTTTAGAATAGGGTAGGTTTATGTTAAGTTAGGGTAGTCTTAGGTAGGGCATACTAGACTAAGAATAAGGTAGGCTATACTAGGGTGGGTTAGTTTATGACAAGGTAGTGTTAGTTTCGCTAAGGCTAGGCCTGGATTAGTTAGGGTAGGTTAATCTAAGATAGGGTAAGAAGGATAAGCTAGTTTAAGGTACAATAGGGTTATGTTAGGCTTGGGTAGGGTAGTATAGTGTTGGTTATGCTATGCATATGTAATTTAGGGTATTATGTTGGCTATGTTATGCCTGAGTAGGGTAGATAAAAAGTATTTGTTATCCTAGCCTAGCCTAGAGTAGGTTTGGTTAGGTTTATTTTAGGCTCGAATAAGCTAGGTTAGGAAAGGTTAGGGTAGGATAGAATAGGCTATGTATAATAGGTTATATTAGTTTAAGATATGTTAAAATAAGATAGATAGGCTAGGCTATGGTATATTAGGTTATGGTAAGGTAGAATAAGTTGGTTCAACCTAAGATAGGTAGACTTGGCTAGGTTATGTTGGGTTAGTTTAAGGTGGGATAGCTAGGTAAGGTAGGTTAGGTAGGATATGTTAGGTTAGGTAAGGTAAGGCTAGGATAGGTAGGTTAGGATAATCTAGGCTAGTTCTAGGTTAATCTATGCTAAGTTAGGTTAGGCTAGGCTATACTAGGTTAGGTTAAGGTAGGCAAGATCACCCTAGGGTAAGATAAGGTAGGGTTGGTTAGGTTAGGATATGCTAGGTTAGGTTTGGGTGGGTTAGGGTAGTCTAGGGTATAATTGAATAAGATTATACTAGGTTAGGAAAATCTATATTAACGTAGGGTAGTATAGTGTAGAATAATCTAGGTTGTTCTAGACTAGGTTAGGCTAGGTTAGGCTAGGTTAGGCTAAGCTAAGCTAGGCTAAGCTAGGCTAGGTTAGGTTAATATAGAAAGGGATAGGGTTAGGGTATGCTATGTTATGCTATTTTATAGTAGTTTAGGTTAGGATAGATTTATCTAGACTATACTACAAAGGATTAGTGTCAGGTGGTAGGGAAGGCTAGGTATTGGAGATATTACACACTCACCTAGGTAATTATTTTCCTAAAGTCGATATTCCAATATTGCGAATGCTTCCTTAGATGAGAATATTCTCTCTATAGAATATTTCCCTACAAAATAGGGTGCTTCTCTTCAGTTCAAATTCAATTAGACTAGTGGAAGTCACTCATGTGGGGAAACCTTAGTTTTATCACTAAAATTTGCATGTGTTTCTCTCACTTCCACATGTGTGACTTAGTTAAATGATTATTGCATGGATTAGTTAACTAGGACTAGGTGACACATTACTTCTATTTTTGTCTGTGACTATCTAGAGCTCTCTATATCACTCCTATGGGACATTAGCTACTCATGTAGCCTATATATATTATAAATTATTCACTCTTTGTGTTTGGAATACAAATAATACAAATTATTTCATTATTTTCTCCCATTTTTGTCTTCTCCCTTCATCCACCATTGCAAGTTGTGTATGCTTCATTGTTAGATAGATATTTTGTGCAAGTATCTCGGAAAATATACATGGTATCACAACCCATAGGCCACTTGAAAGGATCATCACTAACACTCTTTTGTAGGTACAGAAGTTGAAAAAAAGTACTAGTAAATATGGAATCTATGTTTTAGTCACCGACAATACTTCTCACACCTCATAACTATTTGGAGTGGAAGCCAAAGTTTATAATTCTTCTGAGAAGTAGAGGCTTATACCAAATAACCATGGCAACATAATGGGTTCCTGATTTCACTAATTAGAAAAATGTCTTTCCTAATAGAAAAGATATGGCCCTAGGATGTATCTAGATGTATGTTTCTCTTGCAATTTTCCATCAAGTAGATGATGAATCACAAGAATCAACTCCAAACGAATTATGGACTAGATTGAAGGTTCAATTTTGGAATAACTAATATTTCATGAAAAAGGTTGAAAATATAGAGCTACTACAAAATCCTCTGGAATATCAATCCTCTAACTTTGAAGAGCCTTCTACACAAGTATTTGCACAACTTTTTAATCCATTCATTGAAGATTATGTCTGCTCGATTTCATGTCTGGTTTCTAAATTGCATATAGAAGATATCATCCATGCATATCAAAGGATGCATGAAGAAAAATTTTCATGCACCATTCATGCATCAAACGAGCCACATGTAGAGACTCACATGCATGCATCTCGAGAGACAAAAAGGGGGCCACTCACATCAAATTCAATTCTTACATTTTATAAGAAAACCTTGTACAAACAAATCGTATATTTGAGTTTCTTTCAGAAAAATACCTAATTTCAAAAAACAATTCGTCCAAAACTGAGTCTCGGAAGTGATGTTATGAGCATTTTAAAATCACAAAAATTTTCAGCATTTTTCTGGAAATGGCCACGTGATTTTCAAAGTTTCATGTAAACTTCGCATGGATTCAGATCTTCTTCTTTAGAATTAGAGAAGCTTGATATACGTGGAGATATCACTAGTTCATCTACTTCATCATATACCTCTTCAATGAAATGTTCATCGGGCATTAGCTTACACATTTGCAAGGTCTCCTTGGAGTGAAGGACATAGTTTCTTAGTTCCTTGTACTCTATCCTTTTTCTAATGTTTTGATACCTTGTAATTTGAGGTGAGGATTTTCCCATGATTTTTTTCATAAATGTGGTATTGTTCCTCAAAAGAATGAAATATGAAAAACATACATCATTTCCTCACACTTGTTGAAGTAACTTTGTAATGCATCCATTAGTAGTACGTTGTGTTGAGTTTATATACGCCATGTTGGTGGTGAAGTATCTCATCTAACCTATTTATAATAATATCATGATCAACCATACATACTTTCTCACATCATGCCAACATTGAGAAGGTTCCAAACTATGATCTATCACACCCCTCCTTTCCTTGCATGCCAGAATACATCAGTCGTGGTGTTATGTCATTCGATCTACTAAATTTGGAACATAACAACATATTCTCTCAGTTGCAATGTTACATTGTTTATATTATTATTGTTATCATGATATTAAGGCTTAAATAATGTAATTATTGTGTAAGTATCTCATATAACCTATTTATAATAATATCATGATCAACCATACATACTTTATCACATCATGAAAACATTGAGAACATTCCAAACTATGATCTATGTACAACCCTCCTTCCTTTGCATGCTACAATCCATTGTCGTGGTGTTATGTGAGTCGATCCGCTAAATTTGGAACAAAATGACATCTTCTCTCAGCTGCAATGTTACATTGTTTATATTATTATTGTTATCATGATATTAAGGCATAAATCATGTAACTATTGTGTACTTTTGATACTTTTTAAGTGGCATGAAAACAACAATCAATATGAAATTTTTTCCAATAACTTCTATCCACATTATCGCATGCAATATATCCATTCCAAAAAAATTTCTCATTTCTCTTGACCAATTCTTTTTAAAGAACATGACATTTATTAATCTTTATTAAAATGTTTGTTGGATGGTTTGTTGGAAGCGTGATTTTGGAAGGAAGTGGTTTTAGAGCAAACTAAATCATAAATCAAATTTGTTCTTGTTGTATTCCATCAATAAATTGTATTTAGTAAATCATCGTCATATTCGAAAGGGTATATTCTTGAGATTGCCTAGTATTTTCATGATATTATTAAATACCCATTAATGAGTGTATTGATATGAAGTTTTAGATGACAATTCTAAGAGACTGAATTTTCAATATTGAGTGAATTGATCTCCAGTTTAGAGGTTCTATAATAATGAAATGTATTTTTTTTTATTTTATAATTTTTTTTTTGTGTTATTTCTAATTTTTATTTATTTATTTAATTAAATAAACATAAAATTTGTATATATTTCATTTTGTGAGGGAAACAGTTGGAATCTTGTTTAAAGATTGTAAGGGTCCGAGGGAGATGATATTAGCGAGGATAGATATTTCCCTGTAGACCATCAATGGGAGACAATCCACTTTTGGAAGCCCACTACTTACAAGTTTTCCTCTGCCATTATCTTTTCCAACCCTTACTCTCTACTTTTAATGAGAAATCAATAAATTCCTCTCCTTCCTATAGATTAGTGCTATACTTGTGCCCATAGTTATGCTCCTAGAGTATCTCAACCCAATTTATTAGCTTATCGAGTATTTATATAAGCTTATCGAGTAGTTATCTAGGTTATGTGACTTATTACTTACTCCAAGGTTTACTTGCATTACTCAAAGGTTAGGTTGACCTTCTAGTGAGGATATTGGAAGGATCTAGCAGTCACTATAGTAGAGTTGAGTATTTTGATGAGGGGTAATCAAATCACAATAGAAGATAAATATTCTTAATAACTCATAGATAACCCCTTTGATCTAGGAGTGAAAGGAAAATAACCGCCTAACCCCAATGAATTGAGAAAAAACTTGATCTATGGATTTCTTTGTTCTTCCGGTCATGAAATATATATATGTAATCATGCATTCATGAATTATATATGTAATAATTTTTTCATTCCATCATTATATGATGAATCTAATGATCCAATATTTTTTGGTTGGTTAAGAGGATCCATACCCACAAAGAGTTGTTACAATTGTTGAACAAGAAAGGCAAAGGCACCGAGGGAAACGAGATAAGAAAATGAATAGGTAGCATCTATATAAGCAATAATAACATTTGGGGAGTAAAGGCCCAATGCTCCTTTCCTTGAAAATAGCTCAACAAATATCCCATCAGTGACAGGATGGAGGTAGGTCAGGTTTCGATTCATGGTCGACAATACTTGAGAGCCTTTGGGGACTCACACGATATATATGCCTTATGTCGAGATTCACAAAATAGATAGCATATTCACACCAACCACCCTGACAAAGAATAAGAAACCAAAGACAAATAGAGAACCACGAAAGATGAAGAGCCCTAAAGGAATATAGGTTACCTCGTAACCATGTAAGGACTTATGAGAAGATACTTAAAATGTTTTAACTTAAAATGTATATATGTGGTATATCATTCATTGGTCTTTTTTATATATTGAAAATTATTTTATTATGTGAGGTATATTATGTTTTAACATTTATTTATTTATATATATATAATTTATTTATATATTTTATAATATATAATTTATTAATAAATTTATTATTTATGTTAATTATTTTCTATGTGGATTTTTCTTTATTTGACTATGGAATGTACATTTATAGCATTTATTTATTAGATGTTTGTTGTCATTTTATCTTTCAATTTGTATTTTTTTGTATTTTATATTAGAAATATGTGATTTTTACATCAAATTTCAAATAACATAATGAGTATGTGATTTTTTATTTCATATTAAAAAATGGATTTGATCAATCAGATTATAAAGTTCTGTAAATAATTATTTTGATTTTGAAGTATTATGTGACGCTTCAACATAGGATTTAGGCTTACGGATTGGGCTATAAGATTAAAGGGGTAGGATTAGGTACTAGTAGGCTTAGGCTTATGATAAAGATTCTCATTTAGGATTAGGCTTAGAGATTTATACATATGATTGAAGTTGAATGTTAGGATAGGATAGGTAAGGCTAGTCTATCTAGCCTAGGTTATATTAGTCTATGTAGGATAGCTTAGGTTATGTTAGGATAATCTAGTTTAGGCTACACTAGGGTAGGGTAGGTTAAAGGAGAGGTGAGAAGGGTAGGATAGGATAGCTATATTAGGGTAGGTTAGGTTAGATTAGACTAGGGTAGGGAAGGGTTAGGTAGGATAAGGTAGGTTATTCTAGGATAGGTTAGGCCTAGGGTAGGGTAGGTTAACCTAGGTTAGGTTATGCTAGTTTATTTAGAGTAGGTTAGGTGTGTAAAGGAAATGTTATGGTAGGGTAAGTTTTGGATAGGATGGCTATGTTATGGTAGTATAAAGTGGAATATCTTAGGGTAGGTTAAGTTAAAGTATTCTAGGATAAGCTAGGCTATGCTAGGTTAGGCCAAGTTAGGCTAAGTTGGGTTGGTCTAGGTTGAGTTAAGTTGGGGTAGGCTAAGCATACTCATTTAGGGTAGGATTGGGTTGGGTTAGGGTAGGGTAGGTTTGGTTTAGGCTAAGCTAGGCTCAAGTAGGTTAGGTTGGTCTAAGCTAGGTTAGGCTAAGGTATTTTAAGGTAGACTAGGATAAGCTATGCTAATTTAGGGTAGGGTAGGTTTGGGTTAGGATAAGCTAGGCTCAAGTAGGTTAGGTTGGTCTAAGCTAGGTTAGGCTAAGGTAGTTTTAGGTAGAATAGGATAAGATATGATAATTTAGGGTAGGGTTGGGTTAGACTAGGCTAATATAGGATAACCTTGGTGAGAATAGGTTATCTAGGTCAAGCTAGGTGAAGTTTGGGTAGGGTAAGCTAAACAAGGCTAGGTTGGGCTTAAGCTAGTTTAATGTTGGCTAAGATAGGGTAAGGTACGGTAGGGTAGGGTAATTTAACGTAGGAAATTCTAGTCTAGCGTATACTAGGGTGGGATAGAGTATGATGCAGGAGCATTGCCAACTCATCAAGGAGCATCGCCCATGACAAGCGAGCCAACATGGAAGGCAATGAACAGCTGGACAAGCCAGCCAAAACTTTTTGAATTTTCATTCAAGATGATGCGCCAATGTATAAATGATGCATTTATGAAAGCACCTTTTGTATGTTGTATCCAACCTCGAGCCATACGCTCTTGTATGAAATAGATAGGAGGCATTTAATAGATTTAATGTAGGTAGATAGGATTTTATTTCCAGATTAGACAGTTTTAGAGTTCGAGAGGGAAAACGAATATAAACACCCTCATTGTATTATTGTAACATTAGCCAGAATCAAGAATTCATAAGAGAGAGCAAGTAGAGAAAACTGTGAAGAACACCCATGTACAAATGTTGAATTAATAAAATGAAATTCTGATTCAAATTCATGACAGTTGTTGTTTCTCTGTGTATATGGTGTATGTGCTCATGAATGTTTGTTTTTATGGTTATGCATTTGCTTTGAATATGCTGTGCATGTGATTCAGGTTTCAACCTGAAGTCTGAGAGAGAATAAGTTTCAATTGTTTCTCTATCTGGGCAAGGAGATTCCTGCAAAAGGGTACAGTTGAATTCATCCACAAGGAGTGTGTTGATGAGGGCTCAGTAGTTGAACTTTTGTTCTTATTTGCCTAGGAGTGTAAGTGAGATGTTGAAGCCGTGCAAAGGGGTACGCAGGCTGAAGAATAGGTCTCAGTTGTTAATCTGAGTAAATGAAGCCAGAGACTGCTGCTGCAGGAAGTGCGCGGAGTCTGAAAGACTCAACACTTGGAAAATTGTTGAATGTCGAGTGCAAGGGTTGCGCGCACATCCTCCTGAAAGAAGCAGAGTGAGTAAGCTTAGGAGGGAGAGTACCGCCGTGATATCATTGAAAGAGAGCACGGGAGGTTTGACCGAGGAAGGGTCACTCAGAGTTGTAAGCACAGGCTTGGAGAGAAAGTCATTAGAAGGAACTCTTAGCCATCCCAGGAAATCCTAAAGAAGGAGAAATCGACGGTCAAGATTCATAGAGGAAACTACGAAATCCTGTCAGCCGTCAAATCTTGGGAAGTTGCGCATGGCTTAAGCCTTGGCGTGCATGGAAGGAGCCTGGAGTCATCGGTACTCGGTTCATCGGGGAGTCGGGGATTCCAGTGATAAGAGTCTTATGCTTGAAAATGCGATTAGTGAATTCCCGAGAAGATCAGAGCCGTTGATCATAGCGGGGATACATGGCGCGAGATCCTGGGGAGTTGGGGTTCGATGTTTCGGGGTTCTCGCATACAACGAAATCGTAGCAGGAGAAACCGCGATTTCACGAAACGCGACGGGTCCCACAGTTACACCATTTCGACGGAGGACACGTGTTGGGAGGTCAGTCTTGTAGAGAGATGGTGACAGGTGGCGTCGGCATATCGTGACTCAGAGGGTCGCGAGTTTGAACCACAAGGCTTACTTTAAAGTGTACGAGATCGCGAGCAGCGATATCTTGGTACCCATCGGCTAGCGTGTGGGCCACGGGGAAAGTGGAAGACAGGTGACATCGGAGATCGGGGATCGAAGATCTCGCGAGTGTGAATCCCACGCATTGTAGTTTTGCGAAGTCCGAATTTTAGATAGGGAAGAAGGACCGCAGTCTCTTGGGTCATCGAACACCTGTGAAAGGAGTTAGCCAGAGGGGGGGCTAAGGAATGAAGTGCAGTGCCATCACGGATCGGGGATTGGGAATTAATGAGGTGTGTGATTCACGACCTCGTAAAGACCGATTTCCCGACGGGGACATTCCCGACAGAAAAAGGGAGGCATGAGGTGGATATTTCATCGGGTTTCATAATTTGTGAGACCCGAGTGCAGGACCCGCAACTACGCGAGTTCCGATTTCTCGATAAGGTAAAGGGAGATCATCGGAGAAGCATCCTGTGGGTGAAAAAATGTCCCGATTAGGGATTTGAGGGGAATTTTAGCTCTTCGAGCCTGGGAAAAAGAAGGTCCTGGTGGGAGTGGACATACCAGGGAGGTCGTCTGCGTCAAGTGGTATCAGAGCCGAAATTCTTTGCTTTCTATAGCAAGAGAAGAAGAATTCACCATGCCACCCAGAAGGGAAATACAATTGCCTGATCCAGAGGACAGGGATGTGCGAAGAAGAGGTAGGCTGGCAGGGAATCCAGAGATGGAAAGGCAAATATGTGATCTCAGAGTGAGATTAAAAGACATGGAAGCAGTGCAGAGACGCATAAAAAATGATGGATATCTAAGTGACTCCGAAGGTGAAGTGGAAGCCGAACTACAAGGAGAAGTTGCAGCTGAAGATGCACCCAATGAGCCGTTAATTAAGGCTATCGCTCGGATGAGTTCAAATACAAAAATGGACATTTCAACTTATGAAGGAAGTCTGGATGAAGAAGAGCTGTTGGATTGGATTAGAGCTCTTGACACCTACTTCGATTATGAGGATATCGAAGAGGATAAAAAGGTCAGGCATGCTGTCATGAAATTGAAAGGACATGCAGCATTAGGGTGGGATGAACTTCAAGTGGATAGACGTTCCAAAGGAAAACAAAATATCAAAAGCTGGGATCAAATGATTGCGAAGATGAAGGCAAAATTCATCCCAAGGGATTATCAAATCACATTGTTCAGGAGAATGCAGAACTTGAGATAGAAGTTGATGACGGTAAAAGAGTATACCGAAGAATTCTACAAGCTCAATATTAGAGCAGGTCATCGGGAGAGCGATGATGAAAAAGTTGTCAGATATATGAATGGCTTAAGATACGATATCTAGGACGAGATGAGTATGACAACCATCAGAACGGTTGAGGATGCGTATCAGATGGTGTTGAAAGAAGAATAAAAGCTAAACCGAAAGCTAGCATAGCGAGGCCGAGGTAAGAGCCAGATGAGAGGTAAATCAATTGCCCAAGACAGGTTCCATAAAACTAAGGACGACTGGAAGAGGCCTCAGACAAGAATGGAAAGAGGTGGAAGTTCTTAGCGAGGCCAACATGCTGAACAACAAAGGCAACATGCTGAACAGAGTGGAGGATACGCTGATAATAATACTCTTCCTCGTACCAGAGGTAGAGGCAGAGGCAGAGGAGGAGTCATCACATGCTACACATGTGGGAAGAATGGACACAAGGCAGTTGACTGTCCAGACAAAAAGAAAGATGGAGGTGAAGCTCACATCGTCGAGGCACAAAGGTGAAATGATGAAGCATAAGACGCAGAAGACGGAAGGTCATTAATGATGCGTAAAGTTCTCTTAACAACCGAGAAGGAGGTGGAGGACACAACTGAGAGAATCAGATTGTTCAGAACCGCATGAAAGACCAAAGACATGAAATGTAAGGTCATTGTGGACAGTGGAAGCATCGACAATCTCATTTCAACCGAGATGGTGGAAAAGTTGGAGCTGGAGACAACTGATCACCCGAGTCCATATAAAGTCTCATGGCTACAGAAGGGACATCAAGTGAGTGTCACAAAACAATGCTTAGTTGACATCAAGATAGGAGGATATAATGATAAAATTCCCTGTGATGTTATTCCTATGGATGTATGTCATTTATTGCTAGGAAGACCATGGCAATATGACAGAAATGTAATTCATGATGGGAAGATGAATACACAAACTTTAGAGAAGAATGGGAGAACACATATGTTACTTCCAATAAAATATAAGGAGGTGAAACCGGAAGTGAACAATAGGATACTTCTCATGAGTGGGAAGGAACTTCTGGCCGATGTAAAGAAGAAGGAAGATCCACCATTCTTTGTGGTGAGAAAACTGAGAGTTGTTTTGACCAGCACAAGAGTGGATGATCTACCCGAGGAAATTCAAGAACTGCTGGAAGAGTTCATTGATATAGTGGTGGACGAATTACCTCATTCGTTGCCACCGATGAGGAGTGTGAGCCATCATATAGACCTCATACCAGGAGCTAGTTTTCTAAACAAAGCAGCGTACAGGTTGATGCCGCAGGAGAACGAAGAAGTCAAAAGGAAGATACAGGAACTGCTGGATAAAGGACTGATCAAGGAGAGTTTGAGTCTGTGTGCCGTTCCAACGGTACTAAGTCCAAAGAAGGATGGAGGTTGGAGAATGTGTACAGATTCCAGAGCCATTAACAAGATAACCATCAGGTACAGGTTTTCATTGCCACAGATGGATGACTTGATGGACTGTCTAAGTGGAGATTTTTTTTTTTCAAAGGTTGATTTGAAAAGAGGATACCATCAGATTCGCATGAGGGAAGGCGATGAGTGGAAGACAACCTTCAAAACCAATGAAGGGTTGTATGAATGGCTAGTCATGCCGTTTGGTTTGACGAATGCACCAAGTACATTCATGAGGCTGATGAATGAAGTGATGAAGGAGTTCATTGGTAAGTTTGTCATTGTTTATTTGGATGACATCTTGATTTTCAACAAAACGAAAGAAGAGCATCTGAAGCATTTAGCTGCAGTAATGAGGAAGCTACAGTAGGAGAAGTTGTTGGTCAATATGAGGAAATCTTCATTTATGAAGACCGAACTCATTTACTTGGGGTTTGTCGTATTAGAAAATGAATTGAATATGGATCCAAGTAAAGTGGAGGTGATTAAAAATTGGCCATCACCAAGAAATGTTTTCGAGGTGAGAATTTTTTATGGATTGGCTAGTTTCTACCGAAAATTCATTAGGAACTTAAGTGGAATTAGCGCATCAATGATGGAAATGGTCAAGAAAATACATAAATCTTTTCATTGGACTGAGGAGGCAGAGAAGAGCTTCAATATATTTAAGCGAAAGATCACCAAACAGCCGATTTTGGTGCTGCCAAATTTTGCAAAGGTATTCCAAGTGAAATGTGATGAAAGTGGCTTTGCCATAGGAGCGGTCTTGAGCCAGGAGGACAGACCAATTGCATATTTCAGCGAGAAAATGGATGAGGCAAAGGTGAAGTAATCCACGTATGATAAAGAATTTTATGCTATCATACAGGCACTGAAGAAGTGGAGGCATTATTTGATCCCGAAAGAATTTGTTCTGTATAGTGATAATCATGCATTATAGTTTGTGACTCGGTAGGAGAAGATGAATCAGAAACATGCAAAATGGGTAGAGTATATGCAGAATTTTACATTTGTAATTAAACACATTTCAGGGAATGCTAACAAAGTGGTTGATACCTTGAGCAGGAAGTGTTTTTTGCTGTAGGAATTTCGAGTTAAGACATTGGGCTTTGAAAATCCTAAGCACATGTATGCAGGTGATGCAGATTTTGCAGAGGCATATGAGGTAGCTGAGAATCCAGTTCTTAGAGATAGAATCCTGTGGATAGATTACATGATCCAAAATGGACTGTTGTTCAGAGGAAATCAGTTATGCATTCCGAATTTCTCCATGAGGGAGAATCTGCTAAAAGAAAAGCATAGTGGCAGATTTGCAGGGCATTTTGGCCATGACAAGACATTTGCAAAGTTGAGAAAAGCATATTTTTGGCCGAAGATGCGAACAGATGTCAATAATTTTGTTGATAGGTGTAGAATTTGCCAGCATTCAAAGGGCAGAAAGCAGAATGCGGGATTCTATCAATCCTTACCCATACCTGAAAGGCCGTGGGATGAAATCAACATGGATTTCGTATTGGGATTGTCGAGGATGTAAAGAGGACATGATTCGATCTTTGTCGTGGTTGACAGGTTTTCCAAAATGGCACATTTTATTCCATGCCAAAAGACCAGCGATGCGACTCATATCGCAAACTTGTTCTTCAAGGAGATTGTTAGACTTCATGGTTTACCCAAAAGCATAGTATCAGACAGGGATACAAATTTCATTGGACATTTATGGAGGACACTCTGGAAGAAGATGGGAACTGACTTGATGTTTAGTTCATCCTATCATCCTCAAATGGATGCGCAAACATAGGTGTTGAATAGAAGCCTAGGAGACTTATTAAGAAGCCTGGTGACAGAGCACCATAGTAGCTGGGATAACGTTTTGCTGCAGACAGATTTTGCATACAACGATTCAGTGAACAAAAGCACAGGCAAGAGTCCATTTGAAATTGTATATGGTAGACAACCAAGAGGAGTATCTGAGCTGAGGGATTCAGAGCAGATAATGACAAAAAGTGCAAGCACTGAAGAATTCGTAGAGGCGATGGAAGAACTTCACACTAGGGTGAAGCAACGATTGCTGGAGTCAAACCAGGAATATAAGCGCAGAATGGATCAACATCGGAGACAACTTCAGTTCGAAGTTGGTGATCTAGTTCTGGCACATCTGAGGAAGGAAAGGTTCCCAAGGGGAACATACAACAAGATGAAGATGAAGAAAATTGGGCCATGCAGAGTCCTGAAGAAATTGGGAGAAAATGCTTACGAAATTGAATTGTCGGATGACATCGGAATATCTCTAACATTCAATGTTTTAGACTTATATCAATATAAGGTTGAGGAAGCAGGAGCTGCAAATAATGAACAGCTAGAAATTCAGTGGTAGAAGCAGATGTCGATTGCAGATAGGCCACAGATGGAGTGTATACTTGACAAGAGAGTCAGCAAAAAGACTAGACGGAAGCAATACTTCGAGTATCTGGTGAAATGGAAGAATAATCCAATGGAAGATGCCAGCTGGGAGACAAAAGAAATCATTCAAAAGCATGGACAAACCTTGCGGGAGCTCATGGACAGGAGCCCATGAAAATTTTCAAGCCAAGGAGTATGATGCAGGAGCATCGCCAACTCATCAAGGAGCATCGCCCATGATAAGCGAGCCAGCATGGAAGGCAATGAACAGCTGGACAAGCCAGCCGAAACTTTTTGAATTTTCATTCAAGATGATGCGCCAATGTATAAATGATGCATTTATGAAAGCGCCTTTTGTATGTTGTATTAGACCTCGAGCCATACGCTCTTGTCTAAAATAGATAGGAGGCATTTAATAGATTTAATGCAGGTAGATAAGATTTTATTTCCAGATTAGACAGTTTTAGAGTTAAAGAGGGAAAATGGATATAGACACCCTCATTGTATTATTGTAACATTAGCCAGAATCAAGCATTCAGAAGAGAGAGCAAGAAGAGAAAACTGTGAAGACTACCCATGTACAGATGTTGAATTAATAGAATGAAATTCTGATTCAAATTCATGACAGGTGTTGTTTCTCTGTGTATATGGTGTATGTTCTCATGAATGTTTGTTTGTTTGGTTATGCATTTGCTTTGAATATGATGTTCATGTGATTCAGGTTTCAACCTGAAGTTTGAGAGAGAATAAGTTTCAATTGTTTCTCTATCTGGGCCAGGAGATTCCTGCAAAAGGGTGCAGTTGAATTCATCCTCAAGGAGTGCGTTGATGAGGGCTTAGTAGTTGAACTTTTGTTCTTATTTGCCCAGGAGTGTAATTGAGTTGTTGAAGTCGTGAAAAGGGGTGCGCAGGCTGAAGAAGAGGTATCAGTTGTTAATCTGAGTAAAAGAAGCCAGAGACTTCTGCTGTAGTAAGTGCGCAGAGTCTGAAAGACTCAACACTTGGAAAATTGTTTAATGTCGAGCGCAACGGTTGCACGCACATCCTCGTGAAAGAAGCAGAGTGAGTAATCTCAGGAGGGAGAGTACCGTCGTGATATCATTGAAAGAGAGCACAGGAGGTTTGACCGAGGAAGGGTCACTCAGAGTTGTAAGTGCAGGCTTGGAGAGCAAGTCATTAGAAGGAACTCTTAGCCATCCCAGGAAATCTTAAAGAAGGAGAAATCGACGGTCAGGATTCATCGAGGAAACTGCGAAATCCTGTCAGCCGTCAGATCTTAGGAAGTTGCGCACGGCTTAAGCCTTGGCGTGCAGGGAAGCAACCGAGAGTCATCGGTACTCGGTTCATAGGGGAGTCGGGGATTCCAGTGACAAGAGTCTTACGCTTGAAAATGCAAGTATCGAATTCTCGAGAATAACAGAGTCGTTGATCATAGCGAGGATACGTGCTGCGAGATCCCGGGGAGTCAGGGTTCTGTGTTTCGGGATTCTCGCATACAACGAAATCGTAGCAGGAGAAACCGTGATTTCATGAAACGCGACGGGTCCCACAGTTACACCATTTCGACAGAGGATTGGTGCTGGGAGGTCAGTCTTGTAGAGAGACGACGACAGGTGGCGTCGGCATATCGTGACTCGGAGGGTCGCGAGTTTGAACCAAAAGGTTTACTTTAAAGTGTACGAGATCGCGAGCAGCGATATCTTGGTACCCATCGGCTAGTGTGTGGGCCACGGGGAAAGTGGAAGACAGGTGACATCGGAGATTGGGGATTGGAGATCCCGCAAGTGTGAATCCCACGCATTGCAGTTTTGCGAAGTCCGAATTTCCGATAGGGAAGAAGGACCACAGTCTCTTGGGTCATCGGACACCTGCGAAAGGAGTTAGCCAGAGGGGGGGCTAAGGAATGAAGCGCAGTGCCATCGCGGATCGGGGAGCGGGAATCAGTGAGGTGTGTGATTCACGACCTCATAAAGACCGATTTCCCGATGGGGACATGCCCGATAGAAGCAGGGAGGCGTGAGGTGGATATTTCATCGGGTTTCAAAATTTGTGAGACCTAAGTGCAGGACCCGCAACTACACAAGTTCCGATTTCCTGATAAGGTAAAGGGAGAGCGTCGGAAAAGCATCCTGTGGGTGCAAAAGGGTCCCGATAAGGGATTTGAGGGGCATTTTAGCTCTTCGGGCCTGGGAAAAAGAAGGTCCTAGTGGGAGTGGACGTGCCAGGGAGGCCGTCTGCGTCAGAGTAGGTTACACTAGTGTAGTATATGGTATCTTATTCAACTAGGTGAGACTAGGATAGGGTAAGTTAGGCTAGGTTCGATGGGTTAGGATATGTTACAGAAGGTTATGGTAGGCAAAGTTATCTTATGTTTGGATAGGTTATGGGAGGTTAGGGTAGGATAAGTTATCTTAGGTTATACTAAGCTAGGGTAGGGTATGTTAGGTTAGGTAATAGTAGGTTTATTGTAGATAAGACTAGGTTAGGCTAGTGTAGGCTAAATTAAGATAGGCATAATGAACCATACTAAAAACAATTGAGCACCTATACTAGGAGTTTTCTGTGAAGTCTCCAAAAAGAAATTACTGTCTAAAACCTCTAAGAAAATAAATTATAGTGAAAATCCGAAGATGACTCATTTAAAACTGAATTCAAGATGAGTAAAAAACCCTATCTTCCAAAAGGTATATCTCAGAACCTATAATGAAACAAAACATGAAATTGTTTCTACAGGTACCTTGATATGTCTTCTACGTGACCTCCAAATTTCTTTATTTGTGGTGGCCCATAAAAATGTTATAGAGAAAATCCCAAGATGACTTGATTGTATAAGAAAAAATCTAGGATCGATGCTCTGATGCTAAATGTTATGATCCAACATCTTAAAAATGATAAAAAACCCGCTGAATATAGTCCACTTTGAGGGGAAAACCTCCTTGTACATTATATCTAATTCATAAAAAAATATGAGATGAGATAAGATTCATCCTAAGACTAGGTATCCTTGGTTTATATATAGGAGACAAATGGTACATTTTTAATGAAATGATGCAATGAAGGGTTATAACCTACATATAAATGACACTATAAATATGATAATTCAATATCTAGGAATTAATAAGGGGTTTTATTTATAACATCTGGCTTAGTCATAGAAATGGGTGTTGTTAAAATTAGTTCATTTTATGTTTTAATATTTCATCAATGTTTTAATGATATTATATTTATTTTGTATTAAATTATGCATTTCATAATAATTCAAGGGTGTAGATGCATAACTTCTGTGTATCAAAAGGTTATCCATGTTGTGGATACGCATGAGCCTCAGGATCCAAATGTAGAGTTGCATGATAACCCAATTGAAAAGGAATTTTATAAAATAGAAGTCGTGAAATGTATTGTCTCCATAGTGTTGTTATTTGGTTCAAGTGAAATGACCAAATTGTTAAGGATGGAGAGGTTATGTTCAAGAAATCATACAATGATGAGATCATAGAGGTGTGAACTAGTGGTGAGATCATAAAACATTGTGTTAATTTATGAAGCATTCAATTTTCAATTTAGTATCCTTGATTCAAGGCTCACTTAATAATGACTCAAAATAAGAATAATTCTTTAAACAAATTCTAATGTAACAATATCTACTTATATATAAATTCATTTTTTAAATATAAATTATAAAAACATAAATTTATTATCTCATTTGAAATAAAAACTACAAAATTTTAATAAAAAACTCAAAACAATATATGCATTGAAAATAGATATAAAATTAAAAAATATTATAAATTTACATTCTACTCATGACAAAAGTTCGCCAATAATAACTAACATAAATAATGACTTTTATTAAAAATTGCAATATATTCAAACATATAATAAACTATATTATTTATTAAAATTTACAATATATTCAAACATATAATAAACTAAAGATAGGCATTCTACACTCAAACTCAAAATCAAAATCTGCATTAAAAATAATTAACATAATTAATTTTTTTTATAAAAAGATTAAAACCATATTTTCTTTACATTAAAATATTATGCTTCTTATAATAATTTTTACTTTTAAATATTTATATTGAAACATTATGTTAATAAAACATAATATACATCATATCATTAAAAAAATCTTATTTAGATTAAAACATAATAAAAAAATCTTATTTAGATTAAAACATAATATACATGACATTATGTTAAGTTAAAACATAATATATATTACATCATTAAAAAAAAATTCAAGCAATCATTTTTCATTTATCCTATTAATTATAAAAAAAAATCATCTATTTTATTAATTATAAAAAATTATAAATACATATGAACATAAAAATAATAATAAATCTCGTGTATAATTAACAAAGTAATATATTTTTTTTTTAATGTTAATGGCTAAATAGAAATTAAATTGCAAAATAATTAAAT
The DNA here is from genome assembly GCA_009831015.1 of Picea engelmannii. Lineage (NCBI taxonomy): Eukaryota > Viridiplantae > Streptophyta > Pinopsida > Pinales > Pinaceae > Picea > Picea engelmannii. Next base: position 363,763 of record ML778024.1, on the reverse strand, counting down.
TAATGATTGATAACCAAAATGGTGACTAACAATATAGTGACATTTAATGAGTGTTGTATTAAGCTATGTAATCTTTGAATGCCTTCACTATTTTTAAATTTAAATATCATCTAAGAAATGTGTTATTCTTATAAGGAATTAAATCACAGTATCTAAAATGATTAAATTGATGAGGGATTTATAAGATCAAAATTATTTATAAAAAAATAAGTTTTGTTAAGATAATAACAAACTCTTATGAGCTTCATAGTGAAATTGGGCTTTGGACAATTCCTAAAACTCCATGGAATGAAAGAGTGTGTCACCTTTGTGACACTAAGAAGGTTGAAGATGAAAATAACTTTCTCTTAGATTGTCCAACCTATACCCATATTAGATCTCATTTTCAAAATACTTATCACACTACCAACCTTCATAACCTCTTAACTCAACAAAATTATGGTGATCTTGGAAAGCTTTTCTTATTGTTTTTTGAGCACACAAACAAAATTCTAAAAAATCACAAGTAATTACTTACCCTCTTAATGTCTAATAGACCAATTAAATCTTAGAAGACATTAATCATCATCACACACATATATATCAAATGTTGTCTTCATATGTACCAATTCCACTATATATATCAAATGTTTTCTTCATGTGTACAATTCGACTATATATATATAATGTGTTTGTTGTTTAATCTATATATATTTTTAAGGAGATTTTTAGTTTTTCTATAAGAAATGTGTTATCCTTATAAGGAATTAAATCGCACGGTCTAAGATGATTAAACTGAGGAGCGAGATAAGATGATTATATATATTAGTTTTTCTGTTGAACGAACGACTCTTTTTTAGGAGACTCCGCCATCGTAGGTGATAAATTCATATTTATTATCGGATGGATATAGGCATTTGATCTGCAGATTGGAGTGATGTAGTTGTGTCTGAAATTTATCAAACCAAATAATAATTTACGAGAGGCTAACATTTTAGATATAAGATCTTCCATACCTTTTTTGGATTGTCCAACTCAAGATATTGGATTGTATAATTTAAAAGAGTTCTTATTACATATTTGACACTTTTATTTTTTAAATTAATTTAACAAAAAATAATTAGATACCCATATAAAATATTAATTAATTTATAATTTAAGTTTTTTTATGAAGCTGTAAAACTTATCATAATTATTTTATTTTTAATATATTTAATATAATTAAATTTCCATAAGTAATGAGTGAACACTATTTTATAAATAAAATGTTATATTAAATAATAGTATTTAATAAATTTAAATAACTTATATTTTATCTATATAATCTAGATAATACATAATTTTATAAAATGTTATATTAAATAATAGTATTTAATAAATTTAAATAACTTATATTTTATCTATATAATCTAGATAATACATAATTTTTTATAATGTATAATTATATTTTAAAAAGAGAAAACTGTTATTAAACTTAAATCATTTAAAATGTGATTAATTGGCACAAATTAGCAGAACCACATGAGTTAGTCTAGTTAGATAATACATATGGCCTTAAAGAAATGTTTCATAAGTCATATTTAATATTAAAACTCAATATCTAGATTTATATAACCAGCGCTGTTTAAAATAATAAAACGCCCTAAAATGAAGAAGAAAAGACCAGGGTAAAAACTACTGCAGTCGCATAGACAGATCAAACTGTTTAGAAATCAATGTAAATTTTTAGTTTCTAAAATGAAGAAGAAAAGACCAGTGTTAAAACTACTGCAGTCGCATAGACAGATCAAACTGTTTAGAAATCAATGTAAATTTTTCTTAAACTAAAGAGAGATGATGTAGGGAGGAAAATGTGGATTAAGAGATGGCCGTGTTAAATTTATTAAGTATGGGGAAATGTGGAGCTATTGCCAGAGCAATGGCATAAAAGTTAAAATGTTGAGAGAAAAAGTACGAGAACCCAGGGCCATACATCCTTGTAACGTGGTGCTATTGCGAGAGCCATGGCATCACTGTTAAAAGATTGAGAGAAGGAAAGAGAACCCAGGGCCATACGTACCTCTAGTTCAATTTTTTTCTTCTTTCCTTCCTCCATCAAGATATTCCATGAAAGACGGTTGGCATCCGAACAGAATAGAGCCAAACCTAATATATTTTCAATAAAATTAAGATTTGAGATAAACAAGAAGGATGTGGATGTGCTGGAGATTTGTGATAAACAAGAATTCATTAAGAAAGTAGAATGAATAAAGAGGTTTTCCAAGTGCTCAAATTCATTCAAGAGAGAGGGTTTGGAAAGCCTCAGAGAAAGTCTCACCTTCCTTCCTCTATCTAGGTCTTCCGACCAATGGTCGTTCACATCCGAACATAGTAGAGCCCAACCTGAAATATTTTCAATCAAAATGATAGAATTAAAGGATATGCATGAGATTTTAGACAAGCAACAAGAGATTAAGACTGTTAAATATATCTACTCAAAAAATAAGACTTCTGAGAAGACCTATAATAATAATAAAATGTAGCTCAGTCGTCCTTCCATTAAAGTTGTTCGTTATAGCAGGTGATCTAATTCAGTCACACACGAACATGACTCGACTTAAACATGCAGACTCAGACTCAACGATACATAGACGCCAAACCACACATAGAAAATCCAGACTCATACTACACATAGCAACCAGAGCAAATAAACGATAGCAACCAGAGCAAATAAACGAGGACAAAAATATTGAAACTGGATAAGATTTGAGATATATCTCTTCTTGCACATCCCTACAACGAAAAAATAGATTCCTGCTTTTGCCTCCTCTCTCTCGAGCCAGTTGAATAGTTTCCTGCTTTTGCCTCCTCCTCTCTCGAGCCAGTTGTAGATGAGACATTACTTTTTCCTCCATCTCTCTTCAACCAACTATGAGATTACTCAACGGTTCACTTAATCTAAGCTTTACGGTTCAGTTAATCTAAGCTTTACAGGCGTCGTTCCATTGAAGCTTTTTTCAGTTTTGATTTCAAATTTAATAATAAAAAATATATATTATTTTGTCCTTTTTCTCAAATAGGATCCAATGTAGGTCCATTTCATTCAATGAAATAGATGTAATGAAAGTACATTTCTTTCAATAACTTTCCTTGAGACTTATGAATTTGTGCATATGGAGTTGGATGGGGTAGGGCTTCTCGGTATTAGTGAAGAAAAAAATGTTAAAAATATATATTTGGGATTTAGGATTATTTTATGTCAAAATTTGTTTCATGGATGGAGGTGAGAGACACCAAATTTGTTTCAGTGATCTAGGTACAATATTTTACTTCATCTTCTCAAATTTTACATCTATCTGCGATGATTTTTTCTATATAAACTGGGAAATTTTATAATAATAAAGAAAAAAAATTATAATTATTTTTACACATTGTAATTATAACTTTTTTTTTATTAATATGTTTTTTCATTTATTTCATTAACATATTTTATAAATAAATTTTATAAAAAATAATTGTTTAAAATTATTTGATTTATTTGATAAATTATTTACATATCTAAACTATACTCAACATTGATCTTGATATTGATATATTTGGATATGTGGAAACTACTTGTGATAATTGCTTCTATTCTAAATGGAAAATTTTATAATGATAAAAAAAAATAATATTATAACTATTTTTATAAATTGTAATCATAATTGTTTTCTATTGATATATTTTTGTTGTTTTAAATATTTAATTATATAAACTAAATACCTAATTAGTGCTTGTTATAATAAATTCTATTTTTACTTAATTAATTATTTATAGATTATTCACCAAGGTGATAAAATATATATATATATATATCAATTTTGTATATTCATTTTATATTACTTAAGTGTGAGTTATTTTATATTAATTAAAGTGCAAGTTATACTTGTTTACTAACATTCCTTTTCAATTTATCTTCAAACAATCTTAGATTTATGGTTGTTTGCAACATATTCCTATGAATCAATGACTAATAATAAAAAAATCTAATAGATAAAGAAAAAACTTGCCTTATGGAGATTATTAGGACAAAGAAAAGAAATGAATGGTGCACAAAGGGTGTCTCAATTGCTTGAATGGAATGGAATTGGGAAATAATGCCATAATGACCTATTTTTAGTAGATTTTTCATCTGGTGGGAATTAATGGTCCAAGGAGAGACTAGTGTGATGCCTTGGAACTTATATTGTTTTAATTTTTGAATTGCATGGTTCTGTCCTTAAAAACTATGATGATGGGGCCAACCATGCATATCCATTCATCATTAATCACAATTTCACAACTGCCCATGTCAATAGAAAACATATGAGATTGTAGGTGGTACTAACCAATTGTAGCCACACATTTTCACAATGCCCTCACATTTCATGGAACAATCATGATTTGAATTTTTTTTACTATATGGATATATAAATTGATTTATTGGAAAATTCGGTGATGGATAAAATTATGGGTGCTTCTAGTGTCAATTAGGATGATTACTTTCCTATTATCAATGTATCTAATTAAATTGATGGTTTGGGAAGAAAGGAAGTGAGTGATAATGTTTAGTGAAATAAATAGCTCAACTTCTGGAGGATCAAAGGGTGGATTAGGACCATCTCCTTGGGGTATCCCGTTGACAGGGGAAACATCAACATCCTCTTTGAAACATCCTAAAAAATGAACATAATTTTTTTTTTTCTTTACACTTGTGCCTTGGAAAATATTTGTCATCTTAATTATAACAATGACCCTTGAGGTGGCATCCATCCATTTTTGCTTGAGTTAATTTTTGGATATTGAGAGGAGAGGCCTAAGGGGAAAGATTGGTGGGTCTATGGAGAATAATGAAAGAGGTTTTTTTTCTATATGAAGAGATGACCCGATGTACATCCTTGGTGTGTTCAGTATCTTCCAACCAAGTGTGGGGGTGAACCATTAGGAACCAGGATCATATTTCATCCTTTAGGCCACTGATAAAAAATTCCCTGGGAAATGAATTTGATATGCTCTCCATTCTAAATGCCAAGTTTTCAAAGGAAGCTATAAAGTATTCCATTGTGCAAGACTTTTTCAACTTGGTCAAATGACACAAATGGTGTGTATGAGTGTCAAATAATTCATAAATCCTTACCACAAGTTGTGTCCAAGAAACATACCATTGGCATGAATGTTTATGTCATTTTCACCATTTCTAGTGTTCAAGATCTAGATAGAGGACATTATAAGAAGGTTTGACCAATTCATCAGTGATGTCATGCAATAATATATAATGTTCCAATTGAGTGACACATCCCATGGCATCTTATCCATCAAATTTGTTCACCTCAACATTTTGAAGACGTGGGTCATGATGAAGGTGATGGGAATGCAGGGTTTTAAAATGGGAAGAGTCAATGACTTCCTGATAGGAAGGTTGTTCAAATGAGAAGGGGCTCATGGATCAACTCAACAACTTTTCAAGTGTTTCTTTGATGGTGGCATATTGGTCTTTGAGAGTATCAATGGAGGCATTGAGGGAGTTAATCTTGAAATTGATGTGTGTGATGTCCTTCTTGTTATGGGTTTTGTCTATAATCAAGACAATTAGTTCTTGTTTGTGGGTGAGAGACATTGGTGATTAGGAAAAAATGGGTAGGTGGTTCCGCATGGAAAAAGGGCTGTAGATGAGGGGTATCACGGTAGACAGGGTGAAGAGAGGAAGCCAATGGGATTGGTGGAAAATAAGGCTGTTAGGAAGGGTGGGTGGGTGGGTTCATCGAAAAAAAAAGTTTTAAAAGTGATAGGTACCATGGAATTTTGTTTTTACTCTTGCAAAGTTATACTCAATCCTAAAGAATACACCAATGACAAAATGCCCAAATTGTTAATAGAGAAAATTTTGTAGGAATTTTGCAACCATGGTGTAGAAGGAAGTGTTGTGCAGTAAAATATCCCTTCTATTCCTATTTTGTTATGTTTTGTTCCCAATGGTTAGGGTTTGAAACCATGGTGTAGAAGGAAGTCCCAACCATAATCATGAGGGCCCAATAGGGGATTCAACATAAAAGATGTTGTGGGATGGGGGGATTCCATGGGGAGTGTTAAAACTATATTTTTGTTGGGAGAGGATCGATTGGATTTCTAGATGCACAAAGGGTGTCTCAATTGCTTGAATGGAATGGAGTTGGGAAATAATGTGAGAATGAACTTTTTTAGTAGATTTTTCATGCGGTGGAAACTAATCGTTCAAGGAGAGATTAGTGTGATGCCCTGGTACTTCTATTGTTTTCATTTGTGAATTGCGTGGTTTTGTCCTTAAAAACTATGATAATGGGGCCAACAATGCGTATCCATTCATCACTAATCACAATTTCACAACTACCGATGTCAATAGAAAACATATGAGATTGTAGGTGGTACTAACCAATTGTAGGCACACATTTTCACAATGCTCCCCACATTTCATGGAACCTCCATTGACAATCATGATTTGAAAATTGTTTACTATATGGATATAGAAATTGATTTATTGTGAAATTCGGTGATGGATAAAGTTATGGGTGCTTCCATTGTCAATTAGGTTGATGACTTTTCTATTCACAATGTAGCTAATTAAATTGAGTGTTTGGGGAGAAGAGAAGTGAGTGATAGTGTTTAGTGAAATCAACAGTTCAAATTCTGGAGGATTAGAGCGTGGATTAGGACCATCTCCTTGGGGTAGCACATTAACATCAACATCAACATCAACATCCTCTTTGAAAAATCCTCAAAAATGAACATAAAACATTTTTTTTCGTTACACTTGTTCCGTGGAAAATATTTTTCATCACAATTATAAAAATGACCCTTGAGTTTGCATCCATACATTTTTACTTGAGTTATTTTTTGGATATTCAGAGGAGTGGCATGAGGGGAAATATTGGTGGGTCTTGGGAGAGGAATAAAATAGGGTTTTTTCTATGTGAAGAGATGCCCTAGTGTATATCCTTGGTGTGTTTAGTAGATTCCAAATAATTGTAGGGGTGAACCATTAGGACCCATGCTCAGATTTTATCCTTTAGGCCACCCATAAAGAATTCCCTAAAGAAGGCATCTAACATGCCCTCCATTATAAAATCCAAGTGCTCAAAGGAACCTTTCAAATATTCCATTGTACAAGACTATTTCAACTTGGTCAAATGGCACAAATGGTCTGTATCAGTGTCAAAGAATTCATAAATATTGAACACAAACTGTGTCCAAGAAACATACCCTTGGTGTAATGAGTCCGCAAAATGACATAATTTTTTTTATTTTTTTATTTTAGCTTAATAACTTCATAATAAAGGAGTGGTATAGCATTCATCCTCATTCTGGATTTAAAACTCATCTATTCTTTTACCATAAGGTTATATCTTTTGTTCTAAAAGGAGGAGTCCACTAAAGGGACGATTTGATGGGAGTTACATTCAACACCATAGATCATACATGGTTTATTACTAGTCAATAATGTCGTAGGTCATTAATTTGATTCTCTTTGTAAACTCTTCGTGGTGCATATTTTTTTTGAACACTAAGCTTGACATAGTTTTGGTTGAGGAATCCTCGAGCAACCATCTTATTTGACCGAGTCTTAACCAACTACAACAATAGTCTAACTGAAAACAAACAATTAACTCCATCTATGCTCGACTAGTCACTCCTCGAAAGAAATGACCATTGAATGTAAAAGAAAGGTTATTAAGGGCATGGGTTGTACTTGTCAGAGGAGTTAAGAATATGTTCTCATAATCAATGGAGACCTTGTATAAGAAGGTTTTGGTGTCCTTCCTATCTATTATTTCTCGAGTCTTGTTTTGCCAAGTTTACCCTCGCACATGGCCTGACCCATTCTGTACTTCGACATTTATTCTGATATATTATCCTCATTTAGGGTTTGGCGAACTCCTTCCACATCATTGTGACTCTTAGAAAGAATTGACTATGTGTTTCTTTGTTTTTTTTCTTCTGTATGGGAAAACTATCATCCTGGAGGCCACCTGCTCAGCAATCTGGTCGACACGGTCCATCTTACTGGTAAGTTCCTATTCAGATTTCGTATCCTGGGCATAGGTCTGGGTTTCTTGTAGGTTCTAAAATCTGTGAAGGTCCCTTTCACTCTCTGGATCCTACCACGGAGTGCATTTACATTTCCCTTAATGTTAATGCTTGGTATTTTCAGGGTTAAGTCTTATTGTGAACTTGGTTTAGGGGTATTCGTGCATTTCAAATATTTCTCTCCTCATTTTAAAATTTTCCAGAGGCTTACTAGTTTAATCCACTAATAAACCTCAATCTAGGGTTTCAGAATGCCCAAAAGTCATTCTCCATCACGCTCCCTTCCAGTAGTGTACAATGAGACGGGAGTTGGGCACGGGTGAGGTTTCATAGGTTTTGATGGTATGTTTTGTGATATCACCTCTGTAATCCTTATTTTTTAGGGATGATTCCACCCAACGGTACTATACCCAAAATCCTTTGTGGTCTTGGACCAAACAAAAGAAGGAAAACCCACAGTGAATACTTTTACGTGGAAACATTATAGAATCTGTCTAATATGTTACCATGCAAATCTTGGAACTACCTTATGGTATGCGACTCTAAGTTATTATCCCTGTGTGTGCTTTACGAGAAAATACTTTCCTTCATTGAAGAGAAAACAAAGAGTAGGTTTCCTTCCTGTTGGATAGTGTAAGTTGTAAGGCGGCCTCTAGGGGTCTCGATACGACATCTCTGTACTAGCTGCTTGGTTTCTCATTAATTTCTGTAAATACTATTCTGGGAGGTTTAAACGTATCCTTCTCACAACTCTACCTATACCATTTATGTATTAAGGAGATTAATATTGTCATCTGTTTTCTTTGTTTAAAAATATTAGTTGTTGTAATTATCTCCTTTTGGTTTATCATTTTTATTTCGTTCGAGCATTGTTAAAATTACAAATGGTGGGCCTTGTTGATGCTAGGTACCCATCAGGGATTCACTGCACCCTTTTCCTTCAGTCGGGTCGCCTACCCAGATTTTCAATGATGAGGCAAGGGCCTTTGCCTATACATAAAAAATATAAGTGTCCTTTTATGGACGAAAATAAACTGTTGGTTTGACAGTTGTCATTGTGTTGATTTATTTATTCTTACTTCAACTGTAATTTACTAATTTTTGGGTTTCCTTTTCTTTTCCAAGACTTCAATCTGCGTAGCCCTCAGTATGCACCCTGTCATCGGTGGAAAAAGGTAACCGGGTTTCGAACCCACCAATCCTCAGTTTAAACTCTACAGGTTCTAGGTCACACAAATGAGTTCGTCGCCTCGGATAGTTTGTTATGAATAACACTATCTCGACTTCGGGAATATCTGTTGAATGTACCTCGAGTTCATATTTCCATTTTCGGAATAGCACCAATATTTGCACATATTTTTAATCTTTGTTTTGATTGCTTTTAAATTGATTCAACATATGTAATAAACTTTATTTAATGACTCGTGATTCTGGTCGAAAGTACTTGGAAGGATAGGTTGAACCATAGTGAGAAATCGAGCACCAAATTTACTATTTAGATATGAAAAATATTGAAGTTTGAATTATTCGGCTATAATTATTCCGGTACTAAAATCTTCCCAAAATTCAAGTAATATAGTTACTGGTACTCTTCTATTTCGTTATGTCCGATTTAAAAAGAAAGATATGAGTCAAGGTTGTGGTTTTTGCTAGAAATTTCATCTCGTATAGTATATAAAACAGATACAAAAGAATAAAACAAGGGTTTCCATCATCTCTAGTTCTGAAAGAGATTATTGGCCTCCTAAAACCAACATATCATTTTTGGTTGTAATTATATGTGATAGAATTATATTGTGGGAAAAAATTTGGTATTCCCTATTGGATTAATTCCATACTATGAAGCAGATACTTGCCCGGGTAGATTTCTGATTCTGAACTTTTTATTCACATCAATATATATATTGCATTTATTTAGATTTAGTTCCCAATCCATCGTTAATTCTCTACTAGGAACTTCAATGCACTTGTAATTTACCCTACAACTACCTCTATAAAGTAGAGATCTTGATTACCGAGGAAGGATTGCTTCTAGAATTTATCCATGCAATGGATTTTCAACTGTCGTAATAAATAAAAGATAGTTTCTAACAATTATTTAGAATTCAGTCTAGTCGAAAGGAGTCACTCAAAAGTTAACTTACAAGTTATTATGTTAACATTTAGACCCCATACACACAAACAGGTTCCTTTTCGCATATTATATCAAATTTGATATTAATAGATATACTTCATTAGGGATCTAATCGTTTACCAATGAATTGGAAAATACTTCAAAATCAGAATTAGAAAATGCATTACAACAGACATATATAATCGTTTAAATAGAGAAGGAAAAAATTAACATATCTGAACCAGATTGCGGGAATACAAAGGGAACAACCACGTTCCTCTCAACCATAGAACAGGGTAGCCAAAACACTTGCATGATTCACCCCCTATCCTGACCATGAATCCATGAGGGAAAACTTGGAACCTCCTCCTCAGAAGTTGTCTTTCCTTTTCAGCATACTCCTCTTTCCTCACACTCAATCAGTAGTGTTCATAATAGAAAGAGAACTCATAATATTTTCCCCAACATATTTGGCACTGTCCTACCTCCTCCCATATGCTATTTAACAACCATCTCTTTGCCTAGGTCTTTATTTTCCCCCTTGGAAATTTTCACAACTTTTTAAATCCCCGATTTTCAGGAGCTACCAATCGCCAAATATCCGATTTTCCACTTGTAGAAATCAACCCACAGGTAGTTCCAACATGTTCCCCACTCATGGAGTGATGGTCAGTTGATTTTAACATGGTTGTTCCATTTGTCCTCCTGTAATTAATATAAAATATTATGTTTCCATACAAGTGTCATAGTCAAATAGTTAGTTGGGTCAAATAAGATCTTTGCCCAACAGTCATAATAATTAATTACAAATATCAAATTCAAAATTTAGAACTGCCATAAATGGAAAAAAAATTCCAAATTTGAATTTACTAAAAACGGAATAATTTTCCAATAAATTTTAAATTTCAGAGAGACTTTATTTTTGGGGATGTCACATCCTTTCCCCCTTCAATAAAACACTGTCCTCATTGTTTATTCCTTTCATGGAACAAGATTGGATGAGATTTCTGCAAATCTCCCTCCAACTCCCAAGTGGCCTCCTCATGACTAAAGTGCTTCCATTGCAACTTTACCTAAGCTACAACTCTATTCCAAAATGTTATTTCTCCCCTGTCCAGAATACGCAGGGGTTCCACTTGGAAATCACGTTTGGGTTCCACATGTACCAAGTTCCAATCAATCATATGAGCAGGATCATGAACATACTTTTTCAACAAAGAAACATGAAATACATTATGAATTCTTAGATTAGCTGGAAGTGCAAGTTGGTATGCTACGGGTCCAACTTGAGCTAGTATCTTGAAGGGCCCACAAAACCTGGGTGCCATCTTGGCACAGTTTCCTTACTTCAATGAACTTTTTTGGGCTTTGACTTTCAAATAAACATGATCTCCCACTTGAAATTCCAAGTGTCTTCTTTTCTGATCTGCATAGCTCTTCTGTCTATCGTGTGCTTCTTTTAAGTTATGTTGTACCTTCCTTACCATGCTCTACATTTCTTGGAGCATCTCTGGTCCAACCATGAGTCTATCAACCGAGTTATCCTAGCTAATTGGAGTCGTACACTTTCTGCCATACAATATCTCAAAAGGGATTAACTTAACTGAAGTTTGGTACCCATTGTTATATGCAAATTCTACCAAGTGTAGATAGTCTTCCCACTTGTTCGGTTTTGTTCTTACGTACATGTGAAACATATCCTCTATGATTTGGTTTGTCCTTTCGGTTTGTCCATCCTTTTGTGGATGATAACTCGTACTGAAATTCAAATTAGTATTTATCCCTCCAAACAATTCCTTCCAAAAAACGGATTTGAATTTTATGTCTCTATCTGAAATCACCATTTTTGGAATACCATGTAGTCTAAAAATTTATTTCATAAATATTTCAGCAATGTTTATAGCTTTAAAAGTAGACTTTATAGGAATAAAGTGTACAGACTTACTGAGTTTATCTATTACCACTATGATAGAATCATTCTGTTTCTGAGTTTTAGGAAAACCTATTATAAAGTAAAGCGATATGGTCTCCCATTTCCATTCTAGTATGGGTAATGGTTGTAATAGGCCGGCTAGATGCTGGTGCTTAGCCTTAACGTGCTGACAATATTGGAACCTAGCCAAGTATTATGTTCTTTCTCCCTTCATATTAGGCCATAAAAATAGTTTTCTAAGTGTTGTTATTGTTTTCTGGTATCCTGGATGGCTAGAATACAACTTCTTATGCACTTCGTTCAAGACTATTAATTTTAACTCTATTGAATCTGGTATGTAAAGTCTATTTTAAAATCCTAATAGTCCCATCTTATCGATACTTAGATCTGGTTTATCTGAGTTTGCAGTACTGTTTTGTAATTTTCCCATTATATTAGTGTAATTTCCGTCATTAATACCTAAAGTCCTTATTCTTTGATCCAGATCACTTTCTACCCTGCTGATATTTATTTCAAATAACCCATGGACTCTTCTTATTAAAGCTTCTGCTACCTTATTTTTCTTACCCTTGATATGTCTGACCTCAAAGTCAAAATCAATCAAGAAGGCTAGTCGTCCTGCTTGTCTTTCATTAAGATCCAGTTGGATAAAGAGATATTTCACCCCACTATTATCCGTCAATAGTAAAAAATTTCTCCCCATTATGTAGCATCGCCACATTTTTAAGGCGTGTATTACTGCTGTCAATTCTAATTCATGAGTGACATAATTTCTCCCATGTTCTTTTAATTTATGGGATTCATAACAAATAACATGTCCTTCCTAAGTTATGACACCACTTAGTCCTTCTTTAATTTCATAAACACATACGATGAAGTCCTTATCTAGGTCTTCTACCTTCAATATGGGTGTAGTTGTCAACAATTCCTTTAGCTTGTTAAAACTGTCTTGACATTTCTCTGACCAATTAAACTTGGTCCCTTTATTTTGTAATTATGTGATAGGGTAAGCTATCTTGAAAAATCCTTCTATAAATCTGCCATAATATCTGGTGATTCCCATGAATGATTGTATATCCGCTACATCCTTAGGTTCTGGCCATTCCATAATGGATTTTTTCTTCTCCGAGTCTACGGCAATGCCTTCTGCTAAAATCACATGTCCTAGATATTGTATTTCCTTTTGATAAAAGTCACACTTGTCAAATTTCGCGTACAGTTTGTGTTTCCTCAATGTTTGCAGAACTATTCTTAAGTGTTCATCATGTTCTTCCTTGGTTTTAGAATAGACCAAAATATCGTTGATAAACACTACTACGAGCTTGTCTAAGTACTGACTGAAAATATTGTTCATCAGGCACATAAATGTGGTTGTTGTGTTAGTGAGTTCGAAAGGTATGACTATGAATTCGTAGTGTCCATATCTTGTTCAAAAATTTGTTTTGTTTACGTCCTCATCTTTTATCCTAACTTGATGATAACCAAATCATAAATCCAACTTTGAAAAGATCTTGGCCCCACCTACTTGATCGAACATATCATTTATCCTTGGTAAGGGGTATTTGTTCTTAATAGTCATTTTGTTCAGTTGTCTATAATCGAGACATAGTATTAGAGTACCATCATTCTTTTTCACAAAGAGGACCGGTGCCCCCCATGGTGAAACACTTTGTCTCATATACTCTTTGTCCAACAATTTCTGTAATTGTATTTTTAATTCTATTAGTTTTGGTAGACTCATTCAGTGAGGTGCTTTTGAGATAGGGGCTGAACTAGGTAGTAGGTCAATGGAGAAGTTTATTTCCCTTCTAGGAGGTAATTCTAGTATCTCATTCACAAACATGTCTCTAAATTCACGTAGGATAGCAAAGTCTTCTAACTTTGGATTATCTTCTTTTTGTAATAGTTTTGTTACCTGGATTGCATAAACTTGACATCCCTTTCTCATACATTTCTTGAGACGCATCGTTGAAACTTTTCTAACTGATATCGGTTTTAGTATACCTTGGCTTTTTCTAGTAGTGCTAAAGTTGTCTTTATAGTTAAGTGTCTTTGCATAACAATCTAGTATTTCCTTTTTATTTTCCAACCAATCCATTCCGATAATCATATCATAAGACCCTAGTCGTAGGATGTTCATATTTGTCCTTATATTTTGACCATCTAAGCTGAATTCAAAAACATGAATAAATTGAACTACTTTCCTCTTAATTCCTGTTTCTAGTTGTACTAGCCATGATTTTGTGTGCTTCAGTATCTTAAGTTTGTTAGACTTTACTACATCAGGATTAATATAACTTAATGTAGCTCTAGGGTCAATTAAAACAAAAATTTGAGAGTTATTGATTTTACCTTTTATCTCTGCCACAGAGGACTGGTGGTCCGCTTGCCGACCATTTATGGTTGCATTTATCTCATGCAGGCTTCTGCCCACGTCAACCATTGTCGAGGCTTCCTGCAAATTATGAACAACAATTTTGTTTGCTTAAATTAAACGTGGACAGTTCCTCCTTAGATGAGGTTATCCACATTCCTAGCACATTAATGGCTCGTGGGAGTTTTCCCCAAACTTCTTCGTTCCCACATTTATTGATTTACTGTTGCTTTGCGTATTTGAATGACTCGAGTGAAAATCCTTTCTCATAAATATTTTTGATGCATTCCGATAAGGAGATGGTTGGTATCCCTTCTTCCACTGGTTCATTCGATCTTTTTTCTTATCCTTCTAGGCTTTGGGAAACTCTACCCATTGTTTATACTGGTCATAGCACATTCGTGCTTTCCTGAATACTTCACTCAAGGATTTAGGGTTTTCAAGCTCAATTCTATCCCTCTAGGAATGTGGTAAACAACTTAAGAATCGTTGGATTTTTACCTTATCCTCATGAATGTATGGTATGAACCTTAGTAGTTCCAGAAATTTATTTATAAGGTCCTCCATTGTCATCTGTCCAAGTCGTAACTTGTAAAATTCTTTTGTTTTCCTTTCATAATATCTTTTATAAAGGTATTGTTTCTTGAAATACTTCTTAAATTCCACCCATTCCAATTGTTTCTCCTTTAGTCCCTTGGCCAATTTTAGGTCTTGCCACCAAATGATGTCCTTCCCTTTCAGATTGTAGATGGCCATTTTGACCTTCATATTATTGGAATAGTTGTATATATGGAAGTATGTTTTGATGTCCAACAACCATGCCTCAGCTTCTTCTCATGTCTTGGATTCTCCATCAAAGGTAGTTCGTTTAATCTTTTTAAATTCTCCTTCAAGGTGGTCTACTTGTTTTATTTTTTTGTATGTTTTAGTTTTGTCCTCAGCTGAAGGTGTTCCTTTAGATGAACTGTCTCCTTTTTCTGTTTCTGCCCCAGAGTTCTTAGAGGCCATTTTGTTGACCTTTTTATCATTGTTACCATCCTTTGGGATTTTATTGGTCACTATATTGCACAACAAGACCTCGTTTATCTCTTGTTGTTCCTACTGTGCTTTCTTCAATTTCTCATTGTCTTCTTTGAAAACCTGTAGCTCAACAATAAGATTCCTCATTGTTTCAAGTACTTCCGTAGGAGAGCTTCCATCACTATTCTTCCTTGGATCTCCATGAGGTCCCTGTTCTGAATTTCCTTCCATCCTGATTCCTGCATCATCCTGACCTACCATAATTCACACAAAACAAAAATGTTTTATGTTTGTAGCAAAAAGGTTTGTTATTTTTTTTTAATTTTTTTCATAGATCGAAATATGTGCTAAGCAGCTAATGGGGCCCTGTTCAGGTCCAGTGTTATAACCTTTTTCTATGATACAATATGTAATGAATCTGCAAAATGACATAATTCTTTTATTTTTATTTTTAGCTTAATAACTTCATAATAAAGGAAAGGTATAACATTCATCCTGATTCTGGATTTAAAACCCATCTATTCTTTTACCATAAGGTGATAAAATTATACTAGAGTAATTTCAGTCTTAAAATGAGGAATCCTTTAAGGGTCCTACCCGTTTCTCTTCAATACATATTTAGACTATATTATATTTATATAGTGATTCTATAACCATATACCTAGGACTAGGAGGTCCTAAGTTTCCCCCTTGGCACATAATTCCTTGTATTTGGATGCAAGGTTATATCTTTTGCTCTAAAAGGAGGATTCCACTAAAGGGAGGATTTGACAGGAGTTAAATTCAACACCACAGAACGTACATGGTTTATTACAAGTCAATAACGTCGTAGGTCATTAATTTGATTCTCTTCGTAAACTCTTTGTGATACATCTTTTTTTTTAACATTAATATTGACATAGTTTTGGTTGAGGAATCCTCACATGACCATCTTATTCTACTAATTCTTAACCAACTACAACAATAGTCTAACTGAAAATGAACAATAAACTTTGTCTATGCTCGACTAGTCGCTCCTCAAAAGAGACGACTATTAAATGTAAAAGAAAGGTTAATAAGGGCATGGGTTGTACCTATCAGAGGAGTTAAGACTCTATTTTCATAATAAATGGAGACCGTGTATAAGCAGGTTTCGGTGTCCTTCCTATATATTCTTTCTCTAGTCTTGTTTTGCCAAGTTTACCCTAGCACATGGCCCGACCCATTCTATACTTTGACATTTATTTTGCTAGCTTCTCCTCATTTAGGGTTAGGCGAACACCTTCCACATCATTGTGACTCTTCAAAAGAATAGACTCTGTGTGTTTTTTTTTTTTTTCCTTCTGTATGGGAAAAATATCATCCTTGAGGCCACCTACTCAGCAATTTGGTCAATGCAGTCCATCTTACTAGTAAGTTCCTATTCAACTTTTGTTTCCTGAGCATAGGTGTGGGTTTCTTGTAGGTTCTAAAATATGTGAAGGTCCCTTTCACTTAGTGGATCCTACCAAAAAGTGCATTTACATTTCCCTTAACGTTAATACTTGGTATTTTTGGGGTTAAGTCTTATTCTGAACTTGGTTTAGGGTTAGTCATGCATTTCAAATCTGGCTCTCCTCCTTTTCAAATTTTCCATAGGCTTACGAGTTTAATCCACTAATAAATCTCAATCTAGGGTTTTAGAATGACCAAAAGTCATTCTCCATCACTCTCCCTTCTGATAGTGTACAATGAGACCGGAGTTGGGCACAAGTGAGGTTTCGTAGGGTTTGTTGGTATGTTCAGTGATATCACCTCTCTAATCCTTATTTTTGAGGGATGAGTCCACCCGACGACACTATATCCATATTCCTTTGTGGTCTTGACCCAAACAAAAGAAAGAAAACCCATAGTTAATACTTTTACGTGGCAACAATATAGAAAACATCTAAGATGTTACCATACAGATCATGGAACTACCTTATGGTATGCGACTCTGAGTTATTATCCATGTGTGCTCTTTACGAGAAAATGATTTCCTTCATCGAAAAGAAAACGAACAATGGGTTTCCTTCATGTTGGATACTGTAAGTTGTAAGGCAACCTCTAGGGGTCTGGATATGACATCTCTATATTGGATGCTCCGTTTCTCACTAATTTCTGTAAATATGATTCTTGGAGGTTTAAACGTATCCCTGGCACAACTCGACCTATACCGTTTATATATTAAGGAGACAAATACTGTCATTTGTTTTCTTTGTTTAAAAACATTAGTTGTTGTAATTATCTCCTTTTGGTTTATCATTTTTATTTCGTTCGAGCATTGGTAAAATCACTAATGGTGGGCCTTGTTGATGCTAGGTACCCATCAGGGATTCACTGCACCCTCTTCCTTCATCCAATTCACCTACCAGAGCCTGTACATCAAAAAGATAAGTGTCCTTTTCTGGACAAAAACACACTATTGGTTTGACACTTGTCATTTTGTTGATTTATTTATTCTTACTTCAACTGTTATTTACTAATTTTTGGGTTTCCTTTTATTTTCCAGGACTTTAGCATGTGCAACCCTGAGTATCTGCCCTGTCATCGGTGGAAAAAGGTAACCGGGTTCTGAACCCACCAATCCTAAGTTTAAACTCTATGGGTTCTAGGTCACACACATGAGTTCGTGGCCTCGGCCAGTTTGTTAAGAATAGCTCTATCTCTACTTCAGGAATATCTGTTGAATGTACCCCGAGGTGCTATTTCCATTTTTAGAATAGCACCAATACTTGCACATATTTTTAATCTGTGTTTTGATTTCTTTTAAATTGGTTCAACATATGTAATAAAGTTTATTTAATGAATCATGATTTTGGTCAAAAGTACTTGGAAGGATAGGTTGAACCATAGCGAGAAATCGAGCATCGAATTTACTGTTTAGATATGAAAAATATTGAAGTTTGAATTATTTGGCTATAATTATTTTGGTACTAAAATGTACCCAAAATTCAAGTAATATAGTTATTGGTACTCTTCTATTTCGTTATGTCCAATTTAAAAAGAAAGATATGAGTCAGGGTTGTGGTTTTTGCTATAAATTTCAGCTCGTATCCTATATAAAACAAATACAAAAGAATACAACAGGGGTTTCCAACATCTCTAGTTCTGAAAGAGATTATTTGTCTCCTAAAACCAACATATCATTTGTGGTTGTAGTTATATGTGATAGAATTATATTGTGGGGAAATGTTTGGTATTTCCATTGGATTAATTCCATACTATGAGGCAGATACTCGCTTGAGTAGATTTTTGATTCTGAACTTTTTATTCATAACAATTTAAATATTCCATTTATTTAGATTTAGTTCCCAATCCATCATTAATTATATACCAGGAACTTCTATGTACTTGTAATTTACCATACAACTACCTCTGTAAGGAAGAGATCAATATTATCGAAGAAGGATTGCTTCTAGAATTTAGCCATGAAATGCCTTTTAAACTATCGTAATAAATAAAAGACAATTTCTAACAATTATTCAAAATTTAGTCTAGTCGAAAGGAGTGACTCGAAAGTTAACTTACAGGTTATTATGCTAACATTTAGACCCCATACGCACTAACAGGTTCCTTTCTAGATATTATATCAAATTCGATATTAATAGATATACTTCATCAAGGATCTAATCGTTTACCAGTTAATTGGAAAATACTTCAAACTCAAAATTAGCAAATGCATTACAACAAACATATATATAATCGTTTAAATAGAGAAGGAAAGAATTAACATATTTGAATCAGTTTGTGGGAAGACAAAGGGAACATCCACGTTCCTCCCAACCATAAAAGAGGGCAGCCAAAACACTTGCCCAATTCACCCCCTAGCCTAACCATGAATCCATGAGGGAAAACTTGGAACCTCCTCCTCAGAAGTTGTCTTTCTATTTTAGAAGACTCTTGTTGCCTCACACTCAATCATTAGTGTTCATAACAGCAAGAGAACTCGTAATATTTTCCCCAGCATATGTGGCAGCATATTGCCTCCTCCCATATGCTATTTAACAACCATCTCTTTGCCAGGTCTTTCTTTTCCCCCTTGGGAATTTTTACATCTTTCTAAATCCCTAATTTTCAGGGTTTGCCAATGGCCAAATATCTAATTTTCCACTTGTAGAAATCAACCCAGAGGTAGTTCCAACATGTTCCCCACTCATGGAGTCATGGTCAGTTGATTTTAACATGGCTCTTCCATTTGTCCTCTTGTAATTAATATAAAATATTTTGTTTCCATACAAGTTTCATAGTCAAATAGTTAGTTGGGTCAAATCATATCTCTACCCAACAGTCATAATAATTAATTACAAATATCAAATTCTAAATTTGGAATTGCCATAAATGGAAAAATTTTTCCAAATTCTAATTACTGAAAACAACATAATTTTCCAATAAATTTTAAATTTCAGAGATACTTTATTTTTGGGGATGTCACACTTGGCATGAATTTTTATGCCATTTCCATGATTTTGAGTGTTGAAGATCCAAATAGAGGACATTGTAACAAGGTTTTACCAATTCATTACTGAGTGTATGCAAGGATAAATAATGTTCCAATTGAGTGACCCATCCCATGACATCTCATCCATCAAATTTTTTCACCTCGACATTGGGAAGACATGGGCCATGATGAAGGTGATGGGAATGAGGGTTTTTGAAATGTGAAGATTTGACGTCTTCTTGATAAGAAGGTTGTTCAAATGAGAAGGGGTTCATGGATCAACTCAACAATTTTTCAAGACTGTCTTTGATGGTGGCATATTGGTCCATGAGAGTATCAACAAAGGATTTGAGGGAGATAATCTTGAAATTGATGTGCGTGATGTTCTTATTGTTATGGGTGTTGTCTGTAATCAATACAATTAGTTCTTGGTTGTGGTTGATAGACATTGGTGACTTGGAAAAAATGGGTAGGTGGTTCCACATATAAAAGGGGTTGCAAATGAGGGTTATGATGGTAGACAGGGTGAAGAGAGAAAGCCAATGGGATGGGTGGAAAATAAGGGTGTTAGGAAGGGTGGTTGGGTTCATGAAAAAAAAAAGGCTTACAAATGATAGGTACAATGGATTTTGTTTGTATTCTTGCAGAGTTATACTCCAGCCTAAAGAATATTATAATGAAAAAATCCCCAAATTGTTAACAAGGAAAATTTTGTAGGAATTTTGAAAGCATGGTGTAGAAGGAAGTGTTGTGGGGTAAAATATCACTTCTATTCCTATTTTTTTATGTTTTATTCCCAAGGGTTAGGGTTTTCATGGTTCTTACAAACAAGGGTTTTCCCTACCCTATGACTCTCATATATATGTGTGGGGTTAAGATTAGTACTCAACCAAATATCTTAGGGTGTCAACTAAGGAGGATCGGCCATACCCTTAGCCTTACTACCAGATTACTGAGGTAATAAAGAATACATTCTCGATTGTTGCTCTAGGTGTCACTATAGTAGTCAAGCAGTTGATCGATTTATCTAGAGATAGTTTCAGGAGACGTGTGGGAATCTCAAAATGCCTAACAATATGTGGGAGTGATGGTCATATGAAAATTATGTCTATGTGGTACTACTGAAAGGGGTAACAATAATGGTTACAAAGGTTTCGAACAAGGTGAAACATTTATTTTGAATAACCCAATGAAATTGTTTGTATTTATTGAGTGTATTCTTCGTGAGCCATAGTTTTAACAATTGAATGCCACATCTATGTTCTTTAAAAACATCGATAGTACATATGTCTACCTTGGAAAAGAAAATTCCCACAATTTCTATATAGGAAAGTGATTGGATACCTCTTGTAAGGTACCAAGTGTATTATAGCAGGAAGAAAATGAAATATTACAACAAATACAAGGAGAACAACAAAATATAAAGAATAACAACACCAACAATGATACAATTATTAATAGAAATCCAATTTCACTCGCCTCTTTGAGGGGGAAACCTCGAGGAGAGTAGAGATAATTTATACTTTCTCATGCCTTTTACTCCTATTTATACTAATTATATCTTGTAAAGAACATTATAAGAGAAGATATTTCTAGAAGTGGAAGCTTTTGTTAAGTCTTCCCACAATAAACATGTTCACATTCTTAACTAGGCCTTGTTTACTAATGCCAACCTTTATTACATGGAAAATATATCATTCTACCTACATGATGGGTTAGGGAGGTTAGGTATCTAACATGGATGTTTGTGTTATGATGGTTAGCCTTGGGTTTGTGTCATAAGTACTTAAGGTGTGCCATTAAATTCATAGTGGGATACATTCACACATAATGTGTGGTTGGTTTGTGACTACACATGGTGTTAGTGAGGCTCTCTAAGGGTCTCACACTCATGGTTAAGTGATATGAATAAAGCACAAACTCATATATATATATATATATATGTTAAGATTCATTCATACATAGTTAATTTGAGAGAAATGTATCATTATGTATATTATCTTAAGAGGTACTTATCATAACTGTAAATATCATGTGCATAAGGTTATCTTTGTTATGTGTGATTATTATGCTCTAGGTCTCAATATGTTTATGACACTAGGCCTAAAATTTTATATCACACCATTAGCTTCCAATGGTTGAGGAAATAGTTGAGACAACATTTTCAATTACATTGTGAATCATCTTCCAATCAAGTGACTCTAGAGTAAGCATTGAAGTGAATTCCATGATTTACATTTTTTCCCATGAGTAATGAGGAAACCACTAGCTTGTTTACATGTTTTCTATTTGACATAGAAGATTGGCTTATTCTTGATTTAGAAACCATCGAAATAGAGTTTTTAATTTTAGCAACATTGATATGCTATATATTAAATACAATCCTAATATCATCTTTGTAATGATCCTTAAATTCGTCACACAATTCAAAAATCTAGAGAGCTAAAAAACAAAAGTTGATTTTTGAAGGAAATGACATAAGAGGGAAGCAATATTTAGAAATAGAGGGCATATTTTAATATTACAAGTGTTTTTATTGTCATATATCCATAGTCCACAAAATCCTCGAATATATATTCAAATATTTTTCCCCTTAGAGAAGAAACAAAAGAAGATTCCAAGTCCTATCTAACCTTGATTGTCCATGAAGAAACTTAAAATATCAATATATATAGTGTCTCCAAAGTCAAATTTGATTCTTTACTATCAAAATAGGTCTCAATGTGCTCTAAATTTATTTTTAAGATCCACAAATGAATGTTAGGTACATCCACTTATTTGGATGCTTAGTTGTTACAATCTTGTCAAAAAATACTAATGAAACTCAACATTTTAAGACCTCTAATATTTTTACTATTGGAGATTTTTATGTCTCAAAAACATTTGACCCCTTCATAAAAAAAAAATGCAAGTCAACTTTATTAATAAGTGGAACTCATTGAGCTCACTTGTTTTACCCTAGAAGGGCACTCTTATAGCAAATAATTTAGAATATTAATGGACTTTTTAAGAAAAATCCCTAAATGTTTATTTTGATTCTAACAAAACATTCATATTAATTATGAGATTCTAAAAAAAAATGCATATATTTTAAACAAATACATATATATCAAAAAAATATGTTCAACAAAAAAGGTGATGTCTAGTAAAGACATCAAAAAATGTAAAGAGATCTAATCTTTCTCGAAGTGTGTAAAGGGATCCCATCCTTGTTGAAGAAAGTGTAAAGATATCCAATCTTTATTGAAGTGTGTAAAGAGATCCAATCCTTTTTTAAGTATAAAATTGTTATCACAATTTTAAAATTTTATAATACATAAGAAAAAAAACTGAACTAGACAAACTCGAATAACACTAAACCAAACTGCTTGATTCACCATTAACACTAAACCAAACTACATATGCAAAATGAAGAAATAATAAGTAATTATTATAATGTGAGTTTCTCAAAAATATCTAAGATCACTTTTATCACCAAGAAAAAAATATATATAAATTAATAAATATCTGCATAAGAAATAAATCAATCACAATTCACAATTCTAAGCATGTTGTAATTTTCATACTCATACTTGAAACCCTACATCATCCAAGTACACATACACTAAGTCAAAAGTCTCTAGCTAAATTTTGAATAAAACAAAAAAATATGATGAAATTTGAAATCAAAACAAACAAAAAAAACACGACATCGATAAAGTGACCGTTGAGAATTGGATAAAAACAGAGAGACTGTAATGGACGTTGCCAGAAAAGAATGGATAAAGAGAACCAAGCATAAAGCCTCTAACTGAAGGAAAAACATGGATAAAGTGACCGTTGAGAATTTGAAAAAAAACGTACGTGTAATGGACAGTGCCGGGAAATCATGGATAAAACGAACCAAGAAGAGAGCCTATAAAGTATGGTGCCGGAAAAGCATGGATAAAGTGAGCATTGAAAATTCAAAAAAAATAGAGAGCCTGTAATGGGTGACAGTGCCGAAAAAATGTGGAGCCTCTATTGGACGGTGCCAGAAAAGCTTGGTCGAGTCTGAATGTCGAGAGTCTGATGTTGTGTGTAATAGAGGAGTGGATGCAATTGGATCATTCACGGGAGAAAACAAATTCAAAGGGAAGGGTCGCTAAGCTCAACGGTATATTTTATTACTATTATTTCCTCTGCTCTCTACTTTTTTAGAAGCACTAGATTGTTTTTTAAATTTATTTAGCAATATTAATTATTCTATCTTATCTCAAATATCATTGCAAATATAACTTTCCTTTCATTCTCTAAATTTGATTGCAAATATTTCAAGCTCGGCTTGTTCTGTACGGATGTGAGATGCCATTGGTTGAAAAATCTCAATGGTGGATTCATGCCCTTCCAAACCCTTTCACAAATGAATTAGAGCAACAGGTATGTATGGCTCTAGCTTATGTTTCTTTCTCTCTGAATAGTTTAGCCTTGATGTCATTGCTCTACTTCTCTACCATGTTGAATAAATTTAATCTTTTATTAGCAGTGGTTTAACCCAGTCTGTTCAATAGTCTTATCCCTATATTATTTATCCACGCATATTTGCTTATTGAATTAGAGGTTTTCTGGAAAATTATATATTACGTAATGTATATATGGAAAATTATTTTATTATGTAATGTATATTATGTTTATATATATATATATATATATAATTTTTTTTTATGTTAATTATTTTTTTATGTGGATTTTTCTAGATTGTATGTATATTTATAGCATTTATTTATTATATGTTTGTTGTGACTTTATTATTTGAATTGTATTGTTTAATATCCTATATTAGAAATTTCTGATTTTTACTTCAAATTTTAAATAGCATAATGGATGTGTGATTTTTTATTACATATTTAAAAATGGATTTGATTAATGATATTATAAAGTTGTTCATAAAAATATTCTCATTTTGAAGTATTATGTGAGGCTTGGGCATAGGATTTAGGCTTATGGCTTGGGCTATAAGATTAAACAGGTAGGATTAGGTAGCATTAGGCTTAGGATAAGGATTCATGTTTAGGATTAAGCTTAGAGATTTAGATATATGATTGAAGTTGAAGTTTAAGCTAAGATAAGTAAGGCTAGCATATCTCGGCTACGTTAGATTAGTTTATGTAGGTTAGGTTAGGGTAGGTTAGGTTAGGTTAATCTAGGTTAGGCTACACTATGGTAGGTTAGGTTAAATAAGAGGAGGGTAGGGTAGGGTAGGCTATCTAGGTTAGGGTAGGTTAGGTTAGATTATACTAGGGTAGGGTAGGGTTAGGTAAGGTAAAGTAGGTTATTCTAGGATAGGTTAGGGGTAGGGTAGGGTAGGATAGATTAGTTTATGTGGGTTATTTTAGGTTAGGCTAGGTTAGGCTACAATAAGGTAGGGTAGGTTAAACGAGAGGAGGGTAGGGTAGGGTAGGATATCTAGGTGAGGGTAGGTTAGGTTAGATTAGACTAGGGTAGGGTAGGGTTAGGTAGGCTAAGGTAGGTTATTATAGGATATTTTAGGGGTAGGGTAGGGTAGGATAGGGTATGCTAGGTTAAGCTAGTTTATTTAGAGTAGGTTATGTTAGGCAGGGAGAGGTTAGGGTAGGGTAGGATAGGTTATGGTAGGACAAATTAGACTGTCTTATGGTAGGTTAGGTTAAATTATTCTAGGATAAGATAGGCTATGCTAGGTTAGGCCAAGTTAGGCCAAGTTGGGTTGGACTAGGTTGAATTAAGTTCAGGTAGGCTAAGCTAAGTTGGTTTAGGGTAGGGTTGTGTTGGGTTAGGATAGGATAATATAGGGTGGGGTAGGGTTGGGTTAGGATAATCTAGGCTCGAGTAGGTTAGGTGTGTCTAATATATGCTAGGTTAAGGTAGGTTAAGGTAGACTAAGACAGGATATGATAATTTAAGGTAGGATTGGGTTAGGCTAGGCCAGGATAGGCTAGCCTTGGGTAGAGTAGGTTAGCTAGGTCAAGCTAGGCTAAGCTTGGGTAGGGTAAGCTAGACAAGGTTAGGCTAGGCTTAGGCTAGTGTAGTGTAGGCTACGTTATGGTAAAGTAGGGTAGGGTAGGGTAAGTTAAGGTAGGATATATTATGATAGCATGGACTAGGGTGGGATAGAGTAGGCCACATTAATGTAACCTAGGGTATGTTATTAGGCTAGGTTATGCTAGACTAGAGTAAGTTAGGCTAGGTGCGTTGGGTTAGGATAGGTTATGCAAGGTTAAGGTAGAATAGGTTATCTTAGGTTACGATAGGTTATATTAGGTTAGGATAAGTTATGTGAGGTTAGGGTAGCATAATTTATCTTATGTTAGACTAGGCTAGGGTAGGGTAGGTTAGGTTAGGTAACAATAGGTTTAAGGTAGAGAAGACTAGTTAGGCTAGTGTAAGTCAAGATAGTTTGGGCCATGTTAGGTTAGATAATAATAAGTTTAAGGTAAGGTAGACTAGGTTAAGTTCATATAGGTTAGGATTAGGTAGGGTAGACTATGGTAAGCTAGGGTAGGATGGGTTCAACTACACTAGGCTTGAATATGCTAGTTTTAGGTAGGATAAGTTATATTATGTTGGGTTCAATTGGGCTATGTTGTGAGAGTAAGTTAGGCTAGGGTATAATAGGATAGGCTAGTCTAGGGTAGGATAAGCTAAGAAAGGATAGGGTAGGATAGGTTAGGTTATGTCATGATGGGGTAGGATTGGGTTAGGTTAAGCTATGGTGAGGTAGGGTAAGTTGGGATAGGCCATGCAAGGCTAGGAAGGCTTGGTTAAGCTAGGTTAGGGTAGGGTATGTTAGGCTAGGCTTGGCTAGGGTAGGGTAGGGTAGGGTATGTTAGGCTAGGATATGTTAGGCTGGGCTAGGGATAGGGTAAGTGAATTTAGGCTATGGTGAGTTATGGTAGGGTGGGATATGTTAGGTAAGGTTAGTTTAGGTTACAGTAGGTTGCACTATGATACAATAAGCTACGAGAGGGTTATGCTAGGATGGATTAAGATAAAATGGACTATGTTAGGCTAGGTTTTGATAGTCTAAGCTTAGATTAGGATAGGTTAATGTGTTTTAATACCCCTAGGATGATACCCATGTGTAAATATCATTGTAATTGTACTTTACTTATAAACTGGTGAGTTGAATTAATAAGTTTGTTAAACTTATTTTGTGCACATTAAGTTAGTGCGAGTGGATCTACCATCAAAGGAGTGAATGGAGTTATAAATTGATACAACACACAATTAAGTACATAGTCTGGTGTGCACATGTGTAAGTACACAAGAATGACACACTGAAAGTGAAATAGATTAATGAATGCATCACGTGAAAGTATTAGCATCAAAGGATGGCACACTAAAGGAATAGACAAGAAAACCTAGATTCAATGCGCACTAGTTTAGTGTGCAAGTTTTTAAAGGCATGTGAAGCCTTTTGTATATAATTTATGATGTAACATGCACCAGTGAAAGGGCGTGAGGTTGGTGCACTCAGGAAAGAGTGCATGCAACCCAGAAGTTCTACGCGCACTCGTTTTAAGTGCGCAGACTGTTTATTTTGAGGATTGTGAGCTTGTATGCAAAAGATAGGTATTTCAGTACTGAGATGTAAATGTAATCATATCCAATTTAATGGAAATACATCCTTGTGGCAGATCGACCACATAAAATAGTTCAAGGGGCTTAAAATCCACTAGTTGAGGTCAAGGGGGTCGGGTTAAAGGGGCTTAATGCCAAAAGGGAATATTTTGTTAATATTTCCCAAAAAGTGTAAAGTAAGGATATAATATTATATTGTGAGTCCTAAGAAGGGGACAAGTGTCTAAAATTAGTTCTCAACATGACAAATGTCAAGTAGGGGACATTTTGTTGACAAAAGGAAGTTCTCAACTCAACATGTTTGAAGTTGGGAATAAGAATCCGAATGGTTTAGACTTAGTCCATTCAGGCATCCAATCAATCATTCATTCAATTGGACCATCACAAGGGTATGATAGTCGATTGTTCTGCCATTGAGGGGATTATTTTTTCATGATCCGTCTATTTTGTGAGTGATCCCATGGAGGTTGTCATGAGTTAATTGTTACTATGATCAATATGATGAATATACAATCGTAGATACCTATGCATGACTCATCTTGGATATTTAAATTGAAGAGATGTGTTCTCAGGCCCGTGGAACATTGGATTGAAGAGGTGGGTTGTGAGGATCGTGGAAGGTTAAATTTTTCTCCAGGTGAGAGAATTGTTGGGAATTTTTTCCCAAAGTGTCAAAGTGCAGTGACATGGCTTTAGGAATTCCTACCTAGACTATTGTTCAATCCATGGAACATAAGTGGGGTAGATGAAATATTATTGAGAAGACAAGGGGCATGCTTCCTGGGGTGGGACATGCATGTGGGGAATGAGATCATGTAGGTTGTTAGTGTGAATTAACATCTATGATGATTTATCTTGAAATTAAGTCACCTGTGTATCAACTACATGTCATTGAATTCATGTAGAGTGATATACTTTATCCTGGTTGGGAACCCTTGCCCAAGTGGATATTAGCCCCACCTCAGGGGTGACCCACTATTGAGATTTATGAACAATGCGGTCTAAGTATGGGAGGAATGCAAAAGGTTTTTCCATAGTTGGTGTCTTTTATTCACAAGATAAGTTCCAATTTGTGTGTTAAATATGTGTAATTATATTCATGAAATTCTTGTCATGATTTTATGTTGTTTATGTTGTGTTTATAATTCTATTATGAATTGTGTATAATTATGTTTAGAAAATATATGTAATTATGTGTTGCAAAGTTTATATATGTTTTTTTTAATTAGGGATAGATTCATGTTAGAGAAATTTAAGTGGAATTTCTTGTAAATTGGTATCAGATCATTAACACAACACGATAAGTAGTAGCATCCTGGGTGGCTAGGTTGTTACAATATGGTATCATACCCTAGTCTACAATAGTGAGAGTGGATAGGATAGGTTAAGATCATGTCAAATTGGTTTTCACAAAGAATTGAATTTGGGAGTGAATGGATTTTCAATTTTTATTGTCTTCATGATAGAAGATTGAAGCAATTGAGAGGAATTGGGTAAAATATCCAACTTTTGTTGCTAAATTTATGAAGGAATTGGGAAACTTTGCACTGGAAATGTCAACGAGTGGCACACTTAGGAATTATTGTGAAAAGGTTGAATTTAAGTATGCAAGAGTGAAATTGAACAAATTTCATGAATGTAGAATATCTATGGTGGAAATTGGTTGAGAATCGGGAAAGCCCAAGTTTTTGCAGAAAAAACTATGGAAAAATGAGTTAAGTTTTGAGAGTAGTGTGCACACTAAGTAGAAATGATGAATAGGAGAATAAGGTGTGAAGGTTTGCACACTAAAATCTGAATACTACACTACATGGTGTCTGGTGTGTGGAGAAAATATGTTATGCAGGTTTGTGCGTTGAACCTTTGGCGTTGAACATAAAATAAGTCTGTACAGGGTATGTACACTAATTGTTGACAGTGTGCTATGTATAATATGTGGTGTGCACATAATATAGGTGCATGATAAAAATGTATCGAAGACTAAAATCAAAAGATGCAATATTGTGTCACACAAGCAATAATGTGATGTGCATTTGGAGTGTTGACAAAATGTAATTTAAATATGTGGAGGTGTGTGTAGTATTTTGTTGTTGGTGTGTGACACCAAAGTCATGCTCTGTAAATATTGGTGTGCAATGGAATACTAATGCACGAAAAGTATATCGGTGCACGGTGAAGATATACTTAACCTTGAAGTAGTACAATGTAGTGCTAATAATATATGCAGTGTATTGGTGTGTGACATAGAAGTGGTGTTCAATAGAGATTGGTGCGCGACAGAAAATATGCACACTAGATAGTGGTGTGTAGTGCATGAACTACATTTTTTAGTGTTGCCAATGTAAATATGTACTTTCTAAATATGAAGCATAATTGTGTACGTGAGGTTGACTGAGAAGTTAACTTCCTAAGAAATCAGAAGAAGAATTATGATGCTATATGAGAATAAAATTGTACATCATTTCATGATTTGTTAAATTATCTAGCCTAACAAATTTTGTTGGCTGCATATTTTGTAGAGCCAACAACATTAGATCAAGTAGGATCAATGCGAGTTGAGAATCATTGAAGATGTGTAGGGGATTTTCAATCATGAAGAAGAAAACAAAGGAATGTATGTCCATATAGGTAATGAAGGTACAAATTCTAATGGACATGGAGAAGGTAAGGAAGAAAGTATGAAATTGATGGAAACCATAAAGAGTTTATAGAGGGATGTCCTGAGTCATAAGTCTGACAATGAGAGGCTTATGAAAAGCAAGGAATTGCAAGAAGACTTCAACATTAATTTTATGTAGCGCTTGAACAAATTTGAGAAGAAAATGGATAAGAAGATTGAGTCAAGCAGATCAAGAAGTTGTAGGTCCCATGATAAGAGGGGAAGAACAATAGGCAACATAACTTCTAGCAGAAAGAACCATCAGTCTCCAAGACATTCAACTAGGAGATTACACAGTAGTTCAAGTCTTGCTAAGAAACTTAAGAAGACTCGGGTGGATGAGCTTCAGGGAGAAATGAATAAAATCAAACCTCCTAATTTTGATGGTGAGCATAAGAAGGATGAGGATGTAGAAAATTGGATACTAAATATGAGGAAGTATTTTGGGTTGCATAATTACTCTTCCAGCACAGAAGGAAGAATTGTTATTTCCCAGCTCAAGGGAAAAGCATCAATGTGGTGGGACCAATATGTGCAAGTATAGTGCATTGATGAGAAGAAAGTGACTTGGAAAGAATTAAAGAGGTATTTCCAAAGTAAATACTTTACTGAGAGGTACTATGACTGAAAAAATAAAGATTTCTTTGAATTCAAACTTGGTAGTATGACTATTGATGAGTATGAAAGAAGGTTTTTAGAATGACTAAAATATGTTTCCTTCATCAAAGATGAGCAAGTTAATATTCAGGGATATTTGAGTGGGATACCCCTACTTATGAGTAACAAAATATAATAGATGATCCCAAAACATTGGAGGAAACTATAAGAAGGGATAAGTTCCTTTATGATCAGAAAAAATGGAAAGTATCTTACTAGAAAGATTGGGAAGACAAGAAGAAAAGTAAGATGGAACTAAGGAAGAAGGGGACTAAGCCAACATTCTTTAGAAATAACTATGAGGAACAACTAGCTACTGAAGAATCTAGAATGACAGGGCCATTGGGGAAAAGGTCAATGCAATAACCTATTCAGTGTTGTAGTTGTAAGGGATATCACATGTACATATATTTCTTGTGTAGAAGTGAAAGAGTTAAGACTTCTCGCAGCAAGAAGCAAGCTAAAAATGTAGAGGACATGGGAAAAAGTGTGCCTGATATTTTTATACCTTGGACAACAAGAAATTTGTGTTTCAATAACATATGATTGAAGTTGAAGGTAATATAAATAATCATCCCATTGTTATTTTAATTGATTCATGAGCTATCCATAGTTATCTAGATCCTAAGATAGTGGAAAGGTTTCATTTTCCAAGAAGCAAACTAGGAGAACCTTGGATGGTACAACTAGTCATAGGAACTAAAAGGAAGATTAGTGAGATGGTTAAGGAATGTCGAATGAAATTGAATGGACTAAAAACAAGTGTAGAGTTGAATATAATACCTTTAGGTTCCCATGATTTCAAATATGTTTCACACAACTGGAAAAAACACCTAAGAATAAAGTGTCAAATATTGAAGACTGTGTAGTCTTGAAATATTTTGTATATGTATTCAAGGAGATGCCAAGATTTCCTCCCAAAAGAGATATTGATTTCTCTATTAATTTAATAACTCGAGCAACTCCAATATCTAAGACTTCTTTACACCTCAATTGAAGGAATTGAAAATGAATCTTGAAGAGATATATGAAAACTCGTGCTTTTGCGTGCGTACAAAATTTTCTTTTTGCTTGGCTTCTATTAGAAATAGAAAATTCATGGAAATGGAAAATTCATGTACAAAGTAAAATGTAGAAATCAATATCCTTACTTTTCACTATATCTCATTGAGTTGATCTTCGTCAAAAATTATAACTATCCTCTAAACTCCAATGATATCTCTCGAATATGTATATAGATATTTTGTTTATAGTGTACAATCGAAATTATTTTATTACCTTGATGTATATTATGTTTAACTTTTTTTTTATCCAAAAATATTATGTTTTAACTTAAAATTTATATATATGGTATATCGTTCTTTTTTCTTTTCAAGATATTGAAAAAAAATTATGTGATGTATATTATATATTATTTATATATATATATATAATAATTATTCTCTCTCTATTTTTCACTATTTTATTTTTGGATGTATATTTATAGCCTCCATTTATTATATGTTTGTTGTCATTTTATAATTTAATTTGTATTGTTTTGTATTTTATAATAGAAATGTGTGATTTTTACTTCAAATTTCAAATAACATAATGGATGTGTGATTTTTTATTCCATATTAAAAAATTGATTTGACCATTGAGGCTATATAGTTTTTAAAATAAGTTTTCTAATTTTGAAGTATTGTGTGAGGTTTGGGCATATGATTATAGGATTAGGGCTTTGGATATAAGATTAAAAGGGTAGGGTTAGGTACAATTAAGCTTAGGCTTAGTATATGGATTTGGGTTTAGGCTTAGGATTAGAGATTTAGACATATGAATGAAGTTGAAGGTTAGGCTAGGATAGGTAAGGATAGCCTATCTAGGCTAGGTTATATTAGTATATGTAGGTTAGCTTAGGTTAGGTTAGGATAATCTAGGTTAGGCTACCCTAGAGTAGGGTAGGTTAAATGAGAGGAGGGAAGAGTAGGCTAAGCTAGCTAGGTTATGGTAGGATAGGTTATATTATAATAGAGTAGGGTAGGGTTAGGTTGGATAGTGTAGGTTATTATAGGATAGGTTAGGGATATGGTAGGTTGCGTTAAGCTAGGATAGGTTATTCTAGTTTATTTAGAGTAGGTTAGGTTGGGAAGGGCAAGGTTATGGTAGGGTAGGGTTAGGATAGGATAGGATAGCTTATGGTAGGATAAATTAGAGTATGTTACGGTATGTTGGGTTAAAGTGTTATAGGATAAGTTGGGCTATGCTAGGTTAGGCCAAGTTGGGTTGGGATAGGTAGAGTTATGGTAGGGTAGGTTAAGATAAGCTCGTTTAGGGTAAATTTAGGTTGGTTTAGGCTAGGCCAATTTAAGGTTGGGTTAGGATAATATGGGATGAGGTAGGTTAGGTTGTTCCAGGCTAGGTTAAGATAAGGTAGGTTAAGGTAGAATAGGATAGGCTATGCTAATTTAGGGTAGGGTTGTGTTAGGATATACCAAGATAGGCTAACCTTGGGTAGAATAGATTAGTTAGGTCAAGCTAGGTTAATCTTGGGTAGTGTAAACTAGAAAAGGTTAGGTGAGGATTAGGTTAGTGTAGTGTAGGCTAAGCTAGGGTAAGGTAGGGTAGGGTAGGGTAAGTTAAGGTAGGATATGCCAGGATAGCATAGACTAGGGTGAGAAAGATTAGGTTAGTCTAGCGTAGGCTAGGATATCTTATTCTTCTTGGTTAATTTAGGCTAGGGTAATTTAGGCTAGGTTCGTTGGGTTAGGGTAGGTTATGAAATGTTAGGGCAGGCTAAGTTATCTTAGATTAGACTAGGATAAGGTAGGGTAGGCTAGGTTATATAAGAGTAGGTTTAAGGTAGAGAAGACTAGGTTAGGATAATGTAGGCTAAGTTAAGATAGGTTGAGCCATGTTAGGTTAGATAATAATAAATTTAAGGTAAGGAAGGTAAGGTTAAGATAAGATAAATTAGGATTAAGTAGGGTAGGCTAAGATAAGCTAGGGTATGATGGGTTCAACTACACTAGGATTGATTAGGCTAGGCTTAGTTAGGCTAAGTTATGCTATGTTGGGTTCAAGTAAGCTAGGTTGTGAGAGTAAGTTAGTCTAGGGTATAATAGGATAGGCTAAGGTAGGGTAGGATAAGCTAAGAAAGGATAGGGTAGGATTGGTTAGGGTTGTATAGGTTATTTCAAGTTAGGCTAGGTCGTGTTGGGCTAGTATTAGGTTATGTTAACCTCTACTAAGGTAGGGTAGGTTGGGATAGGCCATGCAATGTTAGGAAGTTTTGGTTAAGCTAGGTTAGGGTAGGGTATGTTAGGCTAGACCAAGATAGGCTAGGGTAGGGTAGGGTATGTTAGGATAGGATATGCTAGGGCAGTCTAGGATAGGAGAAGGATGGGGTAAATGAATTTAGGATATGGTGAGTTACATTAGAGTAGGGTATGTTATCTTAGGTTAGTTTAGGCTAGGCTAGGTGGGGCTATGTTACACTAAGTTATGAGAGGGTTAGGCTAGGATAGATTAAGATAAGATAGACTATGTTAGGCTAGGTTTTTATAGCCTAAGGTCAGGGTAGGATAGGTTAATGTGTGGCAAGTTAGTTTAGGTTGGGCTAAGTTAAACTAGCTTAGGGTAGTTTAGGGTAGGATAGGTTAGGCTAGGATAGGCTAGACTAGGATAATAGGCTATGCTAGTTTATGGTAGGATATGGTACTTTAGGATAGGGTAGGGTTAGGTTAAGTTATGATAGGCTTAGGTAGGGCATACTAGACTAGACATAAGGTAGGCTAGACTAGGGTAGGTTAGTTTATCACAAGGTAGTGTTAGTTTCACTAAGGCTAGGCTTGGATCAAGTAGGGTAGGTTAAACTAAGATAAGGTATGAAGGAAAAGCTATTTTAAGGTACAATAGGATTATTTTAGGCTTGGGTAGGGTAGTATATGATTGGTTATGCTATGCATGTGTAAGGTAGGGTGGCATGTTGGCTAATTTATCCCTGAGTAGGGTAGAATAGATAGTATTTTTTATCCTAGCCTAGCCTAGAGTAGGTTTGGTTAGTTTGATGTTAGGCTCGGATAAGCTAGGTTAGGATAGAATAGGCTATGTATACTAGGTTATATTAGGTTAGGATATGTTAAAATGGGCTATATAGGATAGGCTAGGGTAGATTAGGTTATGGTAAGGTAGGATAAGTTGGTTCAACCTAAGATAGGTAGACTTGGCTAGGCTATTCTAGGTTAGTTTAAGGTGGGCTAAGCTAGGTAAGCTAGGTTAGGTAGGATAGGTTAGGTTAGTTCAGGTAAGGATAGGATAGGTAGGTTAGGCTAAGCTATCCTAGGTATAGGTTAATCTATGCTAAGTTAGGTTAGGCTAGCCTATACTAAGTTAGGTTAAGCTAGGCTAGATCACCTTAGGGTAAGATAAGGTAGGGTTGTTTACGTTAGGATATGCTAGGTTAGGTTTGGGTGGGTTAGGCTACTCTAGGGTATAATTGAATAAGATTATACTAGGTAAATCTAAGCTAGATTAATGTAGGGTAGGATAGTGTAGGATAATCTAGGTTATTCTAGACTAGGTTAGGCTTGGTTAGGCTAAGGTAAGCTAGGCTAAGCTAGGCTACGTTAGTTTAATATAGAAAGGGATAGGGTTAGGGTATGCTATGTTAAGCTATTTTATAGTAGGCTAGGTTAGGATAGATTTATCTAAACTATACTGCATAGGATTGGGGTCGAGTGGTAGGGTAGGCTAGGCATTGGAGATATTACACACTCACCTAGGTAATTATTTTCCTAAAGTTGATATTGCAATATTGAGAATGCTTCCTTAGATGAGAATATTCTCTCTATAGAATATTTCCCTACAAAATAGGGTGCTTCTCTTCAGTTCAAATTCAATTAGACTAGTGGAAGTCACTCATGTGGGGAAACCTAAGTTTTATCACTAACATTTGCATGTGTTTCTCTCACTTCCACATGTCTGACTTAGTTAAATGATTATTGCATGGATTAGTTAACTAGGACTAGGTGACACATTACTTCTATTGTTGTCTGTGACTATCTAGATCTTTGTATATCACTACTATGGGATATTAGTTACTCATGTAGCCTATATATATTATAAATTATTCACTCCTTGAGTTTGGAATACAAATAATACAAATTATTTCATTCTTTTCTCCACTTTTTGTCTTCATTTTTCATCCACCATTGCAAGTTGTGTATGCTTCATTGTTAGATATATATTTTGTGCAGGCATATCAGAAAATATGCATGGTATCACAACCCACAGGCCACTATAAAGGATCGTCACAACACTCTTTTGCAGGTACAAAAGATGAAACAAAGTAGTAGGAAATATGGAATCTATGTTTTAGTCACCGACAACAATTCTCACAGCTCATAACTATTTGGAGTGGAACTGAGAAGTAGAGGCTTATACAAAATAACCATGGCAATGTAATGGGTTCTTGATTTCACTGATGAGAAAAATGTCTTTTGTAATAGAAAATATATGGCCCTAGGATGTATCTAGATGTATGTTTCTCTTGAAATTTTCCATCAAGTAGATGATGAATCACAAGAATCAACTCCAAACGAATTATGGACTAGATTGGAGGTTCCATTTTGGAATAAGTAATATTTCATGAAAAAGGTTGAAAAGATAGAGCGACTACAAAATCCACTTGAATATCAATCCTCTCACTTTGAAGAGCCTTCTACACAAGTATTTGCACAACTTTTTATTCCATTCATTGAATATTATGTCTACTCAATTTCATATTTGGTTTCTATATCGCATACAGAAGATCTCATCCATGCATATCAAGAGATGCATGAAGAAAAATTTCCATGCACCATTCATGCATCCCACGAGCCACATGTAGAGACTGCCATGCATGCATCTCAAGAGACAAAAAGGGGGTCGCTCACATCAAATTCAATTCTTACATTTTATAAGAAAAAATTGTACAAACAAATTGGATATTTGAGTTTCTCTAAAAAAAAAACCTAATTTAAAAAAAACAATCGTCCAAAACAGAGTCTCGGAAGTGATGTTATGAGAACTTTAAAATCACCAAAATTTTCATCATTTTCTGGAAATGGCCACGTGACTTTCAAAGTTTCATCTAAACTTCACATGGATTCACATCTTCTTCTTTACAATTAGAGAAGGTGGATATACATGGAAATATCACTAGTGCATCTACTTCATCATATACATCTTCAATGAAATCTTCATCGAGCATAAGCTTACACATTTGCAAGGTCTCCTTGGAGTGAAGGACATACTTGCTTAGTTCGTTGTACTCTATCATTTTTTTAATGTTTTGATACCTTGTAATTTGAGGTGAGGATTTTCCCATGATTGTTTCTCATAAATGTGGTATTGTTCCTTAAAAGAGTGAAATATGAAAAACGTACATCATTTTCCGACACTTGTTGAAGTAACTTTGTAATGCATCCATTAGTATCATGTTGTGTTGAGTTTATATAGGCCATGTTGGTGGTGAAGTATCTCATCTAACCTATTTATAATAATATAATTATCAACCACACATACTTTCGCACATCATGACAACATTGAGAAGGTTCCAAAATATGATCTATCTACACCCCTCCTTTCCTTGCATGCTAGCACATCCTCAAGACATTGAGAAGGTTCGAAACTATGATCTATCTACACCCATCCTTTCCTTGCATGCTACAATTCATTGTTGTGGTGTTATGTGAATCGATTCACTAAACTAAATTTGGAACAAAACGACATCTTCTCTTAGTTTCAATGTTGCATTGTTTATATTGTTATTGTTATCATGATATTAAGGCATAAATCATGTAATTATTATATAGTTTTGATACTTTTAAGAAGTATTACAACAACAATCAATATGAAATTTTTTCCAATAACTTGCATCCACATTATCGCATGCAATATATTCATTCCAAGATTTTTGCTCATTTATCTTGACCAATTGTTTTTAAAGAACATGACATTTATTAATCTTTAATAAACGTTTTGTTGGATGGTGTGATGGAAGAGTGATTTTGGAAGGAAGTGGTCTTAGAGAAAACTACATCATAAATCAAATTCATTCTTGTTGTATTCCATCAATAAATTGTATTTAGTAGAGAATTGTCATATTCTAAGGAATATATTCTTGAGATTCCTTAGTATTTTCATGATATTCTTAAATACCCGTTAATGAGTGTATTGATATCCAATTTTAGATGACAATTCTAAGAGATTTAATTGTCAATCTTGAGTGAGTTGATCTCCACTTTAGAGTTGTTATAATAATGAAATGTATTTTTTTTATTTTGTAATTTTTTTTTGTGTTATTTCTAATTATTTTTTATTTATTTAATTAAATAAACATAAAATTTGTATATAT
The DNA here is from genome assembly GCA_009831015.1 of Picea engelmannii. NCBI lineage: Eukaryota > Viridiplantae > Streptophyta > Pinopsida > Pinales > Pinaceae > Picea > Picea engelmannii. Next base: position 325,576 of record ML778024.1, on the reverse strand, counting down.
TTTCTTTTGTAAGGAAAAGAGTTGGAATCTTTTTTAAATACCATGTAAGGGCTTGAGGGAGACCAGCTTAGAGAGGATAGATATTTCCGTGTACACCATCAATGAGAGACAACTCACTTTTGAAATCTCACTACTTGCAAATTTTTCTCTGTCATTGTCTTTTTCAACCCTTGCTCTCTACTTTTAACGAGCAAGTAATAAATTCCTCTCCCGAGTGTAGATTAGTGCCATATTTGTTCCCATATCTATGCTCCTCTCTGTGACCTGTAGGCCCATAGAGTATCCCAACTGAATTTCTTATCTTATCGAGTATTTATATAAGCTTATCGAGTAGTTATGTAGGTTATGTGACTTATGACTTATTCCAAGGTTTACTTGCATTACTCCAAGGTTAGGTTGACTTTCTGGTGAGGATATTGGAAGGATCTAGTGGTCATTATAGTAGAGTTGAATATTTTGATGAGGGGTAAGAAAATCACAATAAAAGATAAATATTCTTAGTAATCGCTAGAGAACACCTTTGATCTAGGAGTGAAAGGAAAATAACCACCAAACATTGAAGAATTGAGAAAAAAATTGATTTAGAGATATTTTTTTTCTTCTATATTTTTTCAATCATGAATTATATATATATATATATATATATATATATATATATATATATATAATTATGCATTCATGAATTATATATGTAATATTTTTTTCATTTTAAGCATATATTTTTTTCATTTTAAGCATACATGACAATAGACATTCTATGTAGTATACTTTTTGGTTGGTTAAAAAGATCCATATCCACAAAGGGTTGTTACAATTGTTGAACAAGAAAGGTAAAGGAACAAAGGGAAACGAATTAAGAAAATGAATAGGTATCATATATATAAGCAATAGTAGCATTTCGGGAGTAAAGGCTCAATGTTCCTTTCCTTGAAAATAACTCAACAAATATCCCATCAGTCACACGATGGAGGGAGGTCAGGTTTCGATTCCTGGTCGACAATACTCGGGAGCCTTTGGGGACCCACACAATATATATGCCTTATGCGGAGATTCACAAAATAGCTAGCATATTCACATCAACCACCGTAACAAAGAAGAAGAAAACAAAGAGAAAGAGAGAACCACGAAAGAGGAAGAGCCCTAAACGAATATACGTTACCTCGTAACCATGTAAGGGATACTTGAATCATGTTTTAACTTAAAATGTATATATGTGATATATCATTCTTTTGTCTTTTTTTTTTTTTTAATTGAAAATTATTTTATTATGTGAGGTATATTATGTTTTAATATATATATATATATATATATATAATTTAATATTTATGTTAATTATTTTTTATGTGGATTTTTTTTCATTTTATTATGGAATGTACATTTATAGCATTTATTTATTATATGTTTGTTGTATATTTATCATTTAATTTGTATTTTTTTGTATTTTATATTAGAAATATGTGATTTTTACATCAAATTTCAAATAATATAATGACTATGCGATTTTTTATTTCATATTAAAAAATGGATTTGATTAATAAGATTATAAAGTTGTGTAAATAATTAGTCTCATTTTGAAGTATTATGTGAGGCTTAAACATAGGATTTAGGCTTACAAATTGGGATATAACATTAAAGGGGGAGGATTAGGTATGAGTAGGCTTAGGGTTATGATAAACATTCTCATTTAGGATTAGGCATAGAGATTTATACATATGATTGAAGTTGAAGGTTAGGATAGGATAGGTAAGGCTAGCCTATCTAGGCTAGGTTATATTAGTCTATGTAGGCTAGCTTAGCTTATGTTAGGATAGTCTAGGTTAGGCTACACTACGGTAGGGTAGGTTAAAGGAGAGGAGGGAAGGGTAGGCTAGGATAGCTAGATTAAGGTAGGTTAGGTTAGATTAGACTAGGTTAGGGAAGGGTTAGGTAGGCTAAGGTAGGTTATTCTAGGATAGGTTAGGGGTAGGGTAGGGTAGGTTAACCTAGGTTAGGTTATGCTAGTTTATTCAGAGTAGGTTAGGTGTGGAAAGGAAATGTTATGGTAGGTTAAGGTTAGGATAGGATGGATAGGATATGGTAGGATAAAACAAAATATCTTAGGGTAGGTTAGGTTATAGTATTCTAGGCTAAGCTAGGTTATGATAGGTTAGGCCAAGCTAGGCCAAGTTGGGTTGGGATAGGTCGAGTTAAGTTGGGGTAGGCTAAGCTAAGCTCATTTAGGGTAGGGTTGGGTTGGGTTAGGGTATGTTTGGGTTAGGCTAAGCTAGGCTCAAGTAGGTTAGATTGGTCTAAGATAGGTTAGGCTAAGGTAGTTTAAGGTAAAATAGGATAAGCAATGCTAATTTAGAATAGGGTTGGGTTATGCTAGGCCAAGATAGATAACCTTGGTGAGAGTAGGGTAGTTTAGGGTAAGTTAAGGTAGGATATGCTAGGCTAGCGTAGACTAAGGTGGGATAGAGTAGGTTACACTAGTGTAGGATATTGTATGTTATTCAAATAGGCTAGGCTAGGTTCGATGGGTTAGTATATGTTACACAAGGTTATGGTAGACAAAGTTATATTATGTTAGGATAGGTTATGTGAGGTTAAGGTAGGATAATTTAACTTAGGTTATACTAGGATAGGGTAGGGTATGCTATGTTAGGTAATAATAGGTTTAAGCTAGATAAGACTAGGTTAGGATAGTGTAGTCTAAATTAAGATAGGTATAGTGAACCATATTAAAACAAATTGACCACCTATACTAGGAGTTCTCTTTGAAGTCTCCAAAAAATATTTGTTGTCTAAAGCCTTCGAGAAAATAAGTTATAGTGAAAATTTGAAGATGACTCATTTAAAAATGAATTCAAGATGAGTAAAAAACCCTCTCTCCAAAAGGTATATCTCAGAACCTATAATGAAACAAAACTTGAAATTGTTTATGGAGGTACCTTGATATGTCTTCTACCTAATATCCAAATTTCTTTATTTGTGGTGGCCCATAAAAATGTTATAGAGAAAATCCCAAGATGACTTGATTAAAGAAGAAAAAATCTAAGATCTATGCTTTGATGCTAAATGTTATGATCCAACATCTTAAAAATGACAAAAAACCAATGAATATAGTCCACTTTGAGGGAAAAATATCCTTGTACATTATATCTAATTCATAAAAAAATATGAGATGAGATAAGATTCATCCTAAGACTAGGTCTCCTTGGTTTATATGTAATAGACAAAGGGTACACTTTTAATGAAATGGTGCAATGAAGGGCTATAACCTACATATAAATGACACTATAAATATAATAATTCAATATCTAGGGATTAATAAGGTGTTTTATTTATAAAATGTGGCTTTGTCTAGGACTTAAGAAGTAGTCGGAGAAATGGGTGTTGTTAAAATTAGTTCACTTTATGTTTTAATATTTCATCAATGTTTTAATGATATTATATTTATTTTGTATTAAATCATGCATTTCATAAAAATGCAAGGGTGTAGATGCATAACTACTATGTATCAAAAGGGTATCCATGTTGTGGATAAGCATGAGCCTTAGGATCCAAATGTAGTGTTGCATGATAACCCAATTGAAAAGGGATTTTATAAAATAGAAGTCGTGAAATGTATTGTCTCCATTGTATTGTTACTTGGTTCATGCTAAAGGACCAAATTATTAAGGATGAAGAGGATATCTTCAAGAAATCATACAATGATGAGATCATAAAAGTGTGAATTAGTGGTGAGATCATAAAGCATTGCATTTATTTATGGAGCATTCAATTTTCAAATTAGTGTGATTGTTTCAAGCCTCACTTAATAATGACTGAAAATAAGAATAATTCTTTAAACAAATTCTAATGTAACAATATTTAGTTATATATAAATTCATTTCTTAAATATAAATTATAAAAACTTAAATTTATTATGTGATTTAAAATAAAAACTACAAAATTTTAATAAAAAAATCAAAACAATATATGCATTATTGAAAATTGATATATAATTAAAAAATATTATAAATGTACATTCCATTCATGACAAAAAATAACCAATAATAAATAACATAAATAATTACTTTTATTAAAAATTACAATATATTCAAACATATGATAAACTATAAATAGACATTCTACCCTCAAAATCAAAATTTACATTAAAAATAATTAACATAATTAAATAATTTTATAAAAAGATTAAAAAAATAATTTCCTTTACATTTAAATATTGTGCTTCTTATAATAATAATTTTTTAGTTTTAAATATTGTGCTTCTTATAATAATAATTTTTTAGTTTTAAGTATTTAAATTAAAACATAATATACATAATTTAAATATTATGCTTCTTATAATAATTAATTTGTATTTTTAATTATTTAAATTAAAACATAATGTGACATTATGTTAAGTTAAACATAATATACATTACATCATAAAAAAAAATCGCAACAATTTTTCATTTATTCTATTAATTGTAAAAAAAAATCATCTATTCTATTAATTATAAAAAACTATAAATACATATGAACATAAAAATAATAATAAATCTGTCAATTTCCATGTATTCCATGTATAATTGGAATAATAATAATTTTTTTAATGTAAAAATCTAAATAAAAATTAAGCTGCAAAACAATTAAATTAATGGTTAATAATCATAATGGTGATAAACATACATAGTAACATTTAATGAATGTTGTATTACACTATGAAATCTTTGAAAACCTTCACTATTTTTAAATTTAAATATTATGTAAGAAATGTGTTATCTTTATAAGGAGTTAGATTATATGGTCTCACAAGCTCCATAGTGAAACTCGAAGTTGGTCAATTTCTAAATCGCCATGGGATGAAAGAGTGTCACCTTTGTGACACTAAAAAGGTTGAAGATGAAAAACACTTTTTCTTAGATTCTGCAGCATATACCCATATTAGATCCCATTTTCAAAATATTTATCACACTACCAACCTTCCTAGCCTCTTAACTCAACAAAATTATAGTGATCTTAAAAAGCTTGTTTTAATGCTTTTCTAGCACAAACAAAATTCTAAAAAATCACAAGTAATCACTTACTCTCTTAAGATCATATAAACCAATTTGATATTAATAAAATTAATCATCATCATCATCAATATATATATTGAATATTATCTTTATGTATACAAATTCCAATATATATATATATTACCTTCATGTTTACAAATTCCAATATATTTAAGGAGAGCTTTAGTTTTTCTATAAGAAATGTGTTATCCTTATAAAGAATTAAATCGCACGGTCTAAGATGATTAAACTGATGAGCGAGATAAGATGATTATATATATTAGTTTTTTCTGTTGAACGAACGACTTTTTTTTAGGAGACTCCGCCATCGTAGGTGATGAATTCATATTTATTATCGGATATGATCTGCAGATTTTAGTGATTGAGTTGTGTTTGAAACTTATCAGACCAAATAATAATTTACGGGACGTTAACATTTTAGATATAAGATCTTCCATACCTTTTTTGGATTATCCAACTCAAGGTATTGGATTGTATAATTTAAAAGAGTGCTTATTGCTTATTTCACACTTTTATTTTTTAAATTAATTTTACAAAAAATTATTAGATATCTCTATAAAATATTAATTAATTTATAATTAAAATTAATTTATAATTAAATTTTTTTTATGAAACTGTAAAATTTATCATAACTAATATAGTCGCTAATTTGTGGGAATGTCTAAAGGTATTAGTTGAGAATGTTGAAAAATATCCATGTTCGAAAATGAAACGCTCCATGTTTATGCAATAGGTGGCTAGGCCAGTCATTGAATATGAAAAAAGTGGCAATTATATGGTGTATGAAAAAAGTGGCAATTATATGGTGTTACAGTAATTTTTTAATATGATTAAGTAAATGTTAAATGGATGCATTAAAAAATACAAGAAAGTTATGAAGAGTAAATCACATTTATTGATTTGGAAGGGCGACTAAAAATATACCAGCATTTTAGATTAAAAGGTCATTAATCGTGTCCTAAAATAAAGAAGAAAAGACCAGTTGTTAAAACTACTGCAAACGCATAAACAAATCAAACTGTTTAGAAATCAGTTTGTAAATTTTTCTTAAACTAAAGAGAAACGATGTTAGTGAGTAACTTATCGATTAAGACAAGGTGGTCGGGTTAAATTTATTAAGTATTTGGAAATGTGGAACTATTGCCAGAACAATGGCATAACGGTAAAAATATTGAGAGAAAAAGTACGAGAACCCAGGGCCATACATCCTTGTAACGTGGTGATATTGCAGCCATGGCATCACTGTTAAAATATTGAGAGAAGGAAAGAGAACCCACGGCCATAAGGACCTATAGCTCAATTTTTTTCATGGATGCTTTTGAAGGGATAGAATCCTATCAAAGGTTTTTCTTCTTTCCTTCCGCCATCAAGCTCTTCCACCAAAGGCGGTTGGCATCTAACAGAATAGAGCCAAACCTAATATATTTTTATTAAAATTAAGATTTGAGATAAACAAGAAGGATGTGCATGAGATTTGTGATAAATAATAATTCATTAAGAATGCAGAATGAATAAAGAGGTTTTCCTTCCTTACCCTATCGAGGTCTTCCGACCAATGGTCGTTCACATCCGAACAGAGTAGAGCCCAACCTGAAATATTTTCAATCAAAATGATAGAATTAAAGGATATGCATGATATTTTAAACAAGCAACAAGAGATTAAGACTGTTAAATATATCTACTCAAAAAATAAGACTTCTGAGAAGAGCTATAATAATAATAAAATGTACGGTTGAGCAGCTCAGTCGTCCTTCCATAACTTTCCTTCAATAACTTTCCTTGAGACTTATGAATTTGTGCATATGGAGTTGGATGGGGTAGGGCTTCTAGGTATTAGGGAGAAAAAAGTTAAAAATATATGTCTGGGATTTAGGATTATTTTATGCCAAAAAAATTTTCATTGATATAATTGACAGAGACACCAAATTTGCTTAGGTATAATATTCTACTTCATTTTATCTAATTGTGATGATTGCTTCTATTCAAAATGGTAAATTTTATAATGTTAAAGAAAAAAAAATTATAATTATTTTTACACATTGTAATTATAATTTTTTTTTATTAATATATTTTTTTATTTATTTGGTTAATATATTATATATGTGAATTTTATAAAAAAAAATATTTAAAACTATGTGATTTATTTGATAAATTATTCACATATCTAAACTATACTCAACATTGATCTTGATATTGATATATTTGGATATGTGAAAACTACTTGTAATGATTGGTTCTATTTTAATGAAAAATTTTATAATGAAAAATTTTATAATGATAAAGAAAAAAAAAATTATAACTGTTTTTACAAATCGTTATCATAATTTGTTTCTATTAATATATTTTTACAAACTCTATTTTTACTTAATTAATTATTTATAGATTATTATTAAAAAGGAAATATATTCATCACCGATGTGATAAAATATATATCAATTTTGTATATTCATTTTATATTAATTAAATTGTGAGTTATTTTATATTAATTAAAGTACATTCTTTTTCAAGTTATCTTCAAACATTATGAGATTTATGGTTGTTTGCAAAAGATTCTTATGAATCAATGACTAATAATAAAAAAATCTAATAGATAAGGAAAAATCTTGCCTTATGGAGATTATTAGGACAAACAAAAGAAATGAAAGTTGTAAATCATACTTAGACACACACAAATGAAAGCTCTTGCTCATACTTGACATAAATACAAATGAACGAACATGAAGAAGCCATGAAAGAAAATAATTCATAGAATTGTAATCATCATATAAAATGTCATTGTCCCATTACAGACCAAGCACGATGGTGCTTCTTGATAGAAGGAGCAATATAAACTAAGCATGGTTGTGCTTCTTGATAGAAGGAGCAATATAAACCAAGCATGGACATGCTTCTTGATAGAATAATATCACATGTTGCATACATAGACATCCATTTCTTGTTTCCTTGACATGATTTATTATGAAATATACCCAAAATGGAAATGAAAGATACATCACAATTACAAACAAACAACAACTAAAATTAAAGAATCTTTAGCTCCTTACCGAACTACTACTACTGCATGATCCATATCACCATATATGTCATTGTTGTTGGAAAGATGCATTTGATCCAATCAAGAGGGACCAAAGAAGCTCATTGCTTCCACTCGAAGCCCACTCCATGAAATCTACTGAGCTTATGAGTCGTCGAAGAATCATGCACGACTATCCATTTGTTGTTGAAAACATCATATGTTGTTCACAAGAACTTAGCCTCTAAGCCCTCAATATGTATGTTTGATCCAGAATATATTTGCAGATCAAACTAAATAAAGATTATTAATATAGAATAACAAATATACAATAAAATTGGTTTCTACTCAATAAGGAAATAAGATGAAGCTGTAAAATGTAGTGGAAACAAGCTTGCTAGAATGGTGGGCCCTTATCTCCTAGAAAAGATGTGATGGTTGCGCTCATTCGCAAGAATATGATTACAATGAGAACCAAAAGTCATTTTTACAACAAACAAGAATTTAAAAAACCCTAGACATCCAAAAAACATAACCCTAGGAGATGAAGAGCTAAAATTCATGTGGGCCCTATTTGGGTAAGTTAGTACATCAACTTCCATGGGTCATAACTTTTGCATACAATCTTTGTTTTAGATGCATGGTAGACCATTGGAAAGGTCTATCTGAGGACTGAAATTTTTCCTGCTATCTATCAAAGGTCATTCTAGTTGTGGTGAGCACTAAAAAACGTTGTTTAGGGCCTCAAAATAGCCTCGCAAGTGAGGGACCCAAAAACTAGGGAAAAAACTGCCAAACTAGAAAACTGCCAAAATGAGCCAATTGGAATAGGTGGGAGGGAACTGACATCCATTTGGATAAATAATCCTTGCTTATGAAGAAATGGAATCCATTGCGTTGATTTCCCCCATAAGATGAGGAAATTTTTGTTGAATTTGGCCTTGGATGAGCCACTTGCCTTGGTGTAGGAGTTGCCTTGCTTTGACAACTTGATAAAGTTAGATCCTTTGCTGGTTGGTGCCCTTGATTTGTTTGTCCACAATATGATCACTGGATTTCTATTGTATGCAGTCGGGATTGAGCTCTAAAAAACGTTGCTAGGGCCTCAAAATGACCCCGTAACTTAGGGACCTGAAAAGTAGGGATAAAACTGCCAAACTGGAAAACTGCCAAAATGAGCAAGTTTAAATAGGTGGGAGGCCACCAAAATCCATCGGGATCAATGTTGTTCAAAATAAATCGGTCGCCAATCCTGCAATAATGAATCAAAGTTTATCACTTATAAAAATTTAAATAAATAAAGCTATCTATATTTTTTAAATAAATCAAATACAAACTATACATGACACTTTATATAACTTTAAAATACTTAAAGTCAAACCTTAACTAACATAACATTAATGTTGTTACGTTCCTAGTTAACAACACTCAAAAAAATGATCTGGTATAACTTTTTAACATTCCCATCCTTCGAGAATGGGTCACATCATTACAAACCTCAGCTTCTATCACTCTCATATTCTTTGTAGCAACCCAAAATGTACTACTAGACAATTCTAATTCAAAATACTAGTGTGCGGGTACTACTTGTAACGATATAAGCATGGATCACATAAATGATACACATTGTTGAGATGATGGAAAATGAGATAAGAATCTAATAGAACGCTAACCTGACAAATATGAAGGTGACTAGCCTCGAAGAGGAGACCAGTGACAAGATATGTGGCTTGGTTATTGGTGGCGAGGATGAGGCATATGACTCTAGAGTGGAGAAAAACATGGTCGAGGGTGTAAGTGGTCCAAGATACCAAAGAGATATTTTGGGTCCAATGACTGGCTTTGTTCGCATACCCCATGTGATAAGGGAATAGATAATTCATTTGTTGACACAGGGTAACTGGATTAGGCTCACATAATGAGAGAGCTATATAAAAAAAGACTAAAAACAACTAGGAAAGCAATGAAAACCTAAGGTAAAATGGTTATGCTCGGGGGTAAAAAAATTTCAAGTATAACCCATTGAACAACTCCTTGACGGTGATGTATTCATGGTGGCCTAAGATGTAGTATTGCATAGTAAGGAAATGATGGATGACATAGGGTCCTCTCTAGAGGAATTTGAACTTGTTGTGGCTGAGGTTATTGTGGACGATATCGTAGGCCAATAAAAGGTCACCTTTGGTAAACAACTTAAGGTTAACTTGGTGGTTAAATATGGATTTGATACTATTTTTTGATGCTTCATTTTTCTGTAAGGATTTCCATGGATATTCATTGAGTGATTCAAGCGAAAATAACCTTTGCTCAAGCAGTGATCTGTTGGGTAAGAGCTCGAGCGTGGTGCACAATGTTGGTATTTCACACTCAATAGGGAGTACTGATTTGATTTCATGGACTAAATGGAAGTGAATGAAACCAATGGTTATTTTGAAAGCTCTATGATATGCCCAAAAATCTATAGAAAGAATATAGTTCCAATTACTCTTGTGTTTGTCAACTGTGCATTGAAGCATAATTTTTAGAACCTTGTTGATGGCCTCGACTTTCCCATTGGATTGTGGGTAATAAGGTGAGGTGAACTCATGGGTGAATCCTAATTTGGACGATATCTCCACAAATAATTCCTTCTTGAAGTTATTTCCATGGTCAAAGAATGGTTGTAGGGGGGCCCTAAGGCGAGAGATGACATGTTTGAAGAAAAGGCATGCCACTATGTCGATTGTATTATTGAAAGTGGGCATTTCTTCAACCCATTTGGTAAAGTAGTCAACGAAGACTATAATGTACATGTTTCTATTTTTGGATGGAGGCTTGCATGTCATGAAATCAATGCCCCATTTACAAAAGGTTTCATCCATGATGACGGTGTGAAATAGGGCAGGTGGTGCCCAATCTTTATCTCTGTATAAATGACATTTTTCGCATCATTTAACTGCATGTATGCAGTCATGAAACAAAATGGTACAAAAATATCCATATTGAATCATCTTTTGAGTATTGTACATGCCGAATAAGTGACTTCCACATGCCCCATTATGGAAGAATCTCATGTGACGCAACACGCACCCTCAGGTATGCTGCTCACACAGGACCTTCTCTTCACTTGGCCTGAAGAACTGAAATGAGCTCTTCAATCCCTTATCGGGACTTTCAAACCCACATAAATTCTCCTTATGATCTCCCTATCAAAATCGGGAAATCGGACTTCGTGGGATTGCTAGTCCTACACACACGGATCCGGGTCTTTCGATTCCCCGAAACCTGATGTAGTTCAACACTAATGCTCTCCCAATCTTGTCAGGACTTTCAGCTTTTGGGAAATCGAAATCTACGGTGTTGCAAGAGCCTGCCTCATCGATTCCCCGATTCTCGATCTGCGAAGGCACCCTCTGCTAGGCCTCCCAGTCCATGTGACCATAATACGTATTGTATCGGGGCTTCAGACTTCACGAAAGTGAAGTGTATTGACTCTGTGTCCTCAGGATCCCCGATCCTCCGATCCCCAACAACAATTTTTCACTTGTCCTTTACTCTAATGCCTATGGCCCACAATGTTATGGAAATCGGGAAATTGCGTATCGCGATATCGTGATTTCCGTTGCAACAATTCCTTTGTCTTTGGAAACCCCGAAATGATGAATCCCGACTCGCTCTGGATTCCTGACGCGTGTCCTGTCTAATATCCATGGATATGATTCCGTCAGTGTTTCGAGGCTCGAAAGGTGTCGAGGTTATTGATTTCCAAAACCCCGATACCTCCAATATCCTGATGCCTTCCCAGAACTCTGCTTTGCCCACTAGGGATTAACCCCGGTGTAACTCCAAATGAATCTGATGGTTAGCGAGAGTCGATTGTTAATCCAACGACTCACAATCTTCTGAGCTTGAACTTCTGGACGTGGCCGAAACTTCCTCGCTTCTTCTAATGGATCCAACAGCTGTCGAGATTTCCAAAAGATCCTCAACAAGATCTCGACCATCACTCCTCCCTCCCTGAGGATTTCCTAACACAAAACCTCCAGTGAGGTCCTTCAACAGATTTGGAGGCTTTGCCCCTCCTGATCTTTTTCCATCTTCTCAGTCTCTTAGAAAAGAGATCTCCTTGCATGCACTCTTCGTGGCAACCCTGCAAACACTTCAAGTGTTCGACCTTCTTTGACTCTGCGCATGCCTGCAGTAGTAGTCCTCCAAATCTTCCTTCTCAGACTCACGACTGAGACTTCCTCTTCAGCCTGTACACTCCTTGCACGGCTTCAACAACCTGCTTTCACTTCTGGGTGAATAAGTATAAGAGTTAAACTACCTGAGCCTCCATCAACGCACTCCTTGTGGATGGTTTTGACTGCACACCTTGCAGGAATCTCCTGGCTCAGATAGAGAAACAATTGAAACTCATTCCATCTCCCCTTTAGACTTCAGTTAGAAACATAAAATCACATGCACAACATATAAAATAAAATGTATGACAGAAAGAAAACATTCATGAGCACATGAACAATATACCCAGAGAAACAACACAAACCATGAATTTGAATCAAAGCTTTCTTCTATTAATTCAGATGCCTGTACATGGGTGTTCTTCATACACTCTTCTCTACTTACTCTCCTCTTCTTCCTGAATGCTTCCATTATTTTACAATGGTACAATGAGGGTGTCTATATCCATTTTCCCTCTTGAACTTTAGGCTATCAAATCTAGAATTAAAATCCTATCTACTTGCATTAACTAAATTAAATGCCAACTATCTACCAAAGAACGAGAGCTTAAAGGATTAAGGTCTCTTTACAATACAAGTGTGCCATCTCTTAAATGATTCATTTAAGACTTGCGCAACAATCCCCAAAGCATTTCAAAAATTTGGGTTAGTTTATCCAGTTGATCTCCTCTTGATGTGCTGGCTCGCTTGATGAGTCGGTGATGCTCCTGCATCATACTCCTCGGATTGAAAACTTTCATGGGCTCCTATCCATGAGCTCCTGCATGGTATGTCCATGCTTTTATATCACTGCTTCACTTTCCCAGATGGCATTTTCCACTGGGTGGTTCTTCCATTTGACCAGATACTCGAAGTATTGCTTCCGCCTAGTCTTTTTGCTCACTCTATTGTAGAGTATACGTTCCATATGTGGCTTCTCTTCAATCGGAATCTGCTTCTGCCACTGGACCTCTTGCTGCTCACCACTTGTTTCTATGTCCTCATCTTTGTATGGATACAAATCTGAGACATTGAATATCAAAGATATTTCGATCCCATCGGGCAACTCAATCTCATAAGTATTTTCTCTGAATTTCTTCAGGACCCTACATGGCCCAATTTTCTTCATTTTTAACTTGTTGTATGTTCCTCTCGAGAACCTTTCCTTCCTCAGATGTGCCAGAACTAGATCACCAACATCGAATTGAAGTTTTCTCTTCCACTGATCAAATCTATGCTTATATTCTTGATTTGATTTCATCAGTCGCTCCTTCACCTGGCTGTGAAGTTCTTTCATTGTCTCAACAAATTCTTCTACACTAGCACTGCTAGTAGCAGTCTGCTCTAAATCCCTCAATTCAGAAACTCCTCTTGGCTGCGTGCCATAAATGACCTAAAATGGACTTTTGCCTGTGCTCTAGTTCACTGAGTCATTGTATGCAAACTCTGCCTATGGCAACACATTGTCCCAACTGGTATAGTGCTTTGTCACCAAGCTTCTCATTAAGTCTCTCAGACTTCTATTTACCACCTCTGTTTGTCCATCCGTTTGAGGATGATAAGCATAACTAAACATCAAGTTAGTTCCCATCTTCTTCCATAGCGTCCTCCAGAAATTCCCTATGAATCTGGTATCTCTATCCGAAACTATGATTTTTGGCAATCCATGAAGTCGAATGACCTCCTTGAAGAACAAATTTGCGATATGAGTCACATCGTTGGTCTTCTGACATGGGATAAAATGGGATAAAACCTGTCAACAAAGACAAAGATCGAATCATGTCCTCTTTGCATCCTCGACAACCCCAATACAAAATCCATGCTGATCACCTCCCATGGCCTCTCTGGTATGGGCAATGGCTGATAAAACCCTACATTTTGTTTCCTCCCCTTCGAATGCTGGAAAACTCTACATATGTTAACAAATCTCTTGACATCTTCTCGCATTCCTGGCCAAAAGTATGATTCGCTCAACTTCGCGAATGTCTTGTCGTGACCAAAGTGTCCTGCAAATCCACCATTGTGCTTCTCTGTGAACAGATTCTCCCTCATGGAGCAATTTGGAATACACAATTGATTGCCTCTAAACAACAATCCTTCCTGGATCATGTAATCTATCCATGGGCTTCTATCTCTAAGAACTGGGTTCTCAGCTGCTTCATATGCCTCTGCAAAATCTGCATCACTTGTGTACATGTCACTGAGATTTTCAAAACCCAATGTTTTGACTCGGAATTCCTGCAGCAACAAACACTTCCTACTCAAAGCATCAACCACTTTGTTAGCAGTACCTGAAATGTGTTTAATTACAAATGTAAAATTCTGCATATACTCTACCCCTTTAGCATGTTTTTGATTCAACTTCTCTTGTTGAGTCACAAACTGCAATGCATGATTATCATTGTACAATACAAATTCTTTTGGGATCAAGTAATGCCTCCACTTCTTCAGCGCTTGTATGATAACATAGAATTCCTTATCATACGTGGAGTATTTTAGTTTCACCTCATCCATATTCTCACTGAAATATGCTACAAGACTGTCCTCCTGGCTCAAGACCGCTCCTATGGCAAAGCCACTCTCATCACATTTTACTTGGAACACCTTCCTAAAATCTGGCAACACCAAAGCCAATTGTTCCATTATCTTTCTCTTCAATAGATTGAAGCTCTTTTGAGCCTCTGTTGTCTAGTGAAAATATTTATGCCGCTTCTTCACTGTATCCATAATCGTTGTGCTAATTCCATTGAAATTCCTGATGAATTTTCGGTAGAAACTAGCCAAACCATGAAAACTCCTCACCTCAAAAATATTTCTTGGTGATGGCCAATTTTTAATTACCTCCATCTTATCCGGATCCATCCTCAACTCATTAGCCGAAATAAAAAAACCCAAATAAATGAGCTCTGTCTTCATAAACGAGGACTTCTTCATATTAATCAACAACTTCTCTTGCTGTAGCTTCTTCATCACAATGGCCAAATGCTTCAAGTGTTCAGCCTTGGTCTTTCTGAAAATTAGTATATCATCCAGATATACGACGACAAACTTCCCGATAAATTCTTTCAGGACTTCATTCATTAATCTCATAAAGGTACTTGGTGCATTCGTCAAGCCAAATGGCATGAATGGCCATTCATACAAACCTCCATTTGTCTTGAATGTTGTTTTCCACTCATCACCCTCTCTCATGCAAATCTGGTGATATCCGCTTTTCAAATCTATCTTTGAAAAATAATTTTCCCTGCTCAGGCAGTCCATCAGATCATCCATTCTTAGCAATGGGAATCTGTACCTGATGGTTATCTTTTTTATCGCCCTAGATTCGGTACACATTCTCCAGCCTCCGTCTTTCTTTGGGCTTAGTACTGTCGGAACAGCACATGGACTCAAGCTTTCTCTGACTAGTCCTTTGTCCAACAACTCCTGGACCCGCTTCTTTACCTCTTCATTCTCCTGTGGTGTCAATCTGTATGTAGCTTTGTTCGGAAAACTTTCCCCTAGTATGAGGTCTATATGGTGACCCACACTCCTCATAGGTGGCAACGAATGAGGTAATACATCCACCGTGATGTCAGCGAACTCTTCCAGCAGTTCCTGAATCTCATCTTGTAGATCGTCCACTCTTGTGCTAGTTAGAACAATTCTCGGCTTTCTGACCACAAAGAATTGTGGATCTTCCTTCCTCTCCATCTCTATGAGAAGCTCCTTCCCACTCATGACAAGTACTGTATTGCTTACTTCCGGTTTCACCTCCTTCTCCTTTATCGGAAGCAACCTGTATGTCCTCCCATTTCTCTCCAAGGTATATGTGTTCATCCTCCCATCATGAACCACATTTCTGTCATATTGCCATGGTCTCCCTAGCAATAAATGACATACATCCATAGGAATGACATCACAGAGTACTTTATCATTATATCCACCTATCTTGAATTCAACCAAGCATTGTTTAGTGACACTTACCTGCTGTCCCTTTTGTAGCCATGAAACTTTGTATGGACTCGAGTGATCAATTTTCTCCAAATCCAGCTTTTCCACCATCTCGGTTGAAACGGGATTATCTGTGCTACCACTATCCATGATAACCTTGCATACCCAATCCTTGGTCTTGCAAGTTGTTCTAAAAATTCTGGTCCTCTGAGCTGAGTCCTCCACCTCCTTTCTGGGTGTTAAGAGAACTTTATGCATCATCAGTGACCTTCCACCTTCTGTGTCTGCTACCTCAACATCCTACTTCGGTGATGTGAGCTTCCCCAATGTCCTTATTTTTCTCTGGACACTCGAACGACCTGTGCCCATTTTTCCCACATGTGAAACATGTAATAATGCCACCTCTCCCTCTTCCTCTACCCCTAGTACGAGGAAAAGTGTTTGTGTAAGCATAATCTCCCCTCTGTTCATTATGCTGGCCTCTCTGTTCAATGTATGGTCCTCTCTGTGAGGTCCCACCTCTTTCTATTTTACCCTGAGGTTTCTTCCATTCCTCCTTGGGCTTCTGGTATTTGTCCTGGGCAACTTCTTTTCCTTTGGGCTGACTTCTGCCTCGCCCTCGCTGACCTTGCTTACGGCTCAACTTCTCTTCATCTTTCAATGCCATTTGATACGCATCCTCCACTATTCGGATGGTTTTCATACTCATCTCATCCTGGATATTGTATCTCAAGCCATTCATATACCTGGCAACTTTTTCATCATCGCTCTCCTGATGACCTGCTCTGATATTTATCTTGTACAATTCCTCAGTATACTCCTTCACTGTCATCAACTTCTATCTCAGGTTTTGCATTCTCCTGAACAGTGTGATTTGATAATCCCTTGGGATGAACTTTGCCTTCATCTTTGCAATCATTCGATCCCAGCTTTTAATCTTTTTCTTGCCTTTGAAGCGTCTGTCTCCTTGAAGCTCATCCCACCATAATGCTGCATGTCCTTTCAAGAGTGTGACAACATGCCTAACCTTCTTATCCTCTTCGATATCTTCATAATCGGAGTAAGTGTCAAGAGCTCTAATCTAGTCTAGAATCTCTTCTGCATCCAGATTCCCTTCATAAGCTGGAATGTCCATCTTTGTTTTCGAACTCATCCGGGCGATAGCCTTAATTAATTTCTCATTGGCCGCATCTTCGGCTGCAACTTCTTCTTGTTGTTCATCTTCAACTTCGCCTTCGGAGTCACTTATATCTCCAGAACTGGTTGTGTGTCTCTGCGTTGTTTCCATCTCCTCGAGTCTTGCTCTGAGGTCTTGCATCTGCCTCTCCATTTCTGGATTTCCTGCCGGCCTGCCTCTTCTCCGTACCTCCCTATCTTCTGGGTCAGGTGATTGTCTCTCTCTTCTGGGCAGCATGGAAAATCCTCTTTTCTGCTACAGAAAGAAAACAACTTCCCACTCTGATACCACTCTGACACAACACGCACCCTCAGGTACGCTTCTCACACAGGACCTTCTCTTCACTTGGGCCGAAGAACTAAAATGAGCTCTTCAATCCCTTTTCGGGACTTTCAAACCCACATAAATTCTCCTTATGATCTCCCTATCCAAATCAGGAAATTGGACTTCATGGGATTTCTAGTCCTACAGACATGGATCCGGGTCTTTCAATTCCCCGAAACCCGATGCAGTTCAACACTAATTATCTCCCACTCTTGTCGGGACTTTCAGCTGTTGGGAAATTGACACCTACGGTGTTGCAAGAACCTACCTTGTCGATTCCCCGATTCCCGATCTGTGAAGGCACCCTCTGCTAGGCCTCCCGTTCCATGTGACCACAATACCTGTTGTATCAGGGCTTCGGACTTCGTGAAAGTGAAGTGTATCGACTCTTCATCATCAGGATCCCCGATCCTCCAATCCCCAACAACAATTTTCCACTTGTCCTTTACTCTAACGCCTATGGCCCACAATGTTATGGATATCGGGAAATCGCATATCGTGATATCACGATTTCCATTGCAAGAATTCCTTTGTCTTCGGAAACCCCAAAATACCGAACCTCGAATCGCTCCGGATTTCTGACGCATGTCCTGTCCGAGATCCACGGATATGATTTTGTCGGTGTTTCGAGGATCGAAAGGTCTCGAGGTTCTTGATTTCCAAAACCCCGATACCTCCAATATCCCAATGCCTTCCTGGAACACTCCTTTTCCCACTAGGGCTTAAAACTGGTGCAACTCTAGCCGAATCTGATGGTTGGCGAGAGTCGACTGTTAATCTAATGGCTCACACTCTTCTGAGCTCAAACTTCTGGACATGGCCAAAACTTCCTCGCTACTTCTGATGGATCTAACGGCTAACGGGATTTCCACGAGCTCCTCCACAATATCTCGATCGTCACTCCTCCCTTCTTGAGGATTTCCTAACACAAAACCTCCAGTGAGGTCCTTCAACAGATTTGGAGGCTTTTCCCCTCCTGAGATTTTTCCAGCTTCTCAGTCTCTTAGAAAAGAGATCTCTTTGCATGCACTCCTCGCGGCAACCCTGCAAACACTTCAAGTGTTCGACCTTCTTTGACTCTGCGGACGCCTACAGTAGCAGTCCTCCAAAGCTTCCTTCTCAGACTCATGACTGAGACTTCCTCTTCAGCCTGTACACTCCTTGCACGGCTTCAACAACCCTCTTTCACTTCTAGTTGAATAAGTATAAGAGTTTAACTACCTAAGCCTCCATCAATGCACTCCTTGTGGATGGTTTCGACTACACACCTTGCAGGAATCTCCTGGCTCAGATAGAGAAACAATTGAAACTCATTCCATCTCCCCTTCAGACTTCAGTTTGAAACATAAAATCACATGCAAAACATATAAAAGAAAATGTATGATAGAAAGCAAACATTCATGAGCACATAAACAATATACCCAGAGAAACAACACAAACCATGAATTTGAATCAAAGCTTTCTTCTATTAATTCAAAGTCCTGTACATGGGTGTTCTTCATACACTCTTCTCTGCTTTCTCTCCTCTTCTTCCTGAATGCTTCCATTATTTTACAATGGTACAATGAGGGTGTCTATATCCATTTTCCCTCTCGAACTTTAGGCTATAAAATCTAGAATTAAAATCCTATCTACCTGCATTAACTAAATTAAATGTCGACTATCTACCAAAGGATGAGAGATTAAAGGCTCAAGGTCCCTTTACAATACAAGTGCACCATCTCTTAAATGATTCATTTAAGACTCGCGCAACAATCCCCAAATCATTTCAAAATTTTGGGTTGGTTTATCGAGCTGATCTCCACTTGATGTGCTGGCTCGCTTGATGAGTCGGTGATGCTCCTGCATCATCATGCTCGATAAGTGACTTCCACATGACCCTAATTCGGTAATAATATTGTTGTGAAAATGGTACCCATGGTCTGTCACTACGGTCCTAGGAAAACCAAACCTAGTAATAATGTGATTAAACATGAATAGAGCAACAATGGTCTCATTTTTATAAATGGTAGGCAAGGCCTCGTCCCACTTGGTGAATTTGTCAACATCCACAATGATGTATCGATGGCCATTATTCAAGTTCAATTTACATGTCATAAAATCAATCCCCCATTTGGCAAAGAGATTGATGCTCACCATAGGATAAAGTGTAAGAGGGTGAGTACTCATCTTACCGGTGAAGATTTGATAAGAATGACACTTTTTAACAACATGCATACAATCTTTGAAGATCGTGCAACAAAAGTATCCAGTGTGAGAAATATTATAGGGAGTGTCCAACCTAGAAAGATGAGTGCCACATGCTAGAGCACTTAGAAATAATATTGGAACTTAGAAATGTGTTGTGCTGGGTTGGAATCAAAAATAGCATTGGTCTTCTAGATGAGGATATAATGTCACAAATTTTGGACAACATGCACGACTACCAAGGCCAACTTCTTGAAGTAAGAGTATCAATGCTCTGTACTAGCAAGTACTTTCCTACGATAATAGATGGTGTGTTCTTCCATATTGGATCATTGTATTATTTTTCATCTATATCGATGCTTCCAGAGTGGAAAAAATTGGAGGAATCAACTTCTGAGGTCATTTTAGTAGAAGGTACAACCTTGGAATATTGGGGTCTAAGAGATTCAAGAGCCATTTTGAAGCATCAAATGGAACTTTTTGATGTAAAAACCTTCCTAGCATAGCTTTGACCTAGAGATTTTATTCTACACATTGAGACCTTTCCATCAATGAAAATATTTCTTCAATCAAAACTCATATGCAAAAATTATGCTTCCCACAAGTTGACCTAATGCATTGAACACCATGGTACGAGAGGATGCCACATCTACCCGCATTACTCATGCATATGGTGATATCCACATATGTAATTTCAATAAAATTCTATAAGATCCAAAACCCTATTGTTGTTGAGGGTTGAGAAAGTTAGAAACCTACCCCTAGATGGATATCGAGCTATGTTAAATATCATGCCAATAGAAGGAGAAGGGGTTCCATTCTATGTTATTGTATTTTGTTCCATAGCAAATCAGTGAAACTAGGATTGGAAAAATAGAGAGTATAATAGAGGAGGTTAATTTTCTCTAGTATCCTAACATGCCACAAGTTTTAGGTGACTCCATATAAAGTTCCTTATATTTTGTACTTTCATTATTTACATACCATAGAAAAAAGAGTAGAGCAGAGTCACCTTCTAGCTAGGTTTTCTTGTGTAAGGTTTTGCGAGAGAATTCTTTTATTTTATTTTGTGGATGGTGTGTGATTATATTTTACTATTCTCTATTTTCTGTATTTTATCTATTTCATACATAAGAAAAAACTAATCAAATAAAGATTCTAGAATCTAAATAAATTTAACCTCCATAGTTTAGATTTCATTTTATTTATGAGATATGTTGTGAAGAAATGTTAGAGTGGAATATCCATGGTAGTTTATAGATCATTTTTTCATAATATTCTTGGATTATTACCATTCCAATGGTGGATTCAAATACTACAAGATAGAGAAGGAAGTCCTATCCATAATAAGGAGGACCCAATAATGGATTCGACATAAAAGATGTCATGGGGAGAGGGAATTCCATGGTGAGTGTTAAAACTAGATTTTTGGTGGGAGAGTATAGATTGGATTTATGGATGCACAAAGGGTGTCTCAATTTTTTGAATGGAATGGAGTTCAGAAATAATGCAAGAACGACCTTTTTTAGTATATTTTTCATGCGATGGGAACTAATGGTCTAAGGAGAGACTAGTGTGATGTCTTGGAACTTATATAATTTTCATTTGTGAATTCCATGGTTATGTCCTTAAAAAATATGATGATGGGGCCAACAATGCATATACATTCATCACTAATCATAATTTCACAACTTCCCATGTCAATAGAAAACATATGAGATTGTAGGTGGTACTAACCAATTGTAGGCACACATTTTCACAATTGCCCCCACATTTCATGGAACTGCCATTGAGAATGATGATTTGAAAATTGTTTACTATATGGATATAGCAATTGATTTATTGGGAAATGCAGTGATGGATAAAATTATGGGTGATTCCACTATAAATTAGGATGACGATTTTCCTATTCTTAATGTAGCTAATTAAATTTAGGGTTTGGGGAGAACAGAAGTGAGTGATAGTGTTTAGTGAAATCAACATTTCAACTTTTGGAGGATCAGAGGGATGATTAGGACCATCTCCTTGGGGTAGCACGTTGACAGGGGAAACTTCAACATCCTCTTTGAAACATCCCAAAAAAAGGACATAATTTTTTTTTTTTCTTTACACTTGTTCCCTCAAAAACATTTGTCATCACAATTATAACAATGACCATTGAGTTGGCATCCATCAATTTTTTCTTGACTTAATTTTTGGATATTGAGAGGAGTGGCCTAAGGGGAAAGATTGGGGGGTCTAGGGAGAGGAATAAAATAGAGTTTTCTTCTATGTGAAGAGATGACCTATTGTACATCATTGGTTTGTTTAGTAGATTCCAACCAAGTATCGAGGTTAGGCATTGGGACCTAGGCTTAGATTTCACACTTTAGGTCACATATAAAGAATTCCCCGAAGAAGGCATTTGACATGTCCTCCATTCTAAAATCCGAGTGCTCAAAGGCAACTACAAAGTATTCCATTGTGTGAGACTATTTCAAATTGGTCAAATGCCACAAATGGTGTGTATGAGTGTCATCATTCATAAATATTGATCACAAAATCTGTCCAATCAACTTACCCTTGGCATGAATATTTTTTCCATTTCCACCATTTCCAGTGTTCAATATCCAGATAAAGGACATTGTAACAAAGTTTGACCAATTCATCAGTTATGCCATGCAAGAATAAATAATGTTCCAATTGAGTGACACATCCCATGGCATCTCATCCATCAAATTTTTTCACCTCGACATTGGGAAGACATGGGTCATGATGAAGGTTATGGGAAAGAGGGTTTTTTAAATGGGAAGATTCAACATCTTATTGATAGGAAGGTTTATCAAATGAGAAGGGGTTTATGGATCTGGTTGACAATTTTTCAAGTGTTTCTTTGATGGTGGCATATTGGTCCTTGAGTGTATCAATAAAGTAATTGAGGAAGATAATCTTGAAATTTATGTGTGTGATGTCCTTACTGTTATGGGTGTTTTCTGTAATCAAGGCAGTTATTTCTTGGTTGTGGGTGAGAGAAATTTGTGACTAGGAAAAAATTGGTAGGTGGTTCCACAAAGAAACAGGGTTGTAGATGAGGGGTATCATGGTAAATAGGGTGAAGAGGGGAATCCAATGGGATTGGTGTAAAATAAGGGTGTTATGACGCAAACGCACACCCCACACATCTGCTTCCACCATGACCTTCTTCTTCCCTGGCCCGAAGAGATAGAATGCTCTCCAAAACCCCTTTTAACGGAAGTTTTCATACCCAAAGAATGTTCTTCGTGATCTTCCCTTGTGCTATCGGGAAATCGAACTTCGCTTGATCGTGGAAATATTGATGAAACAGGATCGGGTCTCACAAATCCCCGAATCCTGATGCCTACTCGCCCACAACTTCCTTGCCCCTTATCGAGAATTTACCCCATCGGGAAATCAATACATACGAGGTAGTGAATCACTCACCTCAAGGATCCTCGATTCCCGATCTGCGATAGCACTCCCTGCGCACCTTATCTCCCTCCGGCTACTCTTTCAAATGTGACCGCTATCCACGAGGCCATGGTCCTCTCCCCGTTCAGGATTTTGGACTTGCGAACCTAAGCGTAAAACTTACATCCTTAGGATCTCTGATCCTCCGATCTCCGATGCCACTTGTCATCAACTCAGCTGCTTTGGATGTGGACTATCACATTTCAGGATTTCGTGACTTCTCCTGTCGTGAGTTTCCTGTCCCCAAGAATCCCAAAATGCTGAACCCCGATGCACGTGTGACCCCTTTCCTCCACGTCACCGCTTCCTGTTCCACTCTATCGGGTATCGCGAAATCCTGGTTTCTCCTGCAGCAATTCTGTTGTATGCGAGAACCCCAAAATGTCGAATCTCGACTCCCCATGATCTCATGCCACGTATCCCTACTGTGATCAAAGACCCTGATCCTCTCCGGAATTCTCTAATCGTGAATTCATGCACAAGATTCTTGGTTCTGGAAGTTTCGATTCTCTAATGAGCCGAGCTCCACTATCTCCCCTGCTTCTTTACACGTGTCTCACTGAGATCAAGGGCTGAGATCCTTTTGAGAAATTGCAGATCGCGATTCCTTTCTACCAGAGTTTCACGACCACAGAAACCCCGATATCCCGAACTCTGAATCTCCGGGATCTTCTTTTGTTCCTTCAGGCTTAAACCCTGCGCAACTTTCCTGAGATCTAACGTCTATCGGAACTTCGTAGTTTCCTCGATGAATCTTGAGCATTGATTCCTCCTCCTCGAGGATTTCTTCAGAAGACTAAATCTCCTTTCTCAGAACTTTCTCTCCCATGCCTGTGCTTGCAACTGTTTCTCGAACCTTCCTCAACCAAACCTCTTGGAAAATATTCCACGATATCATGAAGGTGCTATATCTCCTCATATTTTCGTCTCTGACTCCTTCAGAGGGACTTTGTGCTCACTCCTCGCGCTCGATGTTCAATGACTTCTCAAGTGTTGAATCCTTCCGACTCTGCGCACTTCCTACAACAACAATCCTTGAATTCCTTTTCTCAGATTAACCACTGAGACTTCTGCTACATTCTGCACACTCCTTGCATGGCTTTAACAACCACTCCCACTTCCAGGTGAATGAGAACAAAATTTAATGTACTGGACCTTCATCAATGCACTCCCTGCGGATGAATTCAACTGCACACCTTGCATGAATCTCCTGGCTCAGATAGAGAAACAATTGAAACTTATTCTCTCTCAGAATTCAGTTTAAAACCTGAAATCACATGCACAACATATACAAAGCAAATACATATCTAGAAAACAAACACTCATGAGCACAACATCAACACACAGAGAAAACAACAAACCATGTTCTTGAATCAAAGCTTCCTTATATTAATTCAAATGCCTATACATGGGTGTTTTCACAATTTTCTCTGCTTGCTCTTCTCTCCTGAATGCTGGCTAATGTTACAATGATACAATGAGGGTGTCTATATCCGGTTTCCCTCCTTTCATCTAAAACTGTCTAATCTAGAAAATAAATCCTATCTACCTGCATTAAATCTATTAAATGTCTCCTATCTACTTCAGACAAGAGCGTATGGCTCGAGGTCTGATACAATATACAAAAGGTGCTCCTTCATAAAGGATTCATTTAAAGGTCTCCGCTACAATCCCAAAGCACTTTTTAAAATTTGGGTTTGTTTATCCAGCTAATGTTCGCTTGATGTGCTGGCTCGCTTGATGAGTTGGCGATGCTCCTGCATCATGTTAGGAAGGGTCGGTGGGTTCATGGAGAAAAAAAATCTTACAAGTGATAGGTACCATGGCATTTGTTTTACTCTTCGAGAGTTATACTCCAACCTAAAGAACACTACAATAACAAAATTCCCAAATTGTTAATAGGGAAAATTGTGTAGGAGTTTTTCAACCATGGTGTAGAAGGGAGTGTTGAGTAGTAAAATATCCCTTATATTTCTATTTTGTTATGTTTTCTTCCCAAGGGTTAGGGTTTTCATGGTTCTTACAAACAAGGGTTTTCCCTATGCTATAACTCTCTGATATATGTGTAGGGTTGAAATTATTACTCGACCCAATATGTTAGGGTTCCAACTAAGGAGGCTCGACCATACCCTTACCCATACTACCAGATTACCGAGGTAATAAATAATATCTTCTCAATTATTTCTCTAGGTGTCACTATAGTAGTTAATAAGTCAATCGGTTGAGCTAGAGATGGTTTCATGAGACCTATGGGACTTGCGATATACATAACGATACGTGGGAGATATGGTCATATACAAATTATGTCAATGTGGTACTACTCAAAGGGGTAAAAATAGGGGTTAAAAAGGTTTCCACCAAGGTGAATCATTTATTTTGAATAACCCAGTGAAATTATCATTATTTATTGTGTCTAGTCTTCCCGAGCCATAGTTTTACCTAGTGAATGACACATATATGTTCTTTAAAGAAATCGATAGTACATATCTCTACCCTAAAACATAAAATTCCCACAATTTGTATAAATTAATGTGATTGGATACCACTTGTAAGGTACAAGGTGTATTATACTAGGAAGAAAAGGAAATATTAAAAAAAATACGAGGAGAACAACATAATATAAAGAATAACAACACCAACAATGATACATTTATTAATAGAAATCCAATTTCACTTGCCTCTTTGAGGGGGAAACCTTGAGGAGAGAAGAGATAATTTATACTTTCTCATGCCTTCTACACCTATTTACACTAATTATTTATTGTAAATAACATTATAGGGAAAGATATTTCTAGAAGTGGAAGCTTCTCCTAAGTCTTCTCACAATAAACATGTTCACATTATTAACTTGGCATTATTTACTAATGCCAACCTTTATGACATGGAAAATATATTTTTCTACCTATATGATGGGTTATGGAGGTTAGGTCCTTAACAAGGATGTTCATGTTATGATGGTTAGTCTTGAGTTTGTGTCATAAGTACCTAAGGTGCATGCCATTATAGTCATAGCGTGATACATTCACACATAATGTGTGTTTGGTTTGTGACCACACATGGTGTTAATGAGTTTATGAGGCTCTCTAAAGGTATCACACTCATGGTTAAGTGATATGAATAAAGAACAAACTCATATATATATATATATATATATATATATATATATATATATATATATATATATATA
>ML778024.1:139431-298909 GCA_009831015.1 Picea engelmannii | reverse complement strand
TATATATAACTCATTCATACATAACAAATTTGAGAGAAATATATCATTATTTATATTATCTTAAGGGGTACTTATTGTAGCTATACATATCATTTGCATAAGGTTATCTTTATTATGTGTGATTATTATGCTCTAGGTCTCAATATGTTTATCACAATAAGCCTAAAATTTATATCACACCATTAGCTTCCAATGGTTGAGGAAGTAGTACATACAACTAAAATATTATATCACACCATTAGATTCCAATGGTTGAGGAATTAGTAGAGACAATATTTTTTATTAAATTGTGAATCATATTCCAATCAAGTGACTGTGGAGTATGCATTGAATTGAATTCCATGATTTACATTTTTTCCCATGAGTAATGAGGAAACAACTATCTTGTTTGCATGTTTTCTATTTGCATATAGGATTGGCTTATTCGTGATTTAGAAACCATCAAAATTGAGTTTTTAATTTTAGCAACATTGATAATCTATATATTCAATACAATCCTAATATTCTCTTTGTAATCATCTTTAAATTTGCCACACAATTCAATGCTCTAGAAGGATAAAAAAAAAAGTTGATTTTGAAGGCAAGGGCATAAGAGGGAGGCAATATTTAGAAATAGATTTCATATTTATAATAATACAAGTTTTTTTATTGTTATATAGTCATAGCCCACAAAATCCTCCAAATATATATTCAAATAGTTTTCCCCTTAGAGAAGACA
Source organism: Picea engelmannii (assembly GCA_009831015.1). Taxonomy (NCBI): domain Eukaryota; kingdom Viridiplantae; phylum Streptophyta; class Pinopsida; order Pinales; family Pinaceae; genus Picea; species Picea engelmannii. The sequence continues at coordinate 298,191 of ML778024.1, read as the reverse complement.
CAAAGGAAGATTCAAATTCCTAAAGAACCTTGACTATCCATGAAGAAACTTAAAATATCAATATATAGTGTCTCCAAAGTGAAATTTAATACTTTACTATCAAAATAGGTCTAAATGTGATCTAAATTCATTTTTAAGATCCACAAATGAATTTTAAGTACATCTACTTATTTGAATGCTTAGTCGTTACCATCTTGTCAAAAAATACTAATGAAACTCAACATTTGAAGACCTCTAATATTTTTACTAGAGATTTTTATGTCTGAAAACCATTTGATCCCTTCATAAAAAAAATGCATAATTAACTTTATTAATAAGTGGAAATCAATGAGATCACTTGTCTTACCCTACAAGGGAACTCTTATAGCAAATAAGTTAGAATACTAATTGACATTATTAGAAAAAATCCTAAATCTTTATTTTGTCTCGAATAAAGCATTCTTATTGATTATGGGATTCTAAAAACAAATACATATTATATATATATATATATATATATATAAACATGTAAAAAGAAAAAGGTGATTTATAGTAAAGAGATAAAAAGGTGTAAAGAGATCCAATCTTTGTTGAAGTGTGTAAAGTATCCCATCCTTGCTAAAGAAAGTGTAAAGAGAGCCAATATGTATTGAAGTGTGTAAAGAGATCCAATCCTTGCTGAAGAAAGTGTAAAGAGATTCAATATTAGTTGAAGTGTGTAAATAGATCCAATCCTTTTTGAGGTATAACATTGTTGTCACTAAATTTCCCTTCATTCTCAAGAGGATAATATTTCACAATTTTAAATCTTTATAATACATAAGAAAAAAAACTAAACTAAGAAAAGTAATCAAATCGGTAGTTCACCATTAAAATTAAACCAAACTCCATATGCAAAATGAGGATGCGACTATTGTAATGTGATTTTGTCAAAAATGTCTAAGATCATCTTATTAGCATGAAAAAATATATGTGAATTAATAAATATGTTCATTAGAAATAAATCAATCCCAATTCTAAACATGTAGTAATTTTCATACTAGTACTTGAATCCCTACATCATCTAAGTACACATACTTGAAGTCAGAAGTATCTAGCTAAATTTTGGAACAAAATGGTGCTCCATCATAGCCATATTAAAAAAAGGTACAAAAAATTATGATGAAATTCAAAATCAAAACAAATGAACAAAAAAATAGAGAGCCTTTAACGAACGTTTCCAGAAAATCATGGATAAAGTGACCATTCAGAATTAAAAAACAAAAAGAGTATGTAATGGACGGTTCCAGAAAAGAATGGATACAGAGAACCAAGAAGAGAGCCTATAATGGATGGTGGCAAAAAAACATGGATAAAGTGAGAATTGAGGATTCGAAAAAAAATAGAGAGACTGTAATGGACGTTGTCGAAAAAGCATGGATAAAGCAAACCATTGAGAATTTGAAAAAAGAAGAGAGCCTCTATTGGACAGTGCCATAAAAACATCGATAGAGCCTCTAACTGAAGGAAAAGCATGGATAAACTGACCATTCAGAATTAAAAAACAAAAAGAGTATGTAATGGACGGTTCCAGAAAAGAATGGATAAAGAGAACCAAGAAGAGAGCCTATAATGGATGGTGGCAAAAAAACATGGATAAAGTGAGAATTGAGGATTCGAAAAAAAATAGAGAGACTGTAATGGACGTTGTCGAAAAAGCATGGATAAAGTAAACCATTGAGAATTTGAAAAAAGAAGAGAGCCTCTATTGGACAGTGACATAAAAACATCGATAAAGTGAACCACTATAATTTTTCTCATAACAGTGTGTTGAAGAAAGAGGATTTTTGTCTCATACGTAAGAGATGGATGCTTCCAAAGATGGAGGAAAAAGTGTGTGGTTTGAATCTAGTTCGAGTCTTAGTATGAACCTATGTGTGTGGGGTCTGAGATTGGGTAGAGTAAGAGTCTTAGCCTGTGTGGTTGAGTCTAAGTTAGTGATGTTGTGTGTGTAATAGAAGAGTGGATTCAATTGGAAGGGTGGCTAAGTTTCTCAATGATCATTGGTCCTTCAACGATATATTTATTATTATTATTTCCTCTACACTATACAAATATTATGTTTTAACTTAAAATTTATATATATTGTATATCATTCTTTTATTTTTATAGATATTTAAAATTATGTGATGTATATTATGCTTATCTATCTATCTATCTATATATATATATATATATATATTATAATTATTTTCTATGTGGATTTTTCTCTATTTTATTTTGGGATGTACATTTATAGCATCTATTTATTATATGTTTGTTGTCACTTTACGGTTTCACTTCTATTGTTTTGTATTTTATATTAGAAATATGTGATTTTACTTCAAATTTCAAATAACATAATGGGTGCGTGATTTTTTATTCCATATTAAAAAATAGATTTGACTATTGAGGTTATAAAGTTGTCCAAAGAATTATTCTCATTTTGAAATATTGTGTGAGGCTTGGGATATAAGATTCAAAGGGTAGGATTAGGTACAATTAGGCTTAGGCTTAGAATAAATATTTGGGTTTAGGCTTAGGCTTAGATATTTAGACATATAATTAAAGTTGAAGGTTAGGCTAGGATATGTAATTATAGCTTATCTAGGCTAGATTATATTAGTCTATGTAGGTTAGCTTAGGTTAGGTTATGACAATCTAGTTTAGGCTACACTAGAGTAGGGAAGGTTAAAGGAGAGGAGGGAAGGGTAGGCTAGGATAGCTAGGTTACGGTAGGCTAGGTTATATTAGACTAGGTTAGGGTAGGGTTAAGTAGGATAAGGTAGGTTATTCTAAGATAGGTTAGGGATATGGTAGGGGAAGATAAGGTAGGGATATTCTAGTTTATTTAGAGTAGGTTAGGTTGGGAAGCACAAGGTTAGGGTAGGGTAGGGTTATGATACGATAGGATAGGTTATGGCAGGATAAATTAGACTATGTTAGGGTAGGTTAGGTTAATCTAAGCTCGTTTGGGAAAGGTTTAGGTTGGTTTAGGCTAGGCCAATTTAGGGTAGGGTAGGGTTGGGTTAGGCTAATCTAGGATCAAGTAGGTTAGTTTTTTCTAGGTTGGGTTAGGCGAAGGTATGTTAAGATAGACTAGGGTAGGCTATGATAATTTTGGGTTGGGTTGGGTTAGGCTAGAACAAGATAGTATAACCTTGGGTACAATAGGTTAGCTAGGTCAAGCTAGGCTAAGCTTGGGTAGGGTAAGCTAGGGTAAGGTTGGGTAGGGTAGGGTAAATTAAGGTAGGATATGCTATGCTAGAGTAGACTAAGGTTGGAAATAGTAGATTAGGCTAGTGTAGGATAGGGTATGTTATTCACCTTGGTTAATATAAGCTAGGGTAACTTAGGCTAGGTTCATCGGGTTACGATAGGTTATGGAATGTTAGGGTAGGCTAAGTTATCTTATGTTAGGATAGGTTATGTGAGGTTATGGTAGGCTAAGTTATATTAGGTTAGACTAGGATAGGGTAGTGTAGGATAAGTTAGATAAGAGTAGGTTTAAGGTAGAGAAGACTAGGTTAGGCTAATCTAGGCTATGTTAAGATAGGTTGGTCCATGTTAGGTTCGATAACAATAATTTTAAGGTAAGGAAGGTAAGGTTAAGTTAAGATATATCACGATTAAGTAGGGTAGACTAAGATAAGCTAGGGTATGATGGGTTCAACTACACTAGGATTGACTAGGCAAGGTTAAGGTAGGGTAAGTTATGTTATGTTGGGTTCAAGTAGGCTTGGTTGTGGAAGTAAGTTAGGCTAGGGTATAATGGGATAGGCTAAGGTAGTCTAGGATAAGATAATAAAGGATAAGGTAGGTTTAGTTAGGGTGGAATAGGTTATTTTAGGCTAGGCTAGGTCATGTTGGGATAGTATTGGGTTACTTTAAGCTCTGGTCAGGTAGGGTAGGTCAGGCTAGGCCATGCAACGTTAGGAAGGTTTGGTTAAGACAGGTTAGGGGAGAGTATGTTAGGCTAGGCCAATATAGGATAGGTTAGGCTAGGCCAAGATAAGATAGGTTAGACTAGGGAAATATAGGCTAGGTTAGGGTAAGGTATGTTAGGATGGGATATGATAGGCTATAATAGGATAGGGTAAGGATGGGGTTAGTGAATTTAGGCTATGGTGAGTTACAATAGGGTAGTATATGTTATCTTAGGTTAGTTTAGGCTAGGCTAGGTTGGGCTATGATACACTAAGATATGAGAGGGTTATGCTAGGATAGAATAATGTAAGTTAGACTATGTTAGGCTAGGTTCTGATAACCTAAGGTTAGGGTAGGATAGGTTAATGTGTGGTAAGTTAGGATAGGTTGGGCTAAGTTAAACTAGCTTAGGTTAGTTTAGGGTAGGATAGGTTAGGCTAGGCTAGGCTAGGCTAGGATAATAGGCTATGATAGTTTAGGGTAGGATATGGTAGTTTAGGATAGGGTAGGGTTAGGTTAAGTTAGGCTAGGCTTATGTAGGGCATACTAGACTAGGAATAAGGTAGGCTAGACTAGGGTAGGTTAGTTTATGATAAGGTAGTGTTAGTTTCACTAAGGCTATGCTTGGATAAAGTATGGTAGGTTAATATAAGATAGGGTAAGAAGGATAAACTAGTTTAAGGTAACATAGGGTTATGTTAGTCTTGGGTATGTTAGTATAGGGTTGGTTATGCTATGCATGGGTAAGGTAGGGTAGCATGTTGGATAAGTTATTCCTGAGTAGGGTAGGATAGATAGGATAAGTTATCCCAACCATTCCTAGAGTAGGTTTGGTTAGTTTGATATTAGGTTGGGATAAGCTAGGTTAGGCAAGGTTAGGGTAAGATATAATAAGCTATGTATACTAGGTTATATTAGGTTAGTCTATGTTAAAATATGATAGAAAGGCTAGGATAATGTAGGTTATATTATGGTAAGGTAGGATACGTTAGTTCAACCTAATATAGGTAAACTTGGCTAGGCTAGGTTAGGTTAGTTTAAGATGGGCTAAGCTAGGTAAGGTAGGTTAGGTATGATAGGTTAGGTTAGGTGAGGTAAGGATAGGAAAGGTAGGTTAGGCTAACCTAGGATAGGTCTAGGTTAATCTATGCTAAGTTAGGTTAGGCTAGGCCATTCTATGTTAGGTTAATATAGGCTACATTAGCCTAGGGTAAGATAAGGTAGGGTAGGTTAGGATAGGATATGCTAGGTTAGGTTTGGTTGGGTAAGGCTAGTCTAGGGTATAATTGGATAAGATTATAATAGGTTAAGCTAAGCTAGATTAAGGTAGGGTAGGATAGTGTAGGATAAGCTAGGTTATTCTATACTAGGTTAGAATAGGTTAGGCTAAGCTAGGCTAGGCTAAGCTAGGCTAGGTTAGGTTCATAAAGAAAGGGATAGGGTTAGGGTAGGCTATGTTAATGTATTTTATAGTAGGTTAGGTTAATATAGATTCACCTAGACTACACTACATAGGATTAGGGTCGTATGGTAGGGTAGGATAGATATTGAAGATATTACACACTCACCTAGGTAATTATTTTCCTAAATTTGATATTGCAATATTGAGAATGCTTCCTTAGATGAGAATATTCATTCTATAGACTATTCCCCTACAAAATAGGGTGCTTCTCTTAAGTTCAAAGTCATCTAGACTAGTGGAAGTCACTCATGTGGGAAACCTCAGTTTTACCACCAACATTTTCTTGTGTTTCTCTCACGTCTACATGTGTGACTTAGTTAAATGATTATTGCATGGATTAGTTAACTAGGACTAGGTGATGTATTACTTCGGTTTTTGTCTCTGACTGTATAGATCTCTCTATATCACTAATATGGGACATGATTTACTTATGTATCCTATATATATTATAAATTATTCACTCTTTGAGTTTGGAGTATAGATAACATAAATTATTTCATTCTTTTCTCCCATTTTTGTCTTCTCCATTCATCCACCATTGCAAGTTGTGTATGCTTCATTCTTAGATAGATCTTTCATGCAAGTATCTCAGAAAATCTACATGGTATCACAACCCACAAGCTGCTAGAAAGTATCTTCACCAACATATGGAATCTATGTTTTAGTCACTGACAATACTTCTCACACCTCATAAATATTTGGAGTGGAAGCCAAAGTTTATACTTCTTATGAGAAGTAAAGGATTATAACAAATAACCATGGAAATGTAAGGGGTTTCTCATTCTCAATAGAAAAGATATGTACCTAGGATGTATCAACATGTATGTTTCTAGTGAAATTTTCCATAAAGTAGATGATGAATCACAAGACTCAACTCCAAATGAATTATGGAATACATTGGAGGTTCTATTTGGGAATAAGTAGAAATTCATGAAAAAGGTGTAAAATACAGAGCTAGTACAAAATCCATTGGAATATCAATCCTCTCACTTTAAAGAGCCTTCTACACAAGTGTTTGCACAACTTTTTGTTCCATTCATTGAAGATTGTGTCTACTCGATTTCATATCTAGTTTCTGAATTGAATATGGAAGATATCATCCATGTATATCAAGAGTTGCATGAAGACACTTTTTCGGGCACCATTAATGCATCCCACAAGCCACATGTAGAGACTCACATGCATGCATCTCAAGAGCCAAAAAGGGGGTTGCTCATATCAAATTCAATTCTTACATTTACTAAGGAGGATTAGTACAAACAAATTGGATATTTGAGTTTTTCTCAGAAAAATACCTAATTTCAGAAAAAGAATCGTCCAAAATGGAGTCTTAGAAGTGATGTTATGAGAATTTTAAAATGACCAAAATTTTCAGCATTTTTCTGGAAATGGCCAAGTGGTTTTCAAAGTTTCATATAAACTTCACATGGATTTCAATATTCTTCTTTACAATTATAGAAGGTTTATATATGTGGACATATCACTAGTGCATCTACTTCATCATCCACCTCTTCAATAAAATCTTCATCGAGATTAAGCTTACATATTTGCAAGGTCTCCTTGAAGTGAAAGACACACTTTATCAGTTCCTTGTACTCTATCATTTTTTCTCATATTTTGATACCTTATACATTGAGGTGAGGTTTTTCCCATGATTTTTTCAAATAATAGTGTTATTGTTCGTCAAAAGAGTAAAATATGAAAAATGCACATCATTGTCCCACACTTTTGAAGTGAATTTGTAATGCATCCATTAGTAACACATTGTGTTGAGTTTACTTATTCCATGTTGGCAGTGAAATATCTAGTCTAACCTATTTATAATAATATCATGATCAACCATACATACCTTCACACATCATGAAAACATTGAGAAGGTTCTAAATTATTATATATCTACAATCCTCCTTCCTTGCATGCTACAATCCATTCTCTTCCTTCCTTGCATGCTACAATCCATTCTCGTGGTGTTATGTGAGTCCATCCACTAAATTTGGAACAGAATGACATCTTCTCTCATCTGCAATGTTACATTTTTTATACTATTATTGTTATCATAATATTAAGTCATAAATAATGTAATTATTGTGTACTTTTTATACTTTACTTTTAAATAAGTATGACAGTGGTGATCAATATCAAAAAATTTCGAATAACTTGCATCCACATTAACGCATGCAATATATCCATTCCAAAAATTTTCCTCATTTCTCTTGACCAATTTTTTTTTAAGAACATTGAAGGAAGTGGTTTTAGAGAAAACAAAATCATAAATCAAATTCATGATTTTTGTATTACATAAATAAATTGTATTTAGTAGATCACTGTCATATTCTGAAGAATATATTCTTCACATTGCTTAGTATTTTCATGATATTCTTAAATACTCATTAATGAGTGTATTTATATCCAGTTTTAGATGAAAATTATAAGATATTGATCTGTCAATCTTGGGTGAATTGATCTCCGGTTTTGAGTTGCTATAATAAATGTATTTTTTTTTATTTTGTAATTTTTTTGGTTATTTTTAATTATTTTTTATTTATTTAATTAAATGAACCTAAAATTTGTATATATTTATTTTTGTAAGGGAAAGAGATGACAACTTGTTTAAATACCATGTAAAGTCCTTGGAGACGAGCTTACCAAGGATAGATATTGCCATATAGACCATCAATGGGAGAAAAACCACTTTGGGAAGCCCACTACTTGCAGGTTTTCCTCTACCATTAGCTTTTCCAACCCTTTCTCTCTACGTTTAACGAGAAAGAAAAAAATTCCTCTCCTCCATGTAGATTAGTGCCATAGCTATGCTCCTCTCTATGAAAAAATTCATGTCCTCCATGTAGATTAGTGCCATAGCTATGCTCCTCTCCATGACCTTTAGTATCCCAACCCAATCGCTTATCTTATCGAGGAAGCTTATCAAGAATTTATATAAGATTATAGAATAGTTATCTAGGTTATCTTACTAATGACTTACTCCAAGGCTTACTTGCTTTACTCCAAGGTTTTCTTTCCTTACTCCAAGGTTAGGTTGAATTTATTGTGAGGATATTGGAAGGATCTAGCGCTCACTATAGTAGAGTTGAATGTTTTGATGAGGGGTAAGACAATCACAATAGAAGATAAATCTTTTTAATAGTCGATAGAGAACTCCTTTGATCTAGTAGCGAAAGGCAAATAACCACCAAACCCCTAAGAATTGAGAAAAAATTTGATCTAGAGATTTCTTTGTTCATGAATTATGAATATGTAATTATGCATTCATGAATTATATATGTAAGAATTTTTTCATTCCCTCATCATATGATGAATTTGATGATCCAGATCTAGACCCATAAGCATACATACAGATCTAGACCCATAAGCGTACATAAGAAGATACAGTTTACCTAGTATATTATGTGGTTGGTTAAGCAGATCCATACCCACAAAGAGTTGTTACAATTATTGAACACGAAAGGCAAAGGCATCGAGGAAAACGAGATAAGAAAATGAATAGGTAGCATCCATATAATTAGCAGTAGAAGTTCGAGAGTAAAGACCCATTGTTCCTTTCCTTGCAAATAACTCGGCAATATACCATCAATCACATGATGGAGGGAGGTCAAGTTTCAATTCCCAGTGGACAATACCCGAGAGCTTTGGGGATCCACACGATATATATGCCTTATGCCAAGATTCAAAAAATAGCTAGCATATTCACACCAGCCTCGTGATAGAGAAGAAGAAACCAAAGAGCAAGAGAGAACCACAGAAAAGGAAGAACCCTAAACAAATATAGGTTAATGTAAGGACTTATCGGAAGATACTTGAAGCATGTTTTAACTTTAAATCTATATATGTGGTATATCATTCTTTTGTCTTTTGTATATATTGAAAATTAAAATTATTTTATTATGTAATGTATATTATGTTTTAACATTCATTTATTTATATAATCTATTTATATATTATATAATATATATAGAGTTTATTAATAAATTTATTATTTATGTTAATTTTTTTCTATGTGTATTTTTCTTTATTTAACTATGGAATGCACATTTATAACATTTATTTAATGCGTGAGCTGTGGTTGGGATTTTCAGTTTTCATCAGAAAAGCCACAGTGTAGTCATTAGATTGTCGATGATTCAGATTCAGATCAGGATCCATCTTCAGGACAAAGAGCCTGGGTCTTAAGAGAAACGGAAGAGCTGGTATAAATATTAGAAATGGAAAATTTTTTATTAGTGTCGGCTAAGTAGAATTATTTAATAGTTTAATTTTATAAAATATCACTAGGGTTTCTTAATTTCTTGTTTATTAAAGGTTAGGATAAATTTAGGGTTTTATATTTATAAATATATCCAAATATATAATTATGTTTTGGGGTTTTGTTTGGGGTAAATTAAAATGTTAATTCTAGGGTTAAGGAGTACTTGTCTAGGGTTTAATATTAGGGTTTTCTATGTTTAAAAGGAAATTAGCAGGTTCTAATTAGTTTAAGGTAATGTACTAAGGTTTCTAAATAAAATTCAAAGGTTTAATTTTTAATTAATTAAATTATTTTATAGGGTTTAAATTATATTGTTTTATAAGAACTTATTAGGGTTTATAATGTTTATTTGAATTATTAATATACTAAGGTYTCTAATTAAATTTMATCTTCTAAGGTTAATTTATAATTAATTAATTTAATTATTTTATAGGGTTTAATTTATATTATTTTATAAGAAATTGCTAGGGTTTATTGAAATATTGTTTAATTGAAGGTTAAGATAGTATATTTAGTGATATTAGGGTTTTTTATTTAAAATTAATTATTAGGTTAATAAGAAAAGAGGTTCAGGTGTGCTTGTTAAGGGTTTAATATTAGGGTTTAAATTGTTATAAGGTGAAAAAAATTTGGGTTCTAATCCAAAGTTTCTTGTTGTTTTTTGTGTAACAGGGGGAGCCAGTTTTCGCTCAAATCTAGTCCACTATCTCTGTTAAGGTTACTAGGGTGCTTACGGATTTCAATGGCTTCTCTAATACGACGTTTGAAGAGGTGATTCTCTTTAGCGATGATTTTGGTGTCTTCTAGGCGAACATGGTGTCTAGTTTTGATGGAGTGTTCAGCTAGGGCGGAGGTGCAGATGCGTTCGTTCTTGATGTTAGCTCCATGCTCTTTTATCCTAACTTGGAAGGAGCAACCTATTTCGCCAATGTAGCATTTACCACATGAGCACTCTATTTTGTAGATTCCTTTGCCATTTTGAGGGTTAAGTTTGTCTTTAACTGATCTCATGCTCTGTTTGATGGTTACAAGGGGTTTGAAGGAGGTTTTAATCTCTTTCTTACTGAGTATTCTAGCAATTCTATCAGTTACTCCTTGGATGTACGGAAGGTAGGCACTTCTATTAGGGTTTTGTTCTTGAGGGGCACTGTGGTTATTGCGGTTTCTTTCTAGGGCCTTGTTTATTGCATTCTTAATATCTTTTTGTTTATACCCTATGTCCTGAAGATGGATCCTGATCTGGATCCGAAACGTCGACAATCTAATGACTACACTGTGGATTTTCCGATGAAAACTGAAACATTTATTTATTATATATTTGTTGTTATTTTATCATTTAATTTGTATTTCTTTGTATTTTGTATTAGAAATATGTGATTTTTATTTCAAATTTTAAATAACATAATGAGTGTGAATTTTTATTTCATATTAAAAAATGGATTTGATTAATCAGATTATAAATTTATGTAAATAATTATTTTCATTTTGAAGTATTATGTGGGGCTTGAGCATATGATTTAGGCTTAAGGATTGGGTTATAAGATTAAAAGAGTAGGATTAGGTACGAGTAGGCTTAGGATAAGGATTCTTAGTTAAGATTAGGCTTAGATATTCAGACATATGATTGATGTTGAAGGTTAGGTTAGGATATGTAAGCCTAGCCTATCTAAGATAAGTTATATTAGTCTATGTAGGCTATCTTAGGTTAGGTTACGATAATATAGGTTAGGATACACTAGGGTAGGGTAGGTTAAAGGAGAGGAGGGAAGGGCAGGCTAGGATAGCTAGATTAGGGTAGGTTAGGCTAGATTAGACTAGGATAGGGTAGGGTTAGGTAGGCTAAGGTAGGTTAATCTAGGATAGGGTAGGGTAGGTTAAGCTAGGTTAGGTTATGCTAGTTTATTTAGAGTAGGTTAGGTTGGGAAAGTAAAGGTTATGGTAGGGTAAGGTTAGGATAGGATAGGATAGGTTATGGTAGGATAAACTAGAATATCTTAGGGTAGGTTAGGTTAAAGTATTCTAGGTTAAGCTAGGCTATGATAAGTTAGTCCAAGTTGGGTTGGGATTGGTTGATTTAAGTTAGGGTAGGCATGCTAAGCTCATTTAGGGTAGGGTTGGGTTCGGTTAAGATAGTGTAAGTTTGGGTTAGGCTAATCTAGGATCAGGTAGGTTATGTTAGTCTAAGGCAAGTTAAAATAAGGTAGGTTAAGGTAGACTAGGGTAAGCTATGCTAATTTAGGTTAGGGTTGGGTTAGGCTAGGTCAAAATAGGATAACCTTGGTGAGAGTAGGTTATCTACGTAAAACTAGGCGAAGTTTGTGTAGGGTAAGCTAAACAAGGTTAGGTTAGGCTTAGGCTAGTGTAATGTTGGCTATAACAGGGTAAGGTAGGGTAGGTTAGGGTAAGTTAAGGTACAGGATATGTTAAGCTAGTGTATACTAGGGTGGGATAGAGTAGGTTGCGATAGTGTAGGCTAGGGTATGTTATTCATCTAGGTTAGGCTAGGATAGGGTATGTTAGGCTAGGCTTGATGGGTTAGGATATGTTACGCAAGGTTAGCGTAGGCTATGTTATCTTAGGTTAGGATAGATTATGCGAGGTTAGGCTAGGATAAGATATCTTAGGTTAGACTAGGCTAGGATAGGGTAGGTTAGGTTAGGTAAGAGTAGGCTTAAGGTAGATAAGACTAGGTTAGGCTAGTGAAGGCTAAGTTAAGATAGATATAGTGAACCATAATAAAAAAATTGACCACCTACACCAACTGAGTTCAAGATGAGTAAAAAACCCTATCGTCCAAAAGGTATATCTCATAAAGTATAACGAAAATACCTTGAAATTGTTTTGCGACGGCCCATAAAAATGTTATAGAGAAAATCCCAAGATGACTTGATTGAAGAAGACAAAATATAGGATCAATGCTATGATGCTAAATGTTATGATCCAACATCTTAAAAAAGACAAAAAGCTAGTAAATATAATCCACTTTGAGAGAAAAACCTCCTTATACCTTATATAGGATTCATAAAACATAAATATGAGATGAGATAAAAATATGTTATCCTTATAAAAAAAAATTAAATCTAACGGTCTAAGATGATTAAACTCATGAGCGAGCTATAATATATATATATATATATATATATATATATATATATATATATAGTTTTCTATTTAATCTAATGTGTTTTCTATTTAATCTATCTATCTATATATATAAAAATTCCACTCCTATAATGTGTTTTCTATTTAATCTATATATTTTTAAGTAGAGATTTAGTTTTTCTATTATAGTACTAAATACAGAGAAGAAATTTGTTGAAAGAACGACTCTTTTTTTAGGAGACTCCGCCATCGTAGGTGATGAATTCATATTTATTGTCGGACAGATATAGGCATTTGATCCATAACAGAGATTATATGTCAGACGTAACAACAATAAGAACCGATCTTCAGATTTACGAAGCACGTATTTATTTTAGTGACTTAGTTGTGTTTGAAACCTATCAGACCAAATAATAATTTACGAGACACTAACATTTTAGATATAATATACAGATGGAGCTCTTCCATACCCTTTTTTTGGGATTTCTCAACTCAAGATATTGGATTGTATAATTTAAAAGAGTGCTTATTTCTCTTTCACACTTTTATTTTTTAAATTAATTTAAAAAAAAAAATTAGATACTCATATAAAATATTAATTAATTTAAAATTTAAAATAATTAGATATCTATATAAAATATTAATTAATTTATAATTTATTTTTTTATGAAGGGGAAACTTATCATAATTATTATTTTTTTAATATATTTAATATAATTAAATTTCCAATAAGTAATAAGTAATGATTGAATACTATTTTATAAGTAATAAGTAATGATTGAATACTATTTTATAAATGAAATGTTATATTAAATAATAGTATTTAATAAATTTTAAATAACTTATATTTTATCTATATATCTATATAATTTAGATAATACATAATTTTTTATAATTATATTTTAAAAATTGAATTGTATGTTAGAATATTGTATTTTGTAAATTAAAAAAGAGAAAAGTGTAACTAAATCTAAATCATTTAGAATGTGATTAATTAGCAAAAAATAGCACAATCATATCAGTTGGTCTAATTACGCTGAAGTACACTTATTGACAATGGGCATATTTAATAGATTTTTAGTTCCTAATAAGTTTGCCTAGAATATTCTTATCGTCACATTAAATAAATGGCTCTGATTTCATCCATTAACTTCCTTAAAAAATATTAAGATATTAAGGTGGCAGCCTTTCTATGCTGGAATCACCAGCATTTGCGAGTGGCGTTCACGAGCCGCGAGTTAGCGACTGTGCTAGTTAGACTAGCACAACAACATAATAGCTACTGGTGAACGCCTAAAGGTTGAGAAGATGAAATGAATCTTTAAAAGAATATATTCAATTTTATTATCTATTAACAAATAAACTGTTGGGCTTCATTTATCTCGTGTTAATATTTTAATTTCTGTTAATCACTTACGTGGAAACCATATTTAATCATGTCCATAGAAAACTTATTAAGCACTAAACCCCTACATCTGACTTTAAAGAAATGTTTCCTACATTTATATAACCAACGCGCTTTAAAATAATAAAAAACCCTAAATTCAAGAAGCAAAGAAAATTTTATAATGATAAAGAATTTTTTTATTGTTTTTAATGAAAATTTTATAATGATAAATTTTATAATGAAAATTTATAATGATAAATTTTATAATGTTTCTATTAAAAATTTTATAATGAAAATTTTTATTGTTTTTATTGAAAATTTTATAATGAAAATTTATAATGATAAAATTTATAATGATAAATTTTATAATGTTTTTATTAAAAATTTTATAATGATTTTTTTTTTTTGTTTTTATGGAAATTTTTATTGTTTTGATTGGAAATTTGTATTGTTTTTATTGGAAATTGGAATTTTTTATTGTTTTTATTGGAAATTTTTATTGTTTTAATTGAAAATTTTATAATGATAAATTTTATAATGAAATTTTATAATGATAAATTTTATAATGTTTTTATTAAAAAATTTATAATGAAAATTTTTATTGTTTTTATGGAAATTTTTATTGTTTTTATTGGAAATTTTATAATGATAAAGAAAAAAAAATACAATTATTTTTACATATTATAATTATAATTGTTTTTTATTAATATATTTTTTGATTTATTTGATTAATATATTTTATATATAAATATTATAAAAAAAAATATGAGTATTTTTACATATTGTAATCATAATTTTTTTTATTAATATATTTTTTGATTTATTTGATTAATATATTATATATATAAATATTATAAAGAACAAGTGTTCAAAACTATTTGATTTATTTGATAAATTATTCACATATCTAAATTGTACTCAACATTGATCTTAATCTTGATATATTTGGATATGTGGAAACTACTTGTGATAATTGCTTCTCTTCTAAATGGAATTTTATAATGATAAATAAAAAAAATTATATCTATTTTTAGAAATTATAATCAGAATTGTTTTTTATTAATATATTTTTATTGTTTTAATTTTTTAGTTATATAAATTAAATATTTAATTAGTGCTTCTAATAATAAATTCTATTTTTACTTAATTTATTATTCATAGATTATTATTAAAAAGGAAATATATTAATCATCAATGTGATAAAATATATATCAACTTTGTATATTAATTTTATTTTAATTATAGTGAGTTATTTTATATTAATTAAAGTGCTAGTTATACTTGTTTACTAACATTCTTTTTCAATTTATCTTCGAACAATCTTAGATTTATGGTTGTTTGCAACATATTCCTATGAATTAATGACTAATAGAAAAAAAGTGGCTTATGGAGATTATTAGTACAAGAAAATAAATGAAAACTGATAATCATACTTAGACACACACAAATGGAAGATCTACATACAAACGAATGAACACGAAGAATCCATGAAAAATATAATTGATAGAATCATAATCATTATATAAAATGTTGTTGTTCCATTACAGACCAAGCACGGCGATGCTTCTTGATAGAAGGAGCAATACAAAACAAGCATGGTGGTGCTTTTTGATAGAAGAATACCACATGTTGCATACATAAGAATCCATTGATTCCTTCCTTGACATGATTTGTTATGAAATATACTCAAAATGGAAATGAAAGGTACATCACAATTACTCGCAAACAACAACTAAAATTAAAGAATATTTAGCTCCTTACTGAACTACTACTAATCCATGATCCATATGATCATTTGTGTCGTTTTTGCTGGAAAGATGCATCTGAGTCGATCAAGAGGGACCAGAGAAACCCATTTCTTCCACTCGAATCCCAATCCAGCAAATTCGTTGAGCTTATGAGTGGTCGAAGAATCTCATGCATGATTGTCCATCTATTGTTGAAAACATCATATGTTGTTCCCGAGAACTTCACCTCTAAGCCCTGAATATGTATGTTCGATCCAAAATATATTTGCAGAATGAACTAAATACATATTATTATCAAAATGTGCTTAATACATGATAACAGACATAGAGTAAAATTTGTTTATACTCAATAAGGAAATAAGCTGAAACTGTAAAATGCAATGGAAATAAGTTTGCTAGAATTGTGGCGGCTTATCTATGAGAAGAGATGTGATGGTTGCGCTCATTCACAAGAAGATGATTACAATGAGGCTCTGAAGACAATTTTACAATAGACAAGAATGTCAAAAACCTTAGACATCCAAAAAACCTAACCCTAGGAGATGAAGCGCCAAAAGTCATGTGGGCCCCATTTGGGTAAGTTAGTACATCAACTTCCCGAGGTTGTAACTTTTGCATACGATATTCATTTTAGGGACACGATAGCCCGTTGGAAAGGTATATCTGAAGAATACACATTTTTCTACTACCTATTATAACTCATTATGATTGTGGTGAACCCTAAAAAAACGTTGTTTAGGGCCACCGACATCCATTTGGATCAATGTTTTTCCAGAGAAATCCTTCACCAAGCTTGCAATAATGAATCAAAGTTTATCACTAATGAAAACTTAAAGAAATAAAATTATCTATATTTTTTAAATAAATCAAATACAAACTATACATGACACTTTAGATAAATTGAAAATATTTAAAGTGAAACCTTAACTAACATAAAATAAACACTGTTATCTTCTGAGTTACAAACACTCAAAAAAATGATCTCATAGCAATTTCTAACATTCTCGCCCTCCCAGGATGGGCCACGTCATTACAAACCTTAGCTTCTATCACTATGATATTCTTTGTAGCATCCCAAAACTTGCTACTAGACAATGCTATTGCAAAATTATAGTGTGTGGGTGGTTCTTGTAAAAATATAGGCATGGATCACAGACACGAAACATGTTGTCGAGATGATGGACAATGATCTAAGAATCTAAGAGAATGCTAAGGTGACAAATATTAAGGTGACTAGACTGA
Source organism: Picea engelmannii (assembly GCA_009831015.1). NCBI lineage: Eukaryota > Viridiplantae > Streptophyta > Pinopsida > Pinales > Pinaceae > Picea > Picea engelmannii. The sequence goes on along the minus strand of ML778024.1, from coordinate 281,062 downwards.
AAGAGGAGACCAATGAAGACAACATATGTTGTTTGGTTATTAGTGGTGAGGCTGAGGCATATGTCTCTAGAGTGGAGAAACACATGGTCGAGGGTGTAAGTGGCCCAAGATACCGATGTGATATTCTGGGCCCAGCGAATGGCTTTGTCTACATGCCCTATGTGATAAGGGAATAGATAAATAATTTTTTGACACAAGGACATTGGATTAGGCTTACATAATGAGAGAGCTATATCAAAAAAGACTAAAAATAACTAGGAAAGAAAGAAAAAATTAACGTAAAGTGGTTACGTTTGGGGGTAGAATTTTTTCAAGTATAACCCTTCAATCGAGTACTTGAGGGCGACATCTTCAGGTTGGCCTAATATGTAGTATCCTTAGTAAAGAAATGATGGATGACATAGGTTCCTCATGAGAGGGATTCAAACTTATTTTGGCCTAGGTTATCGTGGGAGATATTGTAGGCCAATACAAGGTCTCCTTCGGTAAACCACTTAAGGTTAAATTGGCGGTCAGAGATGTATTTGATCCTACTTTTTGATGCTTCATTGTTCTGTAAGGATTCCCATCGATATTCATCGAGTCATTAAAGGGAGAACAAACTTTGCTCAATCAATTATGTGTTGGGTAAGATCTCGATCGCAGTGCACAACATTGGGATTTCACACTCAATAGGGAGTACAAATTCAATTTCGTGGACTAAATCAAAGGGCATGAAACTAGTGGTTATTTTGAAATCTATATGATATGCCCAAAAATCTATAAAAACATATAATTCCAATTCGTCTTGTATTTGTCAAGTGTGCATTGAAGCATAATTTTGAGAACCTTGTTGGTGGCCTCAACTTTCCCATTGTATTGTGGGTAATAGGGTGAAGTGAAATCATGGGTGAATCCTAATTTGGACGATATCTCCACAAATAATTCCTTCTTGAAGTTATTTTCATGGTTAGAGACTAGTTGTAGGGGGACCCTAAAGCAAGAGATGACATGGTTGAAGAAAAATCGCGTTGTTGTGTTGGTCGTATTATTGAACGTGGGCATTACGTAAACCCATTTGGTAAAGTAGTCAACAAATACTATAATGTACTTGTTTTCGTTGTTGGATAGACGGTTGCATGTCATGATCGGTCTAGCCAGAAGGGTCCAGTCATGATGACGAGGTGCAATAGGGTGGGTAGTGCCCAAGCTTTATGTGTGTATAACTGGCATTTTTTTCATCATTTAACTGCATGTATGTAGTCATGAAAAAACATGGGACAAACATATCCCTCTCGAGTGATATTTTGAGTAGTGGACATGCCAGATAACTGACTACCACATGTCCCATTATGGAAATCATTCAAAATTGTCTCAACCTCGTCGAGGGTGTTGCAATTTCGAAGAAGCATGTTGACGCCTCTATAGTAGAGAATGTTTCCTATGAGTAAGTATCATTATATGTCCACTATGGTTTCCAATTTGTTGGGTTCCTCTTGTCACAAGGGTGAGCAAAAGAAGGTCCTTTAAAAATCTAGTTAGGCTATCCAGAAAACAATAGTAGAGAGTTAGTTTTCTTGATATTATGTTATTTGCGGGAGGTATTAAAACTCCACGTGTAACCCTGAAAATAACAGAATATTCCAGGAAGCAAGAAGAAATGATAAAGCATTGGACATAACCCTAGAAGACAATTCAGCTAAAGAAAATAATTAATATTGAGTTTTATCCTCTAGAAAGATAATTCGGCAAAGACAACTAAGGAAGAGTAGTATAAATATAGGATTCTAGAGATCATTTGGACTCATGTAGCTCACAACTGCAAAAATTTAGTAAGCGCACAAGTTTGGATAGTAGTTGTACCTGCAACTACTGCAACTAGTATTTTTGGTTTTAGGTTTGGACTTTCTCTTGGTTATGGTTTGGAATTTCTACTTGGTGCGCTAGATATAGATAGTGGTATGCTACCTTGATTAAATTTTGGATCTAGGGTTTTCTTTCAAAATTATTCTCTCTGTCAAGGTTAATTTGTCGGGGGTGTCTTTGGCCTATGGTTGCGTGACAATATTTATATATTTTCTATTTTTAAACAAGCACACCTATTATTCTAAGAGGTTATGGTCCCACACTATCTTCGGAAAGTCTAACCACTAGAAGATAGATTGGGAGGATTTTTCTCAGTTACAGTTATAGTTGTAGTCAAAGTTTTTGCTACAAGAACGAAACCCCAACCCTCTTGTTAAGGCGCCTTAAGTGAAGAGACAGATATAATTTATGGATAGCCTGGTGAAACCTAACCTAAAGCACCTCCTAGTACTTTTAGGAAGCTAAGACATCAAGTTTGAGTTTTTGGTCAAAGTCAAAGGTTGACCAAGTCAAAGGAGTCATGAATTACTCTATGAAGTCAGAAAACAAATTAAAATGGGCTTCTAAGTTCATAACATGGAAGAAAAGGATTCAACTCATCCTTGACAACAAGAAAGTATTGGATATCATGAAAGGAAAGATCATGGAACCAAAGTTTGAAGAAGGAAAAGAGAAGGAACCTCAGAACATTGCAGTTATGGATAAGTTCAAGGAAAATGACATCAATTCCTTGAGTATCATAGTCGACTCTAGAAAATACCACTTGATACCCTACATCTCTCATCTTGACTCATATAAGAATATGTATGATGCCCTAAGTAATATCTTCTCAGTCATAAACATTGGACAAGTAATGAGTTTGAAGAATGAGCTTCATGACATGAAAATGAATGATGATCAACCCCACTGAATTGCAACACTAATTGGGCCAAGGAGGCCACCTAGGGGAACGCCCACCTAGGGAGCATGAGTCAATCACCTAGGCCCAACACTTATTCAACTTTTGACGATGAATTAAATATATGTAAAATAAATGGTTCCCTTCGTATATAAGGTGAACCGACACTAAAATAAATCATTTTTACCTCTTCTTGTGAAACTATGTGTCTTGGTTGTTTTCTTTTCTGAATTTTCATTTTACATCCATGGACATTTCATTTTTAGGGTTTATAAAGAATAGCCAATGTGCCTTCCTTCATGGCTGCCTCCCGGTGACTCCGTTTTCCATGCTTCCACCTATAAGAGCAAGATTATCTCATTAGCTAGCCACTCTCTCCGATATAAAACCATTTCCTTTGAGTTTTCTGAGGCAGAAGGGAGGACACACCAACTGGGGTTTGCGCCCTTCAAGGTTTCTTCTTTGTGGGAATGAATTGAGTGTGCCCTCTTCCATGGTTGTAGTGGGATTATCCCACTGATCCTCAAACGACACTCTGATATCACCAAAACCTCTTGACCACTCTCAGATCACCCAGGTCTGGATCCCCATTTGCTTGGTCACCCAAACTAATGGTGCGCCCCTATTTAGATTTGTGCCCTTGAGGAGAGTTTTTGGTGAGAAGCCTATCTATGGATTGCGTGGTCACCTTCTCCTATAAATTGCCTTCTTAGGAAGATCAATTGGTATCAGAGCCTAAAGATCCATGGAAAAGATTCTAAACTTTAAGATTGAGCCAAAATTGTTTTTTGTGGTTTTCATGAAATAATCCAAAGTTTTCCCATTCTAGGGTTTCCATTTTATGCAAGAAGATCCACATATCTCATAAACCCCAAGGGAAAACACATATCCATTTCCATAGAGAGGATATCCACATATCTAAAAAAATGTAGATCTCTCCCTTTAGACTAGTTCAAGCTCTGTTACCTCAGGGTTTTGAGTTCTCTGTTCTCAAAATAGATTCATCTGTTCAAAATTGCAACCTAGGGGCACCTCTTCTCTTCATTTAGCCTCACAATGCCTCCACACAAATATCCTTTGGCAGTCAACTCAGATTCCAACACATCAAATCTTGTCCAAGATCTTTCCTCCATCTTCAATGAGCTTCTCAGAATGTAATAAAAAAACAATCTAGATCCATTCCGGTTGGACACTCGAATCCAACTACCCAAGTTTTTTGGACAAACAAATGGTGAAATGGTGGATTCTTCAATCTGTATCCTATCCACCTATTTCAATACATGTTTAGGCCTTATCGAGGAAAGAAAAGTCCATATTTTCACCTTGCAATTAGAAGGACTAGCACAAACTTGGTGGGATACAAAGAAAGAGAATACCACATTTGTGATAGAGATTGAGGATGCTCTAGAATCTTCTACTTCATAACCCATCAAAACCTGGGCTCAAATTTCCAAATATTTGAGAAATCTCTTCTAACCAGCTGGGTATGTGGAATCCTTATGGATCAAATGGCACCAACTTCTACAAATCCCTTCATAAGGAGTGCAAGGCTACATAGAATTCTTCTGTAAGATGCACCTCTTACTTCATGTTCCATATCTGGAAGAGGTACTCATATTAAAATTTGTGGATGGTTTATTAATTCAATTATATTGAGAAGTAGAGTTGTTTGAAAATCCAACTTTAGATAAACAAATTTAGAAATATTTGGCTATAGAAAGGAAAGTCGCTCCTAGAGGTCATATTCCTCAGTCCCGCCACTACACCAAGCCCCCCACCTCTCAACTATCCATATCCCATCCCTCATCCCACTTTCCACCTCCTCGAACTCAAAACCCCACACCTAATGCAACTACAAGGACACCCTCGTGCTCATTCCACAAAACTACTTCACACAATTCATCAGATTGTTGAATTCTCCAAAATCTAAAAACCAACAAAACTCTACTCATTGATCTCATTGCACCTTCCCAAGTAGAATATACCGAATAATTTCCTTTGTAAAATCACACAGAAGTAGATCCCTCATTGATTCTAATGACCTGGGAATATTCGAACGCATCCACCCAACCCCTCTTCACCCATAACTACCAAATCAAAAACACCTTGTCTTTATTAATTATGGACAATGGAATCTAGAACAATTTGGTATCTTGAGCCCTTGTCAACCACCTTAATATTTTCACCACTCCACATCCGCAACCCTATCAACTTGGATGGGTCCAAAAGGATGTTCCTCGCCTCCTAGTTTCCAAGCATTGTCTAGTGACTTTCTCCATAGGCCAATTCAAAGATACTTTCTTCTATGATGTCTCCCCCTTGAATTGTGTGGAATTTTTTCCCGGTATCCCATACCAAACCCAAATAAATTCTTTCTATCTAGCCAAATCCCGTGAGTAAAAAGTTACCAAAGAAGGCCACACTTATATCTTATCTGCAGCAAAACCCAAACCCCCTTCTACCAAAGAAAAAATCCCACATGTAAACTTAAACCAATGTGTCTCTCGCTGTTTGGTTCACCCAATAACACCAAACAATATAATGCACCCTGTTCCTGAAACTATGACTCCCCTCCTCCATGAGTTCATAGAGGTATTTCAACCTCCGGAGGGACTTTCCCCCTCCCGCCAAATTGACCATTCCATTCATCTCATCCCCAGATATTCCTTACCTAATGCCCCTACTTACCAATTTTCTGCAATAGAAACATAGGAAATGGAAATACAACTAACCAACCTCATCAACTCTCACCACATCCAAACTTCATCTTCTCCATGTGCTTCTGCCACTTTTGTCATCCCTAAATGAGATACCTCAGAAATGTGCCATGTCACTGATTACTGAGCCTTGAACAAAGCCAAAATAAAAAACCATTATCTACTTCCCTGAATTGAGGAACTACTCGACACCCTCCAAGGACTTAAGTGGTTTACTAAATTGGATTTGATAGCCATCTACCATCAGGGTCGAATCAACCTAGATGATGTTTGGAAAACAACGTTCAAGACCAAATTTGGTCTTCTTGAGTGGAAAGTCATGCCTTTCGGTCTTACCAACGCCCCATCCACTTTCATGAGGCTCATCAATTACATCTTCAGAGAACATTTTGGTTGATTTGTGGTCATCTACTTAGATGGAATTTTCATCTTTAGTTGGACATGGGACACTCACATGCAACATGTCCGACAAGTTCTCCAAATTCTCCAACAACACAAGTTGCAAGTCAAAGAGAAGAAATCATATTTTGGTCAGACTTCAGTGCCCTATCTCAACTTTTTGGTCATCTCAGATGGTATTCAACCAAATCCAACTTGCATCCAAGCATTGAAACAATGGCCTCTACCTTCTTAAGCTAAGGAGTTGAAAATATTTTATGCTGGCATCAATTTCTATCGTAAGTTCATTCCCTTTTTTTCAAATCTTTCTCGACCTTTGCATCAACTCTCAAATACTTCTTCTCTATTCATTTGGACCAAATAAGAAACTCCTCACTTTGCTTAGTTCAAAGACACCCTCTGCTCATCTCCTGTTTTACATCGACGAGACCTCTCCCAACTCTTTGAGAGGACAATACCTAAACAGGGAGGACACCCCATTTCTTACCACTCTAAAATCCAGTATGAGGCAAAGAAAAATTATAGTACCTATGACAAGTAATTTTATAGTCTGGTGCAAGCACTCAAACAATGGAGGCATTATTTGTTGGGTAAAGAAACCACTATTCATATTGACCACCACCCTTTGATTTTCATCAACTCTCAATCGAAAATTCAGGAATAAAGGAACCTTAAATGGGCCTCCTACATTCAACAATTTCACTTAGTCATCAGATAGATGTATAGGTACTTCTAATAAAATCATTTTCTAAGTCAACCTCCCACTATAGTTCTTTCCATTCTTGAAGCACGTTGTTCTACTTATGACACATGGAAATATCAATATGCTACTAACACTGAATTTCAAGATATTTGGGAAGCTTTGGAAAGCCCCACAATGATCAATCAGACCCCCTTCCTAGACTACACTATTCGAGATGGGTGGCTATATAAGTTTAATTCGCTTTGCATTCTACAATTAAAATATCGCCTCTTTCTCATTAGGGAAGAGCATGCTTCAGATTATGGGGGCCACTTTGAGACCACAAAGACCACCCAACATTTGCAACGCCATTTTCATTGTCCTTCCATGCAGCCTTAAGTTGAAAAATTTATCAGAGCTTGTGCCTTATGCTGACAATCCAAGCCATCCAACTGGAAGAATGGGTTGTATCAACCACTATCGCTTCCTTTTTGGCCTTGGGAGTCAAGCTCAATGGACTTCCTAAGTGGAATTCCAACAACCCAAAAGAAACATGATGCAATCTCGGCAGTGGTATGTCGCTTGAGAAAAATGGCACTTTTTATCCCATGCATAAAGACTACTATAGGAATGCAAATAGTGGAACTCTATTTCCATCATGTGTGGCCCAATTTTGGCCTCCTAAACAGTATCATCTCAAACAAATATTATCACTTCCTCAGTACATTTTGGAAGACCATATGGGTGCTATTAGGGTGCCACATCATGTTTTATACTGCATTCCATCCTCAAAGTGATTTCAAAACAGAGGTTGTCAATAGAGTCTTGGTGCATGCTCTCCAAACTCACTTTGGGCACAACAAACAATGGGACAATTACTTACACATTCTCCAGCATAGCTACAACAAGGAAACAGATTCTTCTACAGGCTTTTCAGCTTTTGAAGTCTGCTTGGGCTTCCAACTAGCATCTCCAACCAAGATTCCACTCACTTGGGCTCCTCAAGTTACCTTCCATCAATAGTAGGAACAACTGTCAGCTCAATGATTTCTCCAACAAATTGCACAACGCCACAATGAAAACACATTAGCACTCAAAGCAACCCAAGAACATGCCAATCAACGCCATAACAAACAAATAAACTTCATTTCCGTTCAACCAGGGGATAGGGTTTGGTTACAATTGGATAAGAAGCACTTCAAAGGCCACCATCACAAGATTATGCCAATCAGATATGGTCTGTATACAATACTCGACAAGATTGGAGAAAATGAATATTGGTTGGATCTGCCACCACAACTAGGAATCCACAATCTCATTAGTTAAATCACTTAACGTTGTTTGAGCCTTCCCTCTTGGAAGAACCAGCCAACATCACTCATCCAATGGACAACATTCATGATTTCCAACTCCCATTAGCCAAAGGAACTATACTGGACACTCAAAGTCACCCTACAAGACACCAGACTTGCACTTCATATCTGGTAGGCCATCAAGGCAAAACTCCAGCTGAGGAAAAGTGGATCACAACTGATGTATTGCACAACAATTTTCCACATCTTCTCATGGAAGCTGGGATGCTTCTAGATCTAAACAGTGAGCAATTGGGCCAAGGAAGCCACCTAGGGGAACTCCCACCTAGGGTGCACAAGTCAATCACCTAGGCACAACACTTCTTTACCTTTTGATGATGAATTAAATATATGTAAAATAAATGGTTCCCTTTGTATATAAGGTGAACCGCAACTAAAATAAAACATTCTTGCCTTTTCTTCTGAAGCTATGTCTCTTGGTTGTTTTCTTTTCTAAGTTTGCATTTTACATTCAACACAATTTCATTTTTAGGGTTGCTGACAAATAACTAGTGTGAATTACTTCATGGCTACCACTTGGTGACTCTATTTTCCATGCTTCCACCTCTAAGAGAAAAATGATCTCATTAGCTATCCACTCTCTCAGGGAGAAAATCATTTCCTTTGAGTTTTCTGAGGCAGAAGGGAGGGCGTACCAACTGGGGTTTGTGCCCTTGTTGGTTTCTTCTTTATGGGAATGAAGTGAGTTTTCCCTCTTCCATGGCTGCACTGGGCTTCTCCCACTAATACATAGAGGTCACTCTGAGATTTCCAAAACCTCTTGGCCACTCTCGAATCACCCCGGTCTGGATCCCCATTTTCTGGGTCACCCAAACTAATGATGTGCCCATGTTCAAATTTTTGCTCATGGGGAGATTTTTTAGTGAAAATTTGAGCTATGTCTTGTGTGGTCACCTTCTCCTATACATCACCTTCTTGGGTAGATCAGTAACTTTCCATTATGATAATTATGTTGTACTTTATGTGGTAGAGCCATCCTTCCATGGGAAGCCTAGTTAGAACCTTGTTTTCCATTTGGTGCCCATACCAAAGTACTTCATAGGCATGGGAGTCCCTTTTAGTCCCTCCATGACTTTTTTTTGAAGCCTCATCCTTCTTCTTCATCATTTTTTCTGGCCTATACCCAAGGGACTCCCCATGAGCATAGTTTGTTGTCTTTCAACTTCGCTTAAATTTTGAAAGAAACATCCAACATGAATTCATTTATTATTTTCAATCTTGTTTGAATTACTTGAGAAAATAAACCCCCCTAGAGTCTTGTTTAATCCTTTTTGAGACTCTCAAAAATTGAAAATATTGTAGAGTGATCTTGTTTCTCTTCACGCTCGCCAAACTCAAATTTGAAGGTGCATATGTTTGGTGGTATTTTACGCCTTACTGTGAATGGCTAATTTTATGAATACATGTATTCTCTAGGAACTTTGTTTCTCTATAAGAGTATTCTCAAGCGTAATTTTAACCATTTTTAGGGCCTGAGGGACTAAATTTAAAAAAAAGGAACATTCTCCTTGGTTTTTGTTTATCTCTTTTTTGGGCCTTGGAGATTACTTAAAAAAATGAAACCCCCTATGAGTCCATATCTAAGATATTTTCAGACTCCCTAAAGATGAAAAGATCGTTGAGTGACCTTGTCCCTTCACACTCATTAAAATTGCTTTTGAAGACTATCTACTTGGCATGAGTTCAACGGAGGCATTGAGGGAGCTAATATTGAAATTTATGTCTCTAATTTCCTTCTTGTTATCAGTGTTGTCTGTAATCAAGGTCGTTAGTTCTTGGTTGTGGGTGACAGACATTTGTGACTAGGAAAATAAGGGTAGGTGGTTCCACATAGAAAAAGGGTTGCAGATAAGGGGTATCATGGTAAATAGGGTGAAGAGAGGAAGGCAATGGGATTGGTGGAAAATAAGGGTGTTAGGAAGGGTGGGTGGGTTCATGGAAAAACAAATCCTTAGAAGTGATAGGTACCCTGGCCTTCTTTTTTTACTCTTGTAGAGTTATACTCTAATATAGTTATACACGAGCCTAAAGAATACTACAATGACAAAATGCTCAAATTGTTAATAGGGAAAATTGTGTAGGAATTTTTCAACCATGGTTTCGAACATGGATGATTTTAGGGGATAAATTTCTCTCATGGGCTAATTTACCATGGTTTTTCCAAAAATGAGATTCGCTATTGTAAAAATGATTCGCCCAAATTCTACAGGATAAAATGATTTTACCTTAAAAATCGCCAAAATTTTATAAAAACTATATAAAATCCTTAGAAATTTGAATATTTTTACAAAAATATTGCCAAACATTTATAGTTGGCATATGAAGGATTAGTAAGATTCGCCAAGGTTTCTACAATTTAAAATAAATTTCCATCCTTAAAATCATCCCTAGTGTCGAAGGAAGTGTTGTGCAGTAATATATCCCTTCTATTCCTATTTTTTTATGTTTTGTTCCCAAGGGTTAGGGTTTTCATGGTTCTTACAAACAAGGGATTTCCTTGTGTTGTAGCTCTCAGATATTTGTGTGGGGTTGAAATTAGTACTCGTCCCAATATCTCAGGGTGTCGACTAAGGAGGCTCAACCATACCCTTAGCCATACTACCATATTATCAAGGTAATAAAGAGTATCTTATCAATTGTTTCTCAAGGTCACTATAGTAGTCAAGGAGTCGATCGGTTGATCTAGAGATGGTTTTAGGAGACCTATGGGACTCTATATATACTTCACATTACATGGGAGAGATAGTCATGAAAAAATTATGTCTATGTGGTACTACTCAAAAGGGTAACAATAGGAGTTACAAATGTTTCCACCAACGTGAAACATTTATTTTGAATAACCCGATGTCTGCATTTATTGTGTGTAGTCTTCTCGAACCATAGTTTTACCCATTGAATGACACATATATGTTCTCTAAATACATCGAAAATACATATCTCTACCATGGAAAAGAAAATTCCCACAATTTCTATAAAGGAAAGTGATTGGATACCACTTGTAAGGTACCATGTCTATTATACTAAGAAGAAAAAGAGATATTACAAGAAATAGGAGGAGAACAACAAAATATAAATAATAACAACAAAAACAATGATACATTTATTAATAGAAATCCAATTTCAGTTGCCTCTTTGAGGGGGAAACCTCGAGGAGAGAAGAGATAAGTTATATGTTCTCATGCCTTCTACTCCTATCTATGCTAATTCTCTATTGTAAATAACATTACAGGGGAAGATATTTCTAGAAGTGGAATCTTTTGTTAATTCTTCTCACAATAAACTTGTTCACATTATCAACTAGCCCTTATTTACTAATGCCAACCTTTACTACATGGAAAATATATTATTCTACCTACATGAGGGGCTAGGGAGGTTAGCTCCTTAACAATAATGTTTATGTTATGATGGTTAGTCTTGATTTTGTGTCATAAGTATTTAAGGTGTGCCATTATAGTCATAGTTTGATACATTCACCCATAATGTGTGGTTGGTTTGTGACCACACATGGTGTTAGTGAGACTCTCTAAGGGTCTCACACTTAGGGTTAAGTGATATGAATACATCACAAACTCATATATATATATATAGGCTAAGACTCATTCATACATAATATTTTTGAGAGAATTATATCATTTTTTATATTATGGTAAGGAGTACTTATCATAACTGTACATATCATGTGCATAAGGTTATCTTTCTTATGTGTTATTATTATTCTTTAGGTCTCAATATGTTTATCACAATAGGCCTAAAATTTTATATCATGCCATTAGCTTCCAATGGTTGAGGAAGTAGTAGAGGCAACGAAAATATTATATCACACCATTAGATTCCAATGGTTGAGGAAGTAGTAGAGACAATATTTTTTATTATATTGTGAATCATCTTCCAATCAAATGACTCTAGTGTAAGTATTGAAGTGGAGTCCATGATTTATATTTTTTCCCATGAGTAATGAGGAAACCACTAGCTTGTTTGCATGTTTTCTATTTGACATACAAGATGGGATTATTCTTGATTTAGAAACCGTCGGAATAGAGTTTTTAGTTTTAGCAACATTGATAAGCTCTATATCTAATACAATCCTAATATTCTCTTTGTAATGATCTTAAAAAGTTTCACACAATTCAAAAATCTAGAGGGCTAAAAAACAAAAAATGATTTTTGAAGGCAAGAGCATAAGAGGGAGGAAATATTTAGAAATAGAGTTCATATTTATAATTGTACAAGTATTTTCATTATCATATATTCATATCCCAAAAAATCCTCCAAATATATATTCAAATATTTTTCCCCTTAGAGAAGACATAGAAGGAGATTCAAAGTCTTAAAGAATCTTGATTATCCATGAAGAAACTTAAAATATCAATATATAGTGTCTCCAAAGTGAAATTTGATGCTTTATAATCAAAATAGGTCTCAATGTTATCTAAATTTATTTTTAATATCCACAAATGAATTCTAGGTATATATACTTATCTTAGTAGTTACAAGCTTGTCAAAACATACTAATGAAACTCAACATTTCAATACTTCTAATATTTTTACTATTGAAGATTTTTATGTCTCAAAACCATTTGAGACCTTCATTTAAAAAAAAAAAAAAAAAAAACATAATCAACTTTATTAATAAATGGAACTCAATGAACTCACTTCTTTTACCCTACAAGGACACTCTTATAGCAAATAATTTAGAATACTAATGAATTTCTTAAGAAAAATCTCTAAATATTTATTTTGTTTCTAACAAAACATTCATATTGATTATGAGATTCTAAAAACAAAATGCATATATTTTAAATATATATATATATATATATATATATATATATATACATACATACAGAGAAAAAGGTGGCGTGTAGTAGAGAGATTCAAAAGTGTAAAAGATCCAATCTTTGTTGAAGTGTGTAAAGCAATCTCATCCTTGCTGAAGAAAGTGTAAAGATATCCAATCTTTGTTAAAGTTTGTAAAGAACCAGCTTTTCAAGTAGAACATTGTTATCACCAACTTCCCTTGCATTCTCAAGAAGTTAATATTTCACAATTTTAAAGTTTTAAAATACAAAAAAAAAAAAAAAAAAACTAATCTAGGGAAAGTAATCAAGTGTGTAGTTCACCATTAACACTAAACGAAACTCCATATACAAAATCATGATGTAATTAGTAATGTGATTTTGTCAAAAAAGTTTAAGAAAAAATATACCATTAACACTAAACCAAACTCCTCTCAAGAAGTTAATATTTCACAATTTTAAAGTTTTAAAATACATAAAAAATAAAAAATTAAACTAGGGAAAGTAATCAAGTGTGTAGTTCACCATTAACACTAAACCAAACTCCATATACAAAATCATGATGTAATTAGTAATGTGATTTTGTCAAAAAAATATTTAAGAAAAAATATACCATTAACACTAAACCAAACTCCATATGCAAAATCAAGATGTAATTATTGTAATGTAATATATATATATATATATATATATATATATATATATATATATATATACTTGAATTAATCAATATATGCATTAGAAATAAATCAATCCCAATTCTTCTAAACATGTATTAATTTTCATAAAACAAAAAATTATGATGAAATTCAAAATCAAAACAAACAAATAAAAAATCCTATAGCCTCTAGGTGAGGGTACCGCTCTAGGTGAGGGTACCGGAAAAGCATGGATAAAGTGACAGCTGGGAGTTTGATAAAAACAAAGAAACTGTAATGGACGGTGTCGGTAAAGAATTGATAAAGTAAAAACATGGATAAAGTGATTGTTGAGAATTTGAAAAAAAAACAGAGAGCTGTGGAGGAAAAGCATGGATAAAGTGAACCGTTAGAATTTGTCTCATAACAGTCGAGAGGAATTTTGTCTCGGTCCGAGAGAGGGAGGCAAAAGTGAGAAACAATGTATTTGTTGAAGTGAGGTTGGATAAGAAATATACATCTCAAATATTCCCTTTGTTTCAACATTTTCCTCCTCCTCTATCTATGATTAGTCTGGTATGTATATGTGGTTGGTTGTCTAATCCTCTGTGTGATTTGAATCTAGGTCGACTCTTAGTATGAGCCTGTGTGTAGAGTTTGAGATTGGGTAGAGTCTGAGTGTAAGCCTGAGAGTTTGAATCAGTGATGTTGTGTGTAATAGAGGAGTGGAGGCAATTGGATCATCCACGTGAGAAAATAACTTCAATGGAAGGGTGTCTAAGTTACTCAACTATATTTTATTATTATTATTTCCTCTGCACTATGTTCTTCTCATAAGTCCTAGATTGTTTTGTAAATTCATTTGACAATATTAATTATTCCTTCTTATCTCAAATATCATTGCAAATATAACGTTCATTTCTTTCTTTAAATTTGATTGCAAATATTTCAGGTTCATGTTTTGTACGATATGCCATTGGTTGGAAAATCTCAATGGAGGATTCAAGCCCTTCCATACCCTTTCACAAATGAATTAGAGAAACAGGTATGTATGTCTCTAGCTTATGTTCCTTCTCTCAATAGTTTAGCCTTGATGTCATTGCTCTACTTCTCTACCATGTTGAATAAATTTAATCTTTCATTAGCAGTGGTTTAGCTTATGTTTCCTTTTCTCAATAGTTTAGCCTCGAAGCCATTGCTCTACTTCTCTACCATGTTGAATAAATTTAATCTTTCATTAGCAGTGGTTTAACCCCGTCTGTTCAATAGCCTAATTCCCTATATTATCTTTCCCATTAGATTAATCTGCCTCCCTGCCATCTTTGCTTATTGAATTAGAGGTTTTTTATCCATCTAACCGCGTCTGCATTATCTCATTAACTAACTAATCCGCCGAACAATTTCATTGCTAATTAATTTGCCTTCGCTTCTTATCTGTCAATAGTTTGCTCCGAATTCTAATTTAAGACGCCCTCGCCATGCAATTCAATTTCACCTTAGTTTAGCTAGTCTACTTGTTAAATTTAGATTTGGAGTTGTTAAATCAAATTTTAAAAAACGTAGTATAGATTATTAATTTTCATTTTTTTTATTAATTAACCCAGCTCCCACCTATTAGACTCTCAGGAATAGCAGCCTCTGAAACTCCAATGATACACGTCAAGGAAAACAGGTCAGGAATTCGGAGACTCCGCCGCTGCTATTAACAATCTTAATTTTGTGCATCAAAATCCGAGTTGCGTGTTATTTTATAGTCAAGGTATTAAGTTATATTATGTAATTCTGTAAATAAATTCAATTTCAAATTCAATAAATTCAAATATCATATTAGATAATATAATGTAATTCGGGTAGTGTGCTCGCCACTTCATATTTAACGTTAACGTTAATGAGTTGATAGAAAAGATATGGCTGAGAACTAGTGCTTTTGCGTGCGTACAAAATTTTCTTTTCGCAATTGCTTGGCTTCTATTAGAAATGGAAAAATCCTAATTCAAGCCGCCCTCACCATGCAATTCAGTTTCAGCTTAAAATACTTATTAAATTTAGATCCAGAGTTAGCCTCTGAACTCCAATGATATCTAATGAATATGTATATGTAAATAGTTCTTTTGTTTTAGTGTACAATCTAAATTATTTTATCACCTCGATGTATACTATGTTTTAAATTTTTAATTTTTTTTTATGCAAAAATAATATGTTTTAACTTAAAATTTATATATATGGTGTATCATTCTTTTTTTTAGATATTGAAAATTATGTGATATATATATATATATAATTTTCTATGTGGATTCTTTTCTATTTTATTTTGGGATGTACATTTATAGCATCTATTTATTGTTTGTTGTTATTTTATCATTTCACTTGTATTATTTTGTATTTTATATTAGAAATATGTGATTTTTTATTTCAAATTTCAAATAACATAATGGATGTGTGATTTTTTATTCCATATTAAAAATGGATTTGACTATTAAGGTTATAAAGTTGTCCAAAGAATTATTCTCATTTTGAAGTATTGTGTGAAGCTTGGGTAGAGGATTTATGATTAGGGCTTGGGATATAAGATTAAAAGGGAAGGATTAGGTACAATTAGGCTTAGGCTTAGGATAAGGATTTGGGTTTAAGCTTAGGCTTAGAGATTTAGACATATGATTGAAGTTGAAGGTTAGGCTAGGATAGGTAAGGATAACTTATCTAGGCTAGGTTAGATTAGTCTATGTAGGTTAGATTAGGTTAGGTTAGGTTAGGATAATCTAGGTTAGGCTACAATAAAGTAGGGTAGGTTAAAGGGGAGGAGGGAAGGGTAGGCTAGTCTAGCTAGGTTAGGTTAGGCTAGGTTAAAGGGGAGGAGGGAAGGGTAGGCTAGTCTAGCTCAGTTAGGTAAGGCTAGGTTATATTAGACTAGGGTACGGTAGGGTTAGGTAGGCCAAGGTAGGTTATTATAGGATAGATTAGGGATATGGTAGGGGAGGATAGGGTAGGCTAGGTTAAACTAGGTTAGGTTATTCTAGTTTATTTAGAGTAGGTTAGGTTGGGAAGGGAAAGGTTAGGGTAGGGTAGGGCTAGGATATGATAGGATAGGTTATGGTAGGATAAATTAGGCTATATTAGGGTAGATTAGGTTAATGTATTCTAGGATAAGTTGGTCTATGCTAAGTTAGGCCAAGTTGGGTTAGGATAAGTTGAGGTAAGGTAGGGTAGGTTAAGATAAGCTAGTTTAGGGTGGGGTTAGGTTGGTTTAGGCTAGGCCAATTTAGGGTAGGGTAGGTTTTGGTTATGCTAAGATAGGATCAAGTAGGTTAGGTTATTCTAGGCTAGGTTAGGCTAAGGTAGGTTAAGGTAGACTAGGGTAGGCTATGCTAATTTAGGGTAGGGTTGGGTTAGGCTAGACCAAGATAGGCTAACCTTGGGTGGAATAGGTTAGCTTAGTCAAGCTTGACTAAGCTTGGGTAGCGTAAGCTCGAAAAGGTTAGTTCAGGCTTAGGATAGTCTATGTAGGCTAAGCTAGGGTAAGGTAGGGTGGGGTAGGGTAAGTTAAGGTAGGATATGCTAGGATAACGTAGACTAGGGTGGGAAAGAGTAGGTTAGGCTAGTGTAGTCTAAGTTATGTTATTCATCTTGGTTAATCTAGGCTAGCGTAACTTAGGCTAGGTTCGTTGGGTTCTGGTAGGTTATGCAATGTTAGGGTAGGCTAAGTTATCTTAGGCTAGGATAGGTTATGTGAGGTTAGGGTAGGCTAAGTTATATTAGGTTATACTAGGATAGTTTAAATAAGAGTCAGTTTAAGGTATAGAATAATAGGTTAGGATAATCTAGGCTAGGTTAAGATAGGTTGGGCCATGTTAGGTTAGATAATAATAAGTTTAAGGTAAGGTAGGTCAGGTTAAGTTAAGCTAGATCAAGATTAAGTAGGGTAGGATAAGATAAGCTAGGGTAGGATGGGTGTAACTACACTAGGATTGACTAGGATAGGTTTAGGTGGGCTAAGTTATGCTATGTTGGGTTCAAGTAGGCTAGGTTGTGAGAGTAAGTTAGGTTAGGGTATAATAGGATAGGCTAAGGTAAGGTAGGATAAGATAATAAAGGATAGGGTAGGTTTGGTTAGGGAAGGATATGTTATTTTCAGTTAGTCTAGGTCATGTTGGGCTATGATTGGGTTATGTTAAGCTCTGGTGAGGTAGGGTAGGTCAGGATAGGCCATGCAATGTTAGATCAGTTTGGTTAAGCTAGGTTAGGGTAGAGTATGTTAGGCTAGGCTAAGATAGGATAGATTAGGGTAGGGTATGTTAGGATAGGATATGCTAGGCTAGTATAGGATAGGGTAAGGATGGGGTAAATGAATTTAGGCTATGGTGAGTTATGATAGGGTAGGATATGTTAGCTTAGGTTAGTTTAGGGTAGGCTAAGTTGGGCTATGCTACACTAAGCTACGATAGGGTTAAGATAGGATAGATTAAGATAAGCTAGACTATGTTAGACTAGGTTTTTATAGCCTGAGGTTAGGGTAGGATAGGTTAATCTATGGTAAGTTAGGTTAGGCTGGGATAAGTTAAACTAGCTTCGAGTATATTAGGGTAGGATAGGTTAGGGTAGGCTAAGCTAGGCTAGGATAATAGGCTATGCTAGTTTAGGGTAGGATATGGTAGTTTAGGATAGGGTAGGGTTAGGTTAAGTTAGGCTAAGCTTAGGCAGGGAATACTAGACTAGGCATAAGATAGGCTGGACTAGGGTAAGTTAGTTTTTGACAAGGTAGTGTTAGTTTCACTAAGGCCAAGCTAAGATAAAATAGTGTAGGGTAGGTTAATCTAAGATAGGGTAAGAAGGCTAAGTTATTTTAAGGTAGAGTAGGGTTATGTTAGGATTGGGTAGGGTATTATAAGGTTGGTTATGCTATGCTTGGGTAAGGTAGGGTAGCACGTTGGATAAGTTATGCCTTAGTAGTGTAGGATAGATAGGATAAGTTATCATAGCCTAGCCTAGAGTATGTTTGGTTAGTTTGATGTTAGGATGGGATAGAATAGGCTATGTATACTAGGTTATGTTAGGTTAGGATATGTATACTAGGCTATGTATACAAGAATAGGCTGGGATAGAATAGTTTATGTATACTAGGTTATGTTAGGTTATGTTAGGGTAGGATAGAATAGACTATGTATAATAGGTTATGTTAGGTTAGGATATGTTAGAATAGTCTAAATAGGCTAGGCTAGGCTAGGTCAGGTTATGATAAGGTGGGATAAGTTAGTTCAACCTAATATAGGTAGACTTGGATAGGCTAGGTTAGGTTAGTTTAAGGTGGGATAATATAGGTAAGATAGGTTAGGTAGGATAGGTTAGGTTAGGTGAGGTAAGGCTATAGGTAGGTTAGGCTAGGATAAGCTAGCTATAGGTTAATCCATGCTACATTAGGTTAGTCTAGACTATGCTAAGTTAGGTTAAGCTAGGCTAGATCAGCCTAGGGTAAGATAATGTAGGGTAGGTTAGGTTATGATATGATAGGTTAGGTTTCAGTGGGTTAGGCTAGTCTAGGGTATAATTGGATAATATTATATGAGGTTAAGCTAAGCTATATTGAGGTAGGGTAGGATAGTGTATGATAAGCTAGGTTATTCTAGACTAGGTTAGTCTAAGGTGAGTTAGGGTAATTTAGGATAGGTTAGGTTGATATTGAAAGGGATAGGGTTAGGGTATGCTATGTTAAGGTATTTTATAGTAGGTTAGGTTAGGATAGTTTCAAATAGAATACACTACATAGGATTAGTGTTGGGTGGTATGTGATATATCCAAGAAGGTGATCTATAGGATAAGGTGACCACGCAAGCCATAGCTTGAATTCTGAGAAAAAGCTCTCGTCAGGGGAGCAAATCTGGAAAGGGGCACACCATTAGTTTGTGTAACCATAAAATGGGGATACAAACTGGGATGACCTGAGAGTGGCCAAGAGGATTTGGTGATCTCAGAGTGACCTCCAGAGCTTAGTGGGAGAAGCACTGTGCATCCATGTAAGAGGGTGCACTCACTTCATTCCCACAAAGAAGAAACGGGGAAGGGCACAAACCCGAGTTTGTGTGCCCTCCCTTCTGCCTCAAAAAACTTGAAGAAAAATATTTTCTTTGTGAGAGAGTGTCTAGCTAATGAGAGAATCTTTCTCTCAGAGGTGGAAGCATGGCAAACACAGTCACCAAGAGGTAACCATGAAGGAAGGCGCACTAGTTATTCTTCAGAAAACCCTAAAAATGAAATTTTCGTGAATGTAAAATGCAAACTCACAAAAGAAAACAACCAAGACACATAGCTTCAGAAGAAAAGGTAAGAATGTTTTATTTTAGTCCCAATTCGCCTTATATACCAATTGAACCATTTTCTTTACATATGTTTAACTCATCATCAAAAGGTGAAGAAGTGTTGTTCCTAGGTGATCGACTTGCGTGCCCTAGGTGGGCATTCCCCTAGGTGGCCTCCTTGGCCCAATTCCTCCCTGTTTAGATATGGAAGCATCCTAGCTTCCATGAGAAGATGCGAAAACTTGTTGTGTTGTACCTCAGTTGTGAGCCACTTTGCTTGAGCTAGAGTTTGGCCTTGGCAGGCTACCAGATATGAAGTGTAAGTCTGGTGTCTTATAGAGTGATTTCGAGTGTCTAATATAGTGTCTTTGGCCAATGGGAGTTGTAAATTAGGAATGTTGTCCACTGGATGAGTGATAGTGACTCATTCTTCCAAGAGGGAAGGCTCATACAACTTTAAGTGATTTACATTAATGACATTGTGGATTCCCATTTGTGGTGGCAGATCGAACCTATATGAATTTTTTCCAATCTTGTCAAGTATTGTATATCGACCATATATGATTGGAAAAATCTTGTGATGGTGAAATTTGAAGCGCTTATTATACAAGTGTAACCAGACATGATCCCCTCGTTGAAAGGACATGAAGGTTCTTTGTTTGTCATGGTGCTGCTTGGCATGATCTTGGGCTACTTTGAGTGTTGATGTGACTGCACTATGGCATTATGAAATTTGTTGGAGAAGTATTTGTGTTGATAGTTGTTCCTCATGTTGATGGAAGGTAACTTGAGGAGCCCAAGTGAGTGGGATATCGGTTGGAGATGCTGGTTGGAATCCTAAAAAGTCTTCACAAGGTGAAAAGCCCGTAGAAGAATATGTTTCCTTTTTGTAGCTATGTTGGATAATATGCAAGTAATTGTCCCATTGTTTGTTGTGCCCAAAGTGAGTTCGGAGAGAATGCACCAAGACTTTGTTGACCACCTCTATTTTTCCATTTGTTTGACAATGGAATGTAGTAGAAAACTTGAGGTGGCACCCTAATAGAGGCCATATGGTCTTCCAAAATGTATTGAGGAAGCAAGAATATTTGTCTGAGATGATACTTCTTGGGAGGCCAAAATGGGGCAAGACATGGCAGAAGTGGAGTTCTATTGTTTATGTTGTTGGAGTAATCTTTCTGCATGGGATAAAAAGTGCCATTTTGCTGAAGCGACATACCACTACCTAGATTGCATCATGTTTATTTTGGGTTGTTGGAATTCCATTGAGATTGACTCCCAAGGCCGAGAAGGAAGTGACAGTGGTTGATACAGCCCATGCTTCTGGTTGGATGGATTGGATTGTGAGCATAAGGCAGAAGCTATGATACATTTTTCAACTTGAGGTTGCATGGAAGGCCAATGAAAATGGCATTGCATATGTTGAGTGGTATTTGTTGTCCTGAAGTGGCCCTAATAGGATGAAGCATGCACCTCCTTGATGATAAAGAGGCGATATTCTAACTATGGAATGCATAACAAATTCAATTTATATATCCACCCATCCTAAATAGTGTAGTCTATGAAGGGGGTTTGATTGATCACTGTGGGGCTTTGCAAACCTTCCCAAATCTCTCGAAAGTTGGTGTTAGTAGCATATTGATCTTTCCATGTGTTATAAGTATCAAAATGTACTTCGAGAATGGAAAGAACTGGAGTGGGAGGTTGACTTAGCAAATAAACCATTTTATTAGAAGTGCCTTTCTTATATCGGACGACTAAGTGAAATTGTTGAATGTAGGTGTCTCGTTTAAGGTGTCTTTTTTCCTGAATATTCGATTGAGATTTCATGAAAATCAAAGGGTGGTGATCGGTATACATAATGGTTTCTTTACCCAACAAATAATACCTCCATTGTTTGAGCTCTTGCTCCAGACTATAAAATTCCTTGTCATAGGTATTATATTTTTTCTTTGCCTCGGACAGGGTTTCAGAGTGGTAAGAAATAAGGTGTCCTCCCTATTTAAGTATGGCACCAATAGCATATTGTGAAGCATCAGACTCAATCTCAAAGGGTTGGGAGAGGTCTAGCAGATGTAAAATAGGGGATGAGCAGAGGGAATCTTTGAGTTGAGAAAAGTGAGTAGCTTCTTCTTTTCTTTATATGAATGTAAAATAAGTATTTGAGAGTTGATGCAAAGGTCGAGAAAGATTTTAAAAAGAGGGAATGAACTTACGATAGAAATTGATGCCACCCAAAAAGTTTTTCAACTCCTTAGTTGAAGAAGGTAGAGGCCATTGTTTCAATGCTTCGATGCGGGATAGATTTGGTTGAATACCCTCTGAGCTAACCACAAATCTGAGATAGGGAACTGAATTCTGAACAAAATATGACTTCTTCTCTTTTACTTGCAACTTGTGTTCTTGGAGAATTTGAAGAACTTATCAGACATGTTGCATGTGAGTGTCCCATGTCCGACTGAAGATGATAATTTCATCTAAGTAGATGACCAGAAATCGAACCAAATGTGCTCTAAAGACATCATTCATGAGCCTCATTAAAGTTGTTGGGGCATTGGTGAGATTGATAGACATGAATTTCCACTCAAAAATACCAAATTTGGTCTTGAATGTTGTTTCCCAAACATCATCTGGGTTCATTCGAACTTGATGGTAGCCAGTTATCAAATTCAATTTAGTAAACTAGTTATCTCCTTGGAGGGTGTCGAGTAGTTCCTCAATCCAAGGAAGGGGGTAACGGTTTTTTATTGTGTCTTTGTTCAAGGTTCAGTAATCAGTGACAAGGCGCATTTCTAAGGTATCTCATTTAGGGATGACAAAGGAGGCAGAAGAACAGGGAGAAGATGAAGGTTGGATGTGGCTAGAGTTGATGATGTCGGTCAATTGTATTTCCATTTCCTATGTTTCTATTGGGGCCAAATGGTAAGTAGGGGCCTTAGGTAATACTGATCCGGGGATGAGATGAATGGAATGGTCAATGTGGCGGGAGGGGGGAAGTCCCTCTGGAGGTTGAAATACCTCTGCAAACTCGTGGAGGAGGGGAGTCATAGTTTTATGAATAGTGTGCGTGTGATTTTTTGGTGTTATTGGGCACACCAAATAGAGAGAGACACATTGGTTTAAGTGTACATGTGGGATTTTTGTTTTGGTAGAAGGGGGTTTGGTTTTTGCTACAATTAATATATAAGTTTGTCCTTCTTTGGTAATTTTGTACTGACGGGATTTGGCTAGATAGATAGAATTTCTTTGGGTTTGGTATGGTATACTGAGAAGAAAATCCACACAATCCAAGGGGGAGACATCACAGAGGATAGTATCCTTGAATTGGCCTATGGCGAAAGTGACCGAAAAACAATTGGAAATTGGGAGGCAAGGGCCATCCGTATCGACCCATCCGAGTTGATAGGGTTGGAGATATGGAGTAGTGACAATATTAAGGAGGTTTATAATGGTTTGAGACACCAATTTTTTCTGGCTTCCATTGTGCATAATCAATAAAGCCAATGCATTTTTTATTTGGCAGTGATGGGTGAAGAGGGGTTGGGTGGATGCATTCGAATCTTCCTGGGTCATTAGAATTAATGATGGATATACTTTCGTGGGATTGCCTAGAGGAACTTCTTTGGTATCTTCTACTTGGTAAGTTACAATGAGCTCAGTGAGTCGAATCAATGAGGTACTCAAATTTTAATAAGAGTACCTCTTCCATATCTGGAACATGAAGTAAGAGGCACATCTTGTAGAAGAAGTCTATGTATCCTTTGACTCCATTTGAAGTGAGTTGTCAAAGTTGTTGCCATTTGATACATAAGGATTGCACATAACCAGGTTGGTAGAAGAAATTTCTCAAAGCTTCGAAAAGTCGAGCCTAGGTTTTGATGGGTTGCGAAGTAGAGGATTCTGGAGCATCCCCAATATCTATCACAAACATGGTGTTCTCTTGATCTGTATCCCACCAAGTTTGTGCTAGTCCTTCTAATTGCAAGGTGGAAATCTAGATTTTTCTTTCCTCGGTAAGGCCTTGGCATGTATTGAAATAGGTGCATAGGCTACGGATCCAACAATAGACCATTTCACCATTGGCTTTCCCAACAAATTTGGGTAGTTGGATTCGAGTGTCCAACCAGAAGGGATGTGGATTGTTTTGTTGTTGCATTCTGAGCAGCTCATTGAGGACAGAGGAAAGATCTTGGACATGATTTGATGTGTTGGAATCTCATTCAACTGCCAAAGGATCTTTGTGTGGGGGCATATTGAAGAAAACTAAATAGAAAAGGCTCCCCTAGGTTGCAATGTTGAATAGAGGACTCTATTTTGAGAACAAAGGACTCAAAACCCTGAAGCAATGGAGATTGAAATGGTATAGAGGGAGAGATCTATAGTGTTTTAGATCTATGTTACTCCTCTCTATGGGAATGGAATAGTGGGTGCCCTTGGGGCTTATGAGATATGTGGATCTTCTTGCATAAAAATGGAAACCCTTGAATGGGAAAACTCTGGATTATTTCATGAAAAATCCAAAAACATTTGGCTCAATATTCAAGATTGGAAGCTTTTCCATGGATATTAAGGCTCTGATACCAATTGATATGTCTAAGAAGGCGATATATATATGAAGGTTACTAGGCAAGCCATATTGTGTCTTCTGACCAAAAACTCTCCTCAGGGGTGCAAACCTGAACAGGGGTGCACCATTAGTTTGGGTGACCAAGAAAATGGGGACCCAGATCGGGATGACCCGAGAGTTGACAAGAGTATTTGGTGATCTCAGAGTGACCTCCAGGGATCAGTGGGAGAAGAATAATTCAGCCAAGGAAGAGGGCACACTCACTTCATTCCCACAAAAAGGAAACTAGCAAGGTCACAAACCCTAGTTAGTGCGCCCTCCCTTCTACCTTAGAAAAATCGAAGGAAAATATTTTCTCCTTGAGAGAGTGGCTATCCAATGAGATAAGATTTCTCTCAGAGGTGGAAGCATGGAAAACAGATTCACCAAGAGGAAGACATGAAGGAATGTGCATTGGTTATGCTTGAGAAAACCCTAAAAATGAAATTGTCGTGAATGTCAAATGCAAACTCAGAAAAGAAAACAACCAAGACACATAGCTTCAGAAGAAAAGGTAAGAATGGTTTATTTTAGTCTCGGTTCACCTTATATACCAATGGAACCATTTATCTTACATATATTTAATTCATCATCAAAAGGTGAAGAAGTGTTGCACCTAGGTGATTGACTTGTGCACCCGAGGTAGGCATTCCCCTAGGTTCCCTCTTGGCCTAGTAGGTTAGTCTAGGTATTGGAGATATTACACACTCACCTAGGTAATTATTTTCCAAAAGTTGATATTCCAATATTGAGAATGCTTCCTTAGACGAGAATATTCTCTTTATAGAATATTCCCCTACAAAATAGGGTGCTTCTCTTCAGTTCAAAGTCAGTTAGACTAGTGGAAGTCACTCATGTGGAGCAACCTTAGTTTTATCACCAACAATTGCATGTGTTTCTCTCACATCCACATGTGTGACTTAGTTAAATGAGTATTGCATGGATTTTTTAACTAGGACTAGGTGACATATTACATTGGTTTTTGTCTATGACTGTCTAGATCTCTCTGTATCACCACTATGGGACATTAGTTACTCATTTATCCTATATCTATTATATATATTCACGCTTTGAGTTTGGAATATAGATAATAGAAATTATTTCATTATTTTCTCTCATTTTTGTCTTCTCCCTTCATCCACCATTGCAAGTTGTGTATGCTTCATTGTTAGATAGATATTTTGTGCAAGTATCTTAGAAACTCTACATGGTATCACAACCCACACAACACTAGAAAGGATTGTCACCAACACTCTTTTTTTGGTATAGAAGATGAAACAAAGTAGCAAGAAATATGGAATCTATGTTTTAGTCATGGACAATACTTCTCACACCTCATAACTATCTGGAGTGGAATCCAAAGTTTATAATTATTCTCAAAAGTAGAGGATTATACCAAATAACCATGCAAATGTAAGGGATCCCTGATTTCACTCATGAGAAAAATGACTTTCTTAATAGAAAATATATGGCCCTAGGATGTATCTACATGTATGTTTCACTTGAATGTTTCCATCAAGTAGATGATGAATCACAAGACTCAACTCAAAACAAATTATGGACTATACTAGAGGTTCTATTTTGAAATAAGTAAGATTTAATGCAAAAGATTGAAAATATAGAGCTAGTACAATATCCATTGAAATATCAACCCCCTCACTTTGAACAACATTCTACACAAGTATTGGCACAATTTTTTGTTCTATTCATTGAAGATTATGTCTACTCCATTTCATATATGGTTTATGAATCACATATAGAAGATATCATCCATGCATATAAAGAGATACATGAAGACACTTTTTCATGTACCATTCATGCATCACACCAGCCACACACAGAGATTCCCATGCATGGATGTCAAGAGCCAAAAAGGGCGTCACTCACATGAGATTCATTTCTTACATTTTCTAAGAAGAATTTGTACACACAAATTGGATAGTTGAGTTTCTCTTAGAAAAATACCCAATTTCAAAAAAACAATCATCCAAAAGGGAGTCTCAGTGATGTTATGAGCATTTTAAAATCACCAATTTTTTCAGCATTTTTTCTGGAAATGGCCACGCGATTTTCAAAGTTTCATCTAAACTTCACATGGATTTAGTTATTATTTACAATTAGAGAAGGTGGATATATGTGGACATATCACTAGTGTATCTACTTCATCATCTACCTCTTGAACAAAATCTTCATCAAGCATAGGCTTACACATTTGCAATGTCTACTTGGAGTGAAGGACATAGTTGCTTAGTTCCTTGTACTCTATCCCTTTTTTTAATCTTTTGATACGTTGTACTTGAAGGTGAGGTTTTCCCATGATTTTTTCCCATAAATGTGGTATTTTTCCTCAAAAGAGTGAAATATGAACAATGTACATCATTGTCCCACACTTGTTGAACTAAATTTGTAACGCACCCATTTGTAGCACATTGTGTGGAGTTTATATTTTCCATGTTGGTGGTAAAGTATCTCATCGAACCTATTTATAAAAATATCATGATCAGCCATAAATACTTTCACACATCATTAAAACATTGATAAGGTTCCAATCTATGATCTATCTACACCCCTCCTTTCCTTGCATTCTACAATCCATTCTAGTGGTGTTAGGTGAGTCCATCTGTTAAATTTGGAACATAATGAGATATTCTATGAGTGGCAATGTTACATTGTTTATATTATTATTGTTATCATGATATTAATACATAAATCATATAATTATTTTTTACTTACCTATGTAATTATTCTGTAAGTGTATCTGTCTAACCCATGTATAATAATATCATGATAAACCATACATACTTTCGCACATCATGAAAACATTGAGAAGGTTCCAAACTATGATCTATCTACACCCATCCTTTCCTTGAATGCTACAATCCATTCTCGTGGTTTTATGCGAGCTAAATTTGGAATAGAACAAGATCTTCTCTCAATTGCAATGTTACATTGTTTATATTATTATTGTTATCATGATATTAAGGCATATATTTGTGTATTAACCTATGTAATTATTGTATAAGTATCTCGTCTAACCTATTTATAATAATATCATGATCAACCATACATACTTTCGCACATCATGAAAACGTTGAAAAGGGTTCAAAGTATGATATATCTACACCCGTCCTTTCCTTGCATGCTAGAATTCATTCTCATGGTGTTCTGTCAGTCCATTTGCTAAATTTAGAACATAACGACATCATCTCTCAGCTACAATGTTACATTGTTTATATTATTATTGTTATTATCATATTAATTCATAAATCATGTAATTATTGTGTACTTTTGATTATTCTTAAACAATATGACAACGATAATCAATATGAATATTTTTCCAATAACTTGCATGACATTAACATGTGTAATATATCCATTCCAAGATTTTTGCTCATTTCTCTTGACCAACTTTTTTTTTTTTTTTTTAANCTTTTTTTTTTTTTTTTTTAAGAACATGACATTTATTAATCTTTATTAAATATTTTGTTGGATTGTGTGAGGGAAGTGTGATTTTGGAAGGAAGTGGTTATAGAGAAAACAAAATCATAAATCAAATTTGTATTTCATCAATAAATCGTATTTAGTATATCATCTTCATATTATATCTTCATATTATGAAGAATATATTCTTTAGAGTACTTATTATTTTCATTATTTTCATGATATTCTTAAATACCCATTAATTAGTCTATTGATATCCAATTTTAGATGACAATTCTAAGAGATTGAATTGTCAAAGAGAAGTGATCTCCAGTTCTTAGTTGCTATAATAATGAAATGTATTTTTTTTATTTTGTAATTATTTTGTATTATTTCTAATTATTTTATATTTATTTAATTAAATGAACATAAAAATTTTATATGTTTATTTTTATAAGGGAAAGAACTGGAATATTGTTTAAAGACCTTGTAAGGGCCCGAGGGAGACGGGATTAGTGATGATAGAGATTTCCCTGTAGACCATTAATGGGCAACAACCCGTTTTTGGAAGCCCACTACTTGCAGGTTTTCCTCTGCCATTAGCTTTTCCAACCTTTTCTCTCTAATTTTAACGAGAAATCAATAAATTCCTCTCCTCATTAGTTCCATACCTGTGCCTATAGCTATTCTCCTCCCTATGAGTTGTAGTCCCGTAGAGTATTCCGACCCAATTTCTTAGCTTATCGAGGAAGATTATCGAGTATTTATACAATCTTATCTAGTAGTTATCTAGGTTATCTGACTTATGACTTACTCCAAAGTTTACTTTCTTTACTCCAAGGTTTACTTTCCTTACTCCAAGGTGAGGTTGACTTTACGGTGATGATATTGGAAGGATCCAGCGGTCACTATAGTAGAGTTGACTCTTTTGATGAGGGGTAAGCCAATCAAAATAGAAGATAAATCTTCTTAATAGCCGATACAAAATTCCTTTGATCCAGGAGCTAAAGGAAAATAACCTCCAAAGCCTGAAGAATTGAGAAAAGAATTGATGTAGGCATTTATTTGTTCTTTCGGTCATGAATTATATATATATATATATATATATATATATATATATATATAATTATGCAATAATGAATTATATATGTAATAATTTTTCATTTCGTCATTATACGATGAAGTTGATGATCCATATCTAGACCCATATGCATGCATAACAATATAGAGTCTACCTAGTATATTTTGTGGTTGGTTAAGAAAATCCATACCTACAAAGAGTTGTTACAATTGTTAAACACGAAAGGCAAAGGCACCTAGGACAACGGGATATCAAAAGGCATAAGTAGCATATATATAAGCAATAGGATCGTTGTTCCTTTCCTTGAAAATAACTCAACCAATATCCCATTAGTCACAATGGAGCGAGGACAGGTTTTTATTCCCATTCTACAATACCCGGGAGCCTTTGGGGACCCACACAATATATATTACTTATTATGAGATTCACAAAATAGCTAGCATATTCACACCATCCACAATGATAAAGAAGAAGAAACCAAATAAAAAGAGAGAACCACGAAAGAGGAAGAACCCTAAATGAATATAGGTTACTTCTTAACCCTGTAAGAACTTATCGAAAGATACTTGAAACATGTTTTAACTTAAAATGTATATATGTGGTATATCATCTTTTTCTTTTTTTTATATATTGAAAAATATTTTATTATGTGATGCATATTATGTTTTAACATTTATTTAATTGTAGTCTTCGAGGTGTAGGACACTCGGTGACGGAGTGTGTTGTTAAGACGCTCCATGATGTTAGTCATCGGTTTGAAACTTGTGGGGGAAAAAAATATGACCATGTTAAGGGTTGGTGTGGCTCAAACTCTGTGCGATATTAAATGCCCTTAAATCACGGTTTCTTAACCACAAGCTAACAAAAAAAAAAAACATTTATTTATTTGTATATATATATATAATTTACTTATATATATATATTGATAAATCTATTATTTATGTTAATTATTTTCTATGTGGATTCTTCTGTATTTGACTATGGAATGTACATCTATAATATTTATTTATTATATGTTTTTTTTTAATTTTATGATTTAATTTGTATTTCTTTGTACTTTATATTAGAAATATGTGATTTTTAATTCAAATTTTAAATAACATATAATGAGTGTGATTTTTTATTTCATTTTAAAAAATGGATTTGATTAATCATAACATAAAGTTGTGTAAATAATTATTCTTATTTCAAAGTGTTATGTGAGGCCTCAACATAGGATTTAGGCTTACGGATTGGGCTATAAGATTAAAGGGGTTTGATTAGATACAAGTAGGGTTAGGTTTATGATAAGGATTCTCATTTAGGATTGGGATTATATATTTATACATATAATTTAAGTTGAAGGTTAGGCTAGGATAGGTAAGGCTACCCTATCTAGGCTAGGTTATATTAGTCTATGTAGGCTAGCTTAGGTTAAGTTAGGATAATCTAGGTTAGGCTACACTAGGGTAGGGTAGGTTAAAGGATAGGAGGGAAGGGTAGACAAAGATAGCAATGTTAGGGTAGGTTAAGTTATATTAGATTAGGGTAGCGTAGGGCTAGGTAGGCTAAGGTAGGTTATTCTTGGATAGGTTAGGGCTAGGGTAGGGTAGGATAAGGTAGGGTAGGTTAATCTAGGTTAGGTTAAGCTAGTTTATTTAGAGTAGGTTAGGTTAGGAAAGGCAAGGTTATGGTCGGTTAAGGTTAGGATAGGATAGTATAGGTTATTGTAGGATAAACTAGAATATCTTAGAGTAGGTTAGTTTAAAGTATTCTAGGATAAGCTAGGCTATGCTAAGTTAGGCCAAGTTAGGCTAATTTGGATTGAGCTAGGATGATTTAAGTTAGGGTAGGCTAAGATAAGCTCATTTAGGGTAGGGTAGGGTTGGGTTGGGTTAGGCTAGGCCAAGATAGGATAACCTTGGTGAGAGTAGGTTAGCTAGGTCAATCTAGGTGAAGTTTGGGTAGGGTAATCTAAACAAGGTTAGGTTAGGCTTAGGTTAGTGTAATGTTGGCTAATCTAGGGTAAGGTAGCGTAGGCTAGGGTAAGTTAAGGTAGGATATGATAGGATAGCATAGACTAGAGTGGGATAGAGTAGGTTATGCTTGTGTATGATAGGGTATGTTATTCAGCTAGGTTAGGCTAGTATAGGGTAAGTTGGACTAGGTTCGATGGGTTAGGATATGTTACGCAAGGTTAGGGTAGGCTAAGTTATCTAAGGTTAGTATAGGTTATGCAAGGTTATGGTAGGCTAAGTTATCTTAGGATAGACTAGGGTAGTGTAGAGTATGTTAGGTTATGTAAGAGTAGGTTTAAGGTATATAAGACTAGGCTAGGCTAGTGTAGGCTAAGTTAAGATGGGTATAGTGAACCATAATAAAAACATTTGACCACCTATACTAGGTGTAATGTACCCCAAATTTACCAATAAAAAATATAAATTGTTAGGGACATTAAATCTCTTTTCATCTTCAATATTTGTTTCAAACATCACTTTAATATATGTAGAGTAGTTTTTACATTGCTACTGAGTTTTGAAATCTTACACTTATCCTTTTACTTGATACAATTGTAATAGCTTGGAGAATAACTTTATCTCTGAAATCATATTATGTTATACAATAATCACATTGTGTAATAATTAAGGATTATTGACTATCCCATAGTCTACCCATGAACCTTAATGTTTATCCATTATGATACACATTCACCTATTTTACTATGCATTATCATATAAGTCTCATAGTTGACATAATTTATGTTCAAAGGTATAAGTATAAATAGTTTAGTACATAAACTTTCATAATCCCATTCTAATGATACCATCATATTTATGCTAATATACTACACTATACACTATAGGGATTTTATTCATAAATTGATCTATAGCATAAGTGTTTTGTTTAACATACATGTCGTAGATCTTACCTATGGCATAACTTCGCTATTAACATATATAAGGATAGCCTATTCATTGTAGTATAAAAGTGTCTAATACTTGGACTATTATTACAACATGGATAGAAATATAGCTATCAGTTGTTATTGTTAGAAATATGCCAACAATACCAGTCACTAGTCCTGAGTTTGTTTAACAAGTCTGAACCCTATGGGTAAAACCCTTAACTAAAAGAGACAGGCGTGACCATTATACCTAGTCGTATCCCTAAATGACTGGCATCACAACTCAAAAATAAATTTGTATTAAGACTGATTAAAGGGGATGTCAGTTCAACACTTAAAACCCTAACTAAACCATTAAATGGCGATTTGAAACTGTACCTACCTAAAACTATTGCTCGACCACTACGTCCAACATAACCCTACCACCTCCATAGCTTCACATGGTAGGGTACTGTTGCATAGATATCACTTATTCCTATGTCGATGCCCGAGGAAAGTCTTATTGTAACGATTTTCTCGAGGCATGTAGAAGGTTTTTCTCTACACATTTCCCTTCTATGTTTTCCTAGTCGACGATAATAGACAACCCAGTTCTGAATAACAACATGAAGGGAGAGGGATTTAGGTGGTTTGGGTTCTCTTAATGCACACGAAGAGTAACCCTCGTACTCTGTAACTTAGGCATAACACCAATTTTGGTAGTGTATTAGACTACCACTTCTATAATGTTTTCATCTCAGTCGACTCTTCTAGGTTTTACATTTCTCGGAATAGGGTTTATAAATCTCTTTTGGTTATTCTTCCTAATTCGCATCCTATGCACAAATTAAAACTTAATACCCACGCTCATGTATTACCATTTAGGTTTTCTACAACACTATCTGTTGGGTAAGCATTAACCCTCTGTTTTGTAAATTTCCCTCGGCGAATGTTCAGTGATGGTCGTATAGGTAATTTTTAAATTTCTGTTCCATAAATTGACCTCTGTGTTTTTTTAGAGAATATGAATATGTATACCCTACAATAGAGACCCTTTGTCTAGTGACCCTCTATCAGAGGGTTTGTTTTTGCTAAATCCTATAGTGAACCTGCATCGGCCACCATCAACCTTCTAAAAAATTAGGTTTCACTATGTTTATATTATATGCATTTGTAAATAGATTCCAAAATGTACAAGGTAAAAGGGTAGTCATTAATCATGTCTTGTACATATCTTTTCCTTTCAAAGGATTATTACTTTGGATGAAACCGTACTATGTTTTGGAATAATAATTCGTAACTCTCCATTCTCTGTGCATGCGTATTGGTGTATACCCATGAGGATATCATAGATGTCCCCTATGATATTTTCAGACTAAATTCTTTTACATTCTAAGTATTTTTACTTGGCATTGAAAATCGTGACCTAGGCTCCATGTCAATACAAAGTATTGTATTTCCCTTTATGGATATTTGAGTTATGTGAAATTTATTGGTCACTCCTGAAATGTGTAATGTGTATAACTTATTTTCCACTGTATGATTTATAACTCGTATAAATTCTTGACACCTGTGTGATTTATCATCTATACGTTTTCTTTACTTGTTGTTATAAATCGTAGTCCCCTATGCTCTGTACATATACCAATGCAAAATTTTACCTTGGTTAATTTATAATTTAAAATTCCTGAGCATCAAAGTGTTATTTTAGTTACAATAGCTAATGATGGGGCCATATCTTGTTTGTGAGGATACCCATCAACCGACCTTGGGTCCACTCTTCCCCTTTGGGTTTTCGATGGATCAATGCTCAAATGCGAGTATCAAAATTCTTCTAAAACCACTCAAGATAAGTATTACCTCATTTTGTTTATTATTTCCTTTTATTAAATTACTTAGAATGGTTTATTGAATCTATCGTTTTCTCCTATACAGGTTTATACAAATTGTTGGGAGCAAATCAAGGAAATCCCTTTCCCTTATAAAGGTATATGAGTTATGATCTTGGTGCTTAGTCACAAGCTTCTTAGATTCTATCTATCAATGGTAAAGGATTTCTTTCCCTAGGGTACTCCAATGTAATGAATTTGTACCATGGTCTCATGGCTAAACAAATTGTTTGTAATTTATTTTAATAGAATATACAGATTGTAAAAGAAACACCATTCCAAACAAGATTCAATTATTAAATCAGTTGTTGTAGCATGTATTTATAGACTATTGAATAAATATTTGTCTATGGATTATAAAAATACATAATATGTATTTTTTCATAAAGGAGGACTATTATTTGTTCCATCTATTTCTATTGAAACTTGCACAGAATCGGAAACAATAATTATTCATATATATATAACCAGTTCTCTGATTATTATAAATACAATAGCAATCCTATTTCTTTGAAGCTTGCATACATATATATACACATCAGTATACACAATTATTTATGTACAATCATAACCCTACGTAATGATTGTTAGGGACTTACAATAATACTCTTGTTTTCCTTATGCATTATTACACATATCTATATCCCTGTACAACTATCTATATATGTATAAAACAATAATAACATAAATTATCTCATTCCTAACATCTAATAATCAACTGAATATTAACAAGAAAACAAGTCAAGGTACATATCTGAAACTGATGATGGGACACAAATGGAATAGCTACGATCCACCCAATTGTAGAATAGAAGAACCAAGTTTACTTGCTTCGTTTACCCACTAGCCTTACCATGAGTCCATAAGGGAGAATTTAAATGATCCGCCTTTGCTACAGTTATCTTCCATAGATCAGAAATTCCCTTGCCTCACACTTGAACAGTGTTCATAACAACAAGTAGTTTCTTTTCTCCAACATACTAAGAAGCATCCTCCGTCCTCCATGTGTTGTATTTATTTGCATATTGTGCCTGGGTGTTTCCTTCCCTCCTTGGGAATTTTCCCATCTTTACAAATCCTGATTTTTAGGAGCTACTAGTGGTCAAATATCTCATTTTCCACTTTTAAAAATTGGTCCCGGGGAAAATCAAATCTGTTCCCCACTTATGGAGTCACGGTCAGTTGTTTTCAACCTGGTTGTTCCATTTATCTTCCAGTATTTAATATATACAAATATTTGTCTTTTAGGTGTGTCATAATGAAGAAGTTGGTTGGGAAAATCAAATGCTTTCCCAACATTCATAAATAATTAATTACAATAATCAAATTCCAAATTCAGATTTTCCATAAATGGAAAATAATTTCCAAATTCAAATTTGCAAAAAATGGAAATTTATTCCCAAGTACACTTAGACTTTAATAATTAATTATTTTTTGGGATATTTCATCCTCTCCCCCTTAAGTACAACATTGTCCTAAGTGTTAATTCCCCTCTTGGAATAGGGTTGGATAGTATTTCTAAAAATCTTCCTCCAATTCCTAAGTGGCCTCCTCAAGACTAAAGTGATGCCATTGCAGTTTTACCTGGGCGATGGCTCTATTCCGTAGTATTGTTTCTTTCCCGTAAAAAATGTGCACAGGTTCCACTTGGAAATTGAGTTCTACTTCCACCTCGACCATGTTCCAATCAATGATGTGAGTAGGATCATGAATATACTTTTACAATAAAGAGACATGAAAAACATTATGAACTTTTAAATTTGTAGGAAGTGCAAGTTGATATGCCACGGGTTCAATTCGAGATAAGATCTTGAAGGGGCCATAAAACTTGGGTGAAAACTTTGAACATTTTCCTTTCTTTAGAGAGATTCTCCCTGATTTGACTTTCAAATATATGTGGTCTGCAACTTGAAATTTTTGGTGTCTCCTTTTCAAATTTGCGTATCTTTTCTTTTTGTCTTATTCCTCTTTTAAAATATATTGTACCTTTCTTACCATTATATCCATTTCCTGGAGCATTTCTGGTCCCATCATAAGTCTTTCAATGACATTATCCCATCTAATCGGAGTTGTACATTTTGTATTGTACAATGCTTCGAAGGGACTCATCTTAGATGATGTATGATAGTCATTATTGTACACAAATTCCACTAAGTGTAGGTATTCCTCCCACTTAGTTGGTTTCATTCTTATGTACATTTGTAAAATCTATTCCACAATCTCATTCGTTTGTTCATTTTTCTCATCCATTTGTGGGTGGTAGCTTGTGTGGAAATTCATGTTAGTATCCAACCCTACAAATAATTCCTTCCAAAACATTGACGCAAATTTGGCATTTCTATCTGAAATCAACATTTTAGCGATTCCATGCAATCTAAATATTCCGTTCATAAATATTGTAGGGATATTAATTGCTTTATAAGTAGATTTCACAAGTATAAAATGTGTATATTTGCTAAGTTTATCAATCACTAACATAATCGAGTCATTTTTCTTTTGAGTTTTAGGAAAACCTATGATGAAGTCTAGTGAGATAATCTCCCACTTCCATTCTGGTATAGGCAAAGGTTGTAGGAGACCGGCTGGATGCTAATGTTCAACCTGCAACTATTAACAATATAGACATTTAGATAAGTATTCAATTGTCTCACCTTTCATCTTAGGCCAATAAAACAATTTTCTCAAAGTTGTTACCATTTTTTTGTATCACGAATGACCAGAATATGGATTTTTTTGCACTTCATAGAGAATCATTAACCTTAAATCAATAGAATATGGTATGTATAGCGTGTTTTTGAACCTTAACAGTCCATTTTTATCCAAAATCAGAGTTTCTTTGTCTAATGTTTTTGCATTTCCTTGTAAATATGCTACTGTTTTGATGCATTTTGTCATTACAAGTTGCAAATTTTATTCTTTGTTCAATGTTGTTTTCTTCTTTGCTAATACTTATCTCAAAAATTGAATTAGTCCTTTGAATTAGGGAATATAAAACTTTTTTTTCATTTCCCTTGATGTGTATTACCTCGAAATTGAATTCACTCAAGAAGGCCAACCACCTTACTTGCCTTGCGTTAAGATCTGGTTGACTGAATAAGAATTTCACACCATTGTTATCGATTAGCAACAAAAATTTCCTCCCCATTAAATAATGTCATAGATTTTTTAGTGCATGAATTACATTTGTTAATTCCAAGTCATGCGTGACATAGTTTTTTTCATGTTCCTTTAGTTTATGTGATTTGTAACAGGTGACATGCCTCTCTTGAGTTAGGAAACCTCCCAATACTTCTTTTCTTGCATCCACGCAAACTGTAAAGTATTTATCCATGTCTACTAGCCTTAAAATAGGTGTTGTAGTTAACAGTTCTTTTATCTTATTAAGGATGTCCTCACATTTTTATGACCAAGTAAACTTTATTCCCTTTTTTTGTAGAGATGTAATTGGATAAGCGATCTTAGAGAATCCTTCGATAAATCTATGGTAGTAATCGGTAATTCCCATAAATTATCTGATGTCAGCTACATCCTTAGGGATAAACCATTCCATAATGGCTCTTATCTTTTCTAGGTCAACTACAATACCTTCTTCGCATATTACATGTTCTAGGCACTGTATTCTTCTTTTGTAGAAGTCACATTTGTCAAATTTTGCACACAACTTGTGTTTCCTTAAGGTATGCAATACTATTTTCAAATTCTCTTCATGTTCTTCTTCCATTTTTTAATAAACTAAAATGTTATCAATAAATACGAGAACAAATTTATCCAAAAATTGATTGAATATACTATTCATCAAACACATAAAGGTTGTTGGTGCATTAATAAGACCAAACGGAATTACTTCAAAATTGTAGTGTCTGTATCTCATTCTAAAAGTTGTTTTATTTATATCTTCTTCCTTTATTCTGACTTGGTGATAACCAAACCCTAAATCTAACTTAGAGAAAATCTTTCCTCCTCCCACTTGGTCAAACAGGTCGTTAATTCTGGGTAGGGGATACTTAATCTTAATCGACATCTTGTTTAATTATCTGTAATCAATACATAATCTTATAGTTCCATTCTTATTTTTAATGAAAATGACTGATTCTCCCCAAGGCGAGACACTTGGTATGATATATTCCTTGTCCAACAGTTCTTGTAGATGAATCTTCAACTCTGTTGATTGGGTAAACTGATCCTATAGGATTCCTTAGATATCAGTGCAGATCCATGAAGTAGATCGATTGATAAATCTATCTCTCTTCTTGGAGGAAGTTCTGGTATTTCGCCCACAAATACATCTCTAAATGCATGCATGACTGTAAAGTCTTCTAGACTGGGTTTATCTTCCTTTTCTAACAGATTAGTTACTTGAATAGCATAAATTTGACAACCTTTATTCATGCATTTATTAAACTACATGGTTGAAATCTGCCTAACTGAGAATGGTTTTATGATGCCTTGTATTGTCCTAACTATTTTGTTTTCATCTTTGTAAGAAGTGACTTTTTGTAAGAGTTCAAAATTACTTTATGTTTCTCTAACGAGTCCATTCCAATGATTATATCATAGGATCCCAAAGGTAAAATATTCATATTTAACTTTGTATTTTGGCCATCTAAACTAAGTTCACATTCAAAAATGAAATATGTTACTTTTCTCTTAGTCCATATTGCTAACTACACTAACTAGGACTTAACATGTTTTACTTTCTTGAGATTGTTTAAATCAACTAAACCAAGAGTAACATAACTCAAACTAACTCCTAGGTCAATTAGAATTGAAATAAGATTATTATTAACTTTACCTTCAACCTCCACGATAGTGGATTGATGATCAACTTGTTTGCCATCTACAACTGCATTAATTTTGTGCACGCTTCTACCCACATCTCCTATTGTAGAGGATTCTTGCAAGTTATGGACTGTGGTCATTGCTACGAAAGTTAAACGTGGACAGTTCCTTCTCAAATGAGGTTGTCCACACTCCCAACATTTTAATGGTTCCTTGGGGTTTTCCCCAACTTTCTTGGCTCCCATATTAACTTGTTTACATCCCCCTTGGGTATTATGGTTGTTAGAATGAAAATATTTACTTTGGAAGTTCTTTGCCATATTCTGGATAGGGGTTGGCTGGAAGCCTTTCTTCCACTGATTCATTCGGTGATGTTTCTTATCCTTCCATGCTTTGGGAATTTTAGACCTATGTTTGTACCGATCACAGCACATCCAAGCCTTTATAAAAATGTTTCTTAAATTTTTTGGGATTGTTGAATTCAATTATGTCCTTGTATGATTGTGGTAGGTAGCTTAGAAACCACTATATTTTTACTTTGTCTTCCATGATGTTTGGCACAAATATCAATAATTCAAGAAATTTATTTATTAGATTGTCCATGGTCATTTGACCAAGTCCTATATCATAAAATTCCTTAGTATTTATTTCATAATATATTTTATCTAACCAACAAGGTGATCTACAGGAGAAGGTGACCACGCAAGCCATATCTCGACTTCTGACCAAAAAATCTCCTTAGGGGTGCAAATCTGAACAAGGGTGCACCATTAGTTTGGGTGACCAAGAAAATGGGGATCCAGACTGGGGTGATCCGAGAGTGTCCAATAGGTTTTGGCAATCTCATAGTGAACTCTAGGGATTAGTGGGAGAAGACAGGTGAAACCATGGAATATGGTTCAGTCACTTCATTCCCACAAAGAAGAAACCAACAAGGGTGCAAAACCCAGTTGGTGCGCCCTCCCTTCTGCCTCATAAAACTCAAAGGAAATGATTTACTCCCAGAGAGAGTGGCTAGATAATGAGATAAGCTTGCTCTCAAAGGTGGAATAGTGGAAAACAGAGTCACCAAAAGGTAGCCATGAAGTAAGGTGCACTGTATATTCTTCAAAAACCATAAAAATGAAATTATTGTGAATGTAAAATGCAAACTCAGAAAAGAAAACAACCAAGACACATAGATTTAGAAGAAAAGGTAAGAATGCTTTATTTTAGTCCAAGTTCACCTTATATACCAAGGGAACCATTTCTTTTACATATATTTAATTCATCATCAAAAGGTGAATAAGTGTTGCGCCTAGATGATTGACTTGTGCGCCCTAGGTGGGCATTCCCCTAGGTGGCCTCCTTGGCCCAATTCCTCCCTATTTAGATCTGGAAGTATCCCATATTCCATGAGAAGATGCAAAAACTTGTTGTGCAATACATGAGTTGTGATCCACTTTGCCTGAGCTAGAGTTTGGCCTTGAAGGGCTACTAGATATGAAGTGTAAGTCTGGTGTCTTGTAGAGCGACTTCAAGTGTCCAGTATAGTGCCTTTGGCCAATGGGAGTTGAAAAACAAGAATGTTGTCCACTGGATGAGTGATGGTGATTGGTTCTTACAAGAGGGAAGTCTCAAAGAACTTTAAGTGATTTACATTAATGATATTGTGGATTCCAAGTTGTGGTGGCAGATCCAACCTATATGCATTTTCTCCAATCTTCTCGAGTATTGTATATGAACCATATCTGATTGGAAAAAGATTGTGATGGTGGTGTTTGAAGTGCTTCTTATTCAATTGTAACCAGACTTGATCCCCTGGTTGAAAGACGATGAAGGTTCTCCATTTGTCATGGCACTAATTGGCATGATATTGGGTTGCTCTGAGTGTTGATGTGATTGCACTGTGGCATTGTGCAATTTGTTGCAGAAATCGTTGTGCTGAAAGTTGTTCTTGTTATTGATGGAAGGTACCTTGAGGAGCCCAAGTGAGTGGAAGCTCATTTGGAGATGCTGGTTGGAATCCCAAGAAGACTTCAAAAGGTGAAAATATTATAGAATAATGTGTTGCCTTGTTGTAACTATTATGGAGAATGTGTAATTAATTGGCCCATTATTTGTTGCGCCCAAAGTGAGTTGAGAGAGCATGCACCAAGACTCTGTTGACAACCTAATTTTGGCCATCTGTTTTAGGATGGAATGTGGTAGAAAATTTAAGGTGGTACCCCAATAGCGTGCATATGGTCTTCACAAATGTACTAAGGAAGCGAGAATATCTGTCTGAGATGATACATCTTGGGAGGCCAAAATGGAGCCAGACATGATGGAAATAGAGTTTCAGTGTTTTCGTTGTTGTAGTAGTCTTTGTGCATGGGATAAAAAGTGCCATTTTGTCGAAGCGACATACCACTACCCAGATTGCATCATGTTTCTTTTGGGTTTTCGTAAGTCCACTTAGGAATTCCATTGATATTGAATCCCAAGGATGAGAAGGAAGTGACAATGGTTCAAACAACCCATGCTTCTAGTTGCATGGCTTGGATTGTGATCATAAGGCACAAGCTCTGATCAATTTTTCAACTTGAGGCTGCGTGGAAAGCCAATGAAAATGGTTTTGCAGATGTTGGGTGGTCTTTGTGGTCCCTAAGTGGCCCCCATAGGCTGAAGCATGTGATTCCCTAATGAGCAAGAGGCAGTGTTCTAAGTGTGGAATGCATAGCAAATTCAACTTATATAGCCACCCATCCCAAATAGTGTAGTCTAGGAAGGGGGTCTAATTGATCACTTTGGGGCTTTGAAAAGATTCCCAAATCTCTCGAAAGTTGGTGTCAGTAGCATATTGATCTTTCCATGTGTCATAAGTAGGACAACATACTTCTAGAATGGAAAGAACTGGAGTGGGAGGTTGACTTAGAAAATCAACCATTTTATTAGAAGTTCCTTTCTTGTATATGATGACTAAGTGAAATTATTGAATGTAGGAGGCCCATTAAGGTGCCTTTGTTCATTAATATTCAATTAAGAGTTGATTAAAATAAAAGGGTGCTGGTCGGTATGCATAATGGTTTCTTTACCCAACAAATAATCCCTTCATTGTTTGAGTGCTTGCACCAGACTATAAAATTCTTTGTCATAGGTACTATAATTTTTCTTTGCCATGGATAGGGTTTCAGAGTGGTAAGAAATGGGGTGTCCTCCTTGTTTAAGTACAACAACAATAGCATATTGTGAGGTGTCAGACTCAATCTGAAAGGGTTCAGAGAGGTATGGAAGATGTAAAATAGGGGATGAGAAAAGGGCGTCTTTGAGATGAGAAAAGTGAGTAGTTTCTTATTTGGTCCAGATGAATGTATAAGAAGTATTTGAGAGCTAATGCAAAGGTCGAGAAAGATTTGAAAAAGAGGGAATGAAATTACAATAGAAATTGATACCACCCAAAAATCTTTTCAACTCCTTAGCTGAAGAAGGTAGAGGCCATTGTTTCAATGCTTGGATGCGAGTTGGATCTGTTTGAATGCCCTCTAAGATGACCACAAAGTAGAGATAGGTGACTGAAGCCTGAAAAAAATATGATTTCTTCTTTTTTACATGCAACCTGTGTTCTTGGATAATTTGGAGAACTTGTCGGACATGTTGCAAATGAGTGTCCCATGTCTGACTGAAGATGAGAATGTCATCTAAGTAGATGACCACAAATTGACCCAAATGTGCTCTGAATATTTCATTGATGAGCATCATGAAAGTGGTTGGGGCGTTGGTGAGACCGAAATGCATGACTTTCCACTCAAAATGACCAAATTTGGTCTTGAACATTGTTTTCCAAACATCATCTAGGTTCATTCAAAATTTATGGTAGCCAACTGTCAAATCTAATTTACTAAACCACTTATTTCCTTGGAGGGTGTCGAGTAGTTCCTCAATCTAGGGAATGGGGTAATGGTTTTCTACTATGGCTTTGTTCAAGGCTCGATAATCAGTGACAAGGAACATTTTTGAGGTATATCGTTTAGGGATGAAAAAGGAAGCAGAAGCACAGGGAGAAGATGAAGGTTGGATGTGGCTAGAGTTGATGAGGTCATTCAGTTGTATTTTCATTTAATCTGTTTCTTTTGGGTCCAATCGGTATGTAGGGGCATTAGGTAAGGAAGATACAGGGATGAGATGAATGGAATGGTTAATGTAGCGAGAGGAGGGAAGTCCATCCGGATGTTGAAATACCTCTGCAAACTCGTGGAGGAGGGGAGTCATAGTTTCAAGAACATGGTGCATTGTATTGTTTGGTGTTATTGGGTGCATTAAATAGAGAGAGACGGATTGGTTTATGTGTACATGTGGTATTTTTTCTTTGGTAGAAGGGGGTTTGGGTTTTGCTGCAATTAAGATATAAGTGTGGCCTTCTTTGGTAATTTTGTACTAGTGGGATTTGAATATATAGATAGCATTTCTTTGGGTTGGTATGGGATACAGAGTAGCAAATCCACACAATCCAAATGGGAGACATCACAGAGGACAATATCTTTGAATTGGCATAGGGAGAAAGTGACCAGACAACGCTTGGAAACTAGGAGGCAAGGGGCATCCTTTTGGACCCATCCAAGTTGATAGGGTTGCAGATGTTGAGTGGTGACAAGAGTAAGGTAGTTGAAAAGGGCTAGAGAAACCAAATTTTTTTGGCTTCCATTGTCCATAATCAGTAAAGCCAAGGAGTTTTTTATTTGGTAGTTATGGGTGAAGAGGGGTTGGGTGGATGTGTTCGAATATTCCTCGGTCATTAGAATAAATGAGGGATCTACTTTTGTGGGATTGTCGAGAGGAAATTATTCGGTATCTTCTACTTGGGAAGGTGCAATGAGCTCAATGAGTAGATTTTTTTTGGTTTTTGGATTCTGTAGGATTCAACAATCTGATGAATTGTGGGAAGTAGTTTTGTGGAATGATCACCAGAGTGTCCTTGTACTTGTATTGGGTGTGGGGTTTTGAGTCCGAGGAGGTGGAAAGAGGGCTAAGGGATGGGAGCTATATGGTTGAGAGGTGGGGGGTTGGTGTAAGGGAGAGACTGAGGAATATGACCTCTAGGAGTGACTTTCTTTTCTATAGCCAAAGATCTCTGAAATGTTTTATCTAAAGTTGGATTTTCAAATTTTAATATGAGTACCTCTTCTGGATCTAGAACATGAAGTAAGAGGCACATCTTATAGAAGAATTCTATGTAGACTTGCACTCCTTGTGAAGGGAGTTATCGAAGTTGGTGCCATTTGATCCATAAGGATTGCACATACCCAGGTGTGTAGAAGAGATTTATAAAAGCTTTAGAAAGTTGAGCCCAAGTTTTGATGGGTTGCGAAGTAGAGGATTCTGGAGCATCCCTAATCTCTATCACAAATTTGGTCTTCTCTTTCTCTGTATCCCAACAAGTTTTTGTCAGTCCTTCTAATTGCAAGGTGGAAATCTAGAGTTTTCTTTCCTCGATAAAGCCTCGACATGTATTGAAATAGGTGGATAGGCTACGGATCCAATAATCCACCATTTCAGCATTCGTTTTCCCAACAAACCTGGGTAGTTGGATTCGAGTGTCCAACCAGAATGGATCTGGATTATTTTGTTGTTTCATTATGAGTAGCTCATTGAGGAAGGAGGAAAGATCTTGGATGGGATTTGATGTGTTGGAATCTGAGTCAACTCCCAAACGATATTTACGTGGAGGCATTGTGAGGCCAACTTAAGAGAAAAGGAACCCATAGGTTGCAATGTTGAACATAGGACTCTGTTTTGAGAACAGAC
Source organism: Picea engelmannii (assembly GCA_009831015.1). Lineage (NCBI taxonomy): Eukaryota > Viridiplantae > Streptophyta > Pinopsida > Pinales > Pinaceae > Picea > Picea engelmannii. The sequence goes on along the minus strand of ML778024.1, from coordinate 237,023 downwards.
GACTCAAAACCCTAAGGCAATAGAGCTTGAACTAGTCTAGAGGGAGAGATCTGTATTGCTTTAGATTTGTGGAGCTCCTCTCTATGGAAATGGAGATGTGGGATCCCTTGGCGATTATGATATCTATGAATCTTCTTGCATAAAATGGAAACCCTTGAATGGGAAAACTATGGATTATTTCATGAAAACCCCCCCAAAAAAAATTGGCTCAATCTTCAAGATCAAAATATTTTTCATGGATATTGAGGCTCTGATACCAATTGATATTCCTAAGAAGGATATATATAGGATAAGGTGACCATGCAAGCCATATCTCAGCTCCTGACAAAAAACTCTCCTCAGGAGCGCACCATTAGTTTGGGTGACCAAGCAAATGGGGATCCAGGCTCGGGTGATCCGAGAGTGGCCAAGAGGTTTTGGAGATCTCAGAGTGACCTTCATGGTCTAGTGGGAGAATCCCAGTGCATCCATGTAAGAGGACCCACTCAATTCATTCCCACAAAGGAGAAACCAACAAGGGTGCAAACCGCAGTTGGTGCGCCCTCCCTTCTGCCTCAGAAAACTCAAAGAAAATGATTTGCTCCCTGAGAGAGTGGCTAGCTAATGAGATAAGATTTCTCTTAGAGGTGGAAGCATGGAATATGGAGTCACGAGGAGGAAGCCATCAAGGAAGGTGCACTGGTTATTCTTCAAAAACCTTAAAAACAAAATTGTTGTGAATGTAAAATGCAAACTCAGAAAAGAAAAAAACCAAGACACATAACTTCAGAAGAAAAGGTAAGAATGCTTTATTTTAGTCCTGGTTCACCTTATATACCAAGGGAGCCATTTATTTTACATATATTTAATTCATCATCAAACTGTGAAGAAGTGTTGCACCTAGGTGATTGACTTGTGCGCCCTACGTGGGTGTTCCCCTAGGTGGCCTCCTTGGCCCAAGCTTTCGGATAAATACTATTTCTTGAAGTATGACCATTTCATATGTTTCTCTCTTAATCCTTTGGCCAATTTCATGTCTTTCCACCAGATACTCGCCTTCCCCTTTAGGTTTTAAATGGCCATTCATACTTTCATGTTACTAGAATAATTATAAATTTGGAAGTATTTCTTTATATCTAGTAACCACGCTTCAGCCTCCTCACTCGTCCTAGATTCTCCATCAAAGGTGGATGGTTTGATCTTTTTGAATTCACCTTCCAGATGATCCCCTTGTTTTATTTTTCTTCCTGTGGTTGTTTTGTTTTCTGCTTCTTGTGTGCCTTTGGGAGAACTGTTCTTGTTTTATGTTTCAGGACTAGAATTTTTATAGGCTCTTTTTCTTACCTCTTTCTCCTTGTCGTTGTATTTTGGACTCTTTTTTGTTACTATACTATGCAGAAGAAATTCATTTTTTTCTTTCTAGTCTTTGTGTGCCTTTTTCCATTTTTCATTATCTTCCTTGAACATTTGCAGTTCCACGATAAGGTTTCTCATTTTTTCTAGAACCTGGGTGGCTAAAATTCCTTCATTATTCTGTCCAGGTTCTTTAGGAGGTCCTTGATCGAGATTCTCTTCAATTTTTATCTCCTCTTCGTTTTGTTCTTCCATTATCACAACAAACCAAAAATTTCCTCTCTGAAACACTAAGCATTTTATTATCTTTTTCTTTTAACATAAATAAAATGAACTAAACTAATTTGGCCTTTACTTGGGGTCCAAGTGTTGTAACCTTCATCTTTGATACCATATGTAATGTACCCAAAATTTACCAATCAAATTTTTTTTGGTTAGGGACATTAAATCTCTTTTCATCTTCAATATTTGTTTCAAACATCACTTTAATATATGTAGAGTAATTTTTCCATTGCTACTGATTTTTGAAAGCTTACACTTATCCTTTTACTTGATACAATTGTAATAGCATGTAGAAAAACTTTATCTCTGAAATTACATTATGCTATACAACAATCACATTGCGTAATGATTAAGGATTATTGACTATGCCATAGTCTACCTGTGAAACTTAATGTCTGTCCCTTATGATACACATTAACCTATTTTAATATGCAGTATCATATAAGTCTCATAGTTGACATCATTTATGTTCAAAGGTATAAGTATAAATAGTTTAGTACATAAACTATCATAATCCCATTCTAATGATACCATCATATTTATGTTAATATACTACACTATACACTATAGGGACTCTATACATAAATCGATCCATAGCATAAGTGTTTTGTTTAACATACATGTCACAAATCTTACCTATGGAATAACTTCTCTATTGACATATATAACGATGGCCTATTCATTGTAATGTAGAAGTGTTTAATACTTAGACTATTATTACGACATGGATAGAAATATAGTTATCGGCTGTTATCATTAGAAATCTCCCAATGATACCAGTCACTAATCTTGAGTTTGTTTAACAAGTCATAACCATATGGGTAAAACCCTTAACTAAAAGAGACTGGTGTGACCATTATACATAGTCGTATCCCTAACTGACTTGAATCACAACTCAACAATAAATTGTTATGAAGACTAATTAAAGGAGATGTTAGTTCGACACTTAAAACCCTGACTAAACCATTAAATGGTGATTTGAACCTGTACCTCCCTAAAACTGTCACTCGGCCACTGCGTCCAACGTAACCCTGCCACCTCCATAGCTTCACATGGCAGGGAATTTTTTCATAGCTATCACTTACTCCTCTGTCGAGGCCCGAGGAAAAAATCATTGTAACGATTTTCTTGAGCCACGTTGAATCTTTTTCTCTGCACATTTTCTTTCCTTGGTTTCCTAGCCGAAGATAATGGACCACCCAATTTTAAAGAACAACATGAAGGGAGAGGGATTTAGGTGGTTCTGTTTCCCTTAATGTGCACAAAATTTAACTCTCGTACTCTGTAACTTAGGGCATAACACCAAGTTTGGCATTGTATTAGATTATCACTTCTATAATGTTTTCATCTCGGTCATAACACCAAGTTTATAAAGATCTTTTGGTTATTATTCCTAATTCACATCCTGTGTACAAATTAAAAGTTAATCCCCATGCTCTCGTATTACCCTCTGGGTTTTCTACAACACTATCTATTGGGTAAGAATTAACCCTCTATTTTGTAAATTTCCCTCGGTGAATGTTCAGTGATGGTCGTATTGGTAATTTTTAACTTCCTGTTGCATAGGTTGACCTCTGTGTTTTTGTACAGCATACACATATGTATACCCTACAATACTAACCCTTTTTCTAGCGACCCTCTATTTGAGGATCTGTTTTTGATAAATCCTACAGTGAACCCGCAACATCCACCATCGACCTTCTAAAAACTTTGGTTTCATTTTGTTTATATTATATCCATTCGTAAATAAATTCCATAATATAGAAGGTAAAAGGGTAGTCATTAATCAAGTCATGTACATGTCTTTTCCTTTCAAAGGATTATGACTGTGGATGAAACCATACTATGATGTGGAACAATAATTCAGAACTCTCCATTCTTTTTGCATCCATATTGGTGTATACCCGTAAGTAAATCATAGATATCCCCCATGATATTTTCAGATTGGATTCCTTTACATTCTAAGTGTTTTTACCCGGCGTCTCGAGAATCTTGACCTAGGCTCTGTGTCTATACAAAGTATTTTTTTTCCCTTTATGGATATTTGTGTTCTATGAAATTTCTTGGTCACTGGTGAAATTTGTAACATGTATAATTGATTTTCCACTGTATAATTTATAACTCGTATAAATTCTTTACTCCCATGTGATTTACCACTTATATGTTTTCTTTACTTATTGTTATAAATCATAGTCCCCTATGCTATGTACATATACCAGTGCATAGTTTTACCGTGGCTAATTTAGAATTTAAAATTCCTGTGCATAAAAGTGTTATTTCAGTTACAATAGCTAGTGATGGGGTCCTGTCTTGTTTTATCAAGCGATCTTTGGTCCACTCTTCCCCTTTGGTTTGTGGATAGATCAATGCTCAAACTCCAGTGGCGAACTGCCTCTAAAACCACTAAAGCTAAGTATTATCTCAGTTTGTTTATTATTTCCTTTTATTAAATTACTTGGCACAATTTACTGGATCTATCGTTTTCTCCGTTGCATCTTTATACAAATCGCTAGGAGTGAATCAAGGAAATCCCTCTTGACTAGAAAGGTATTCGAGTTCTAATCTTGGCTGTTAGTCACAAGATTCTTAGATTTTGTCTATCAGTGATAAAGGAGTCATTTCCCTAGGGTACTCCACTGTAATGAATTTGTGCCATGGTTTCATGGCTAAATAGTTTGTTTGTAATTTATTTTAACTGAATATACAGGTTGTAAAAGAAACACCATTTTGAACAAGATTCAATTATTAAATCGACTGTTGTAGCATGTATTTGTAGACTATTTAATGACTATTTGTCTATGGATTATAAACATATAGAATATGTAATTTTTCATAAAGGAGGATTGTGATCTCTTCCATCTATTTCTCATGAAACTTGCATAGAATCTGAAACAATAATTATACACACACACACACACACACACACATATATAAAATTATATGATTACTATAAATACAGTAGAAATCATATTTCTTTGAATCTTTCATACATATATGTATACATCAATATACACAGTTATTTATGTACAAGAATAGCCCTACATAATGATTGTTAGGGACTTACAACAATACTCTTGTTTTCCTTATGCATTATTACACATATCTATATCTATGTAAAACTATCTATATATGTATAAAACAATCATCTCATAAATTATCTCATTCCTAACATATACTAATCAACAAAATATTAACAAGAAAACAAGTCAAGGTACATATCTAAAAATGATGACGGGACAAAAATGGAACAACCACATTCCACCCAACCATAGAATATAACAACCATGTTTACTTGCTCCATTCACCCCCTAGACTGACCATGAGTCCATAAGGGTGAATTGAAATGATCCTCATTTGCTACAGTTCTCTTCCACATATAAGAAATTCCCTTGCCTCACACTTGAACAGTGTTCATAACAACAAGTAGTTTCCTTTCTCCAACATACTAAGCAACGTCTTGCCTCCTCCATATGTTGTATTTATTTGCATCTTGTGCCTAAGTCTTTCCTTCCCTCCTTGGGAATTTTCACATCTTTCTAAATCCCTCATTTTCAAGGGCTACTAGTGGTCAAATCCCTCATTTGCCACTTGTAAAAATAAATCATGAGGCAACTCAAATCTGTTCCCCACTCATGAAGTCATGGTCAACTGTTTTCAACCTGGTTGTTCCATTTCTCTTCTAGCATTTAATATATAAAAATATTTTTCTTTTACACGTGTCACAATCAAGAAGTTATTGGGAAAATCAAATCCTTTCCCAACAGTAATAAATAATTAATTACAATAATCAAATTCCAAATTTGGAATTTTCATAAATGGCAAATAATTTCCAAATTCAAATTTGCCAAAAATGGAAATTTATTCCCAAGTACACTTAGACTTTAATAATTAATTACTTTTGGGGATATTACACTAGGAGTTGTCTCTCAAGTCTCAAAAAAAATTATTGTCTAAAACCTCCCAGAAAATAAGTTATGGTGAAAATCCGAAGATGAATAATTTTTAACTGAATTCAAGATGAGTAAAAAACCCTATCTTCCAAAAGGTATATCTCAGAAAGTATAATAAAACAAAACATGAATTTTTTTTCTCCAAGTACCTTGATATGTCTTCTACGTGACCTCCAAATTTCTTTATTTACGGTAGCCGATAAAAATGTTATAGAGAAAATCCCAAGATGACTTGATTGAAAAAGAAAAAATCTAGGATCGATGCTCTCATGCTAAATGTTATGATCCAACATCTTAAAAACGACAAAAAACTAGTGAATATAGTTCAATTTGAGGGAAAAACCTCCATGTACATTATATCTAGTTCATAAAAAAACATGAGATGAGATAAGATGATCCTAAGACTAGATCTCCTTGGTTTATATATAGGAGACAAAGAGTACACTTTCAATCAAAGGGTGCAATGAATGGTTATAGCCTACATATAAATATAACACTAGAAATGTAATAATTCAATATCTAGGGATTAATAAGGGGTTTTATTTATAACATGGGGCTTTGTCTAGGACTTAACACATAGTGAGAGAAATGAGTGTTATTAAAATTAGTTCATTTTATATTTTAATATTTCATCAATGTTTTAATGATATTATATTTATTTTGTATTAAATTATGCATTTCATAATAATGCAAGTGTGTAGATGCATAACTAATATGTATCAAAAGGTTATCCATGTTGTGGCTAAGCATGAGCGTGAGGATCCAAATGTAGTGTTGCATGGTAACCCAATTGAAAAGGGATTTTATAAAATAGAAGTCCTCAAATGATCTCCATAGCGTTGTTACTTGGCTCAAGTGAAAGGACTAAATTGTTAAGGATGTAGAGGATATGTTCACGAAATCATACAATGATGAGATCATATGGATGTGAACTAGAGATGAGATCATAAAACATTACATTAATTTATGGAGCATTCAATTTTTAAATTAGTGTGTTCAAGTCTCACTTAATGAGCCAAACTTCACTTAATAGTGACTCAAAATAAGAACAATTCTTTAAAAAAATTCTAATGTAATAATCTATTCTTGTATATAAATTCATTTTTTTAATATAAATTATAAAAACATAAATTTATTACATTATTTCAAATAAAAAACTAATTTTTTTTAATATAAAACTCAAAACGATATATTTATTAAAAATAGACATATAATTAAAAAATATTATAAATGTTTATTCCACTCATGTAAAAAGTTAGTCAATAATAACTAACATAAACAATGATTTTTATTAAAAAATACAATATATTCAAATATGTAATAAACTATAGATAGACATTCAAAATCTACATTAAAATAATTAACATAATTAAATAATTTTATAAAACGATTAAAAACATAATTTCCTTTACATTAAATATTATGTTTTTTATAATAACTTTTACTTTTAAGTATTTGAACTAAAACATAATATACATCACATCATGTAAAATTAAAATATAATTTGCATTATATCATTAAAAAAATTCAACAATAATTTTTCATTCATTCTATTAATTATTAAAACAAATTCATTTACTCTATTAATTATAAAAAACATCATGTTAAATTAAAACATAATTTACATTATATCATAAAAAAAATTCAACGACAATTTTTCATTCATTCTATTAATTATTAAAACAAATTCATTTAATCTATTAATTATTTTTTTTTATATATATAAATATTAAAAAAATGAAAAATATGTCCATTAGTAAGTGTAATGTAATTGGAAAATTAATAATTAAAAAATAATAAGTGTAATTGGAAAAGTAATAATTATTTTTTTAATGTAAAAGGATAAGTAGAAACTAAATTGCAAAACAATTAAATTAAATTAATGGTTGATAACCGTAATGGTGATTGACAAACATGTAGACATTTGATGAGTGTTGTATTAAGCGATGAAAATATCTGAAAGCCTTAACTATTTTTAAATTTAAATCTCACTATTTTTAAAGTCCTATCATGTAAGAAATTAAATCTCACAGTCTAAGATGATTAAACTGATGAGCGAGCTAAGATGATTATATATATATATCGGATGTTGCCTTCATGTGTACAAATTCCACTGCTTTAATGTGTTTGCTGTTTAATCTATATATTTTTAAGCAGAGCTAAATACGGAGAAAAAATCTGTTGAATGAACGACTCGTTTATAGGAGACTGCGCAATCGTAGGATGGATTTACATAACAGACATTACATGTGAGACTAACAGCCAGAAGAGCAGTTTTTATTTTAATGATTTAGTTGTGTTTGAATAATTTAAGGGACACTAACATTTTAGATATAATATACCGATGGAGATCTTTCATACCTTTTTTTGGATTGTCCAACTCAAGATATTGGATTGTATAATTTAAAAGAGTGATTATTGTTTTTTTCACACTTTTATTTTAAAAATAAAATATCAATTACTTTAAAATAAAATATTAATTAATTTAAGTTCAAAAACTTATCATAATTATTTTATTTTTTAATATATTTAATTAATTAAATTTCTACTAAAGTAAAGTTTACAAAGGTATACATACCCTACCCTTCTCTACCCTTCTCTGCATTTGATTTGACTGGTAAAGTCTAAGAAGATATACATACCCTACCCCCCTCTGGATTTGAACCTCTGACTTCTTAAGAGGAAAGAGATATTCTTAACTATTAGGCCTGTATAATAATAATCTATTTTTAAGGTTATAGCCAAGCCAACACACCAAATTTGGTGTATGAGACCCCCTTGTTTGTGGGACAAGGGACCCCCCTCCGCCCAGAAGTCTACGAAGGTGCGACCTCTTAAGAGGAAACACATGTTCTTAACCATTAGGCCCAAATAATAGTATTTAATAAATTTAAAATAACTTATAATTTAAATATATAATCTAAAAAATACATAATTTTTTATAATTTATAATTATATTTTAAAAATTAAATGATAGGTTAAATTATTGTATTTTGTAAATTAAAAAGAAAAATCTGTTACAAACCTAAATCATTTAGAATGTGATTAATTAACACAAATTAGCACAACCACATATACATGTCTTAAAAGAAATGTTTCATAAATCATATTTAATATTAAAACTCAAAACTCAATATATGGATTAACGATATTTAAAATAATATTTAAAAAAACCAGTTGTTAAAACTACTGCAGCCGCATTTCTTTAGAAATCCATGTAAATTTCTCTTAAACTAAAGAGAGATGATGTAGGGAGGAACATATGGATTAAGAGAAGGGCATAATAACTACTAAATAGGTGGGTTTTAAGTTATTGTTATTGAGAACTTAAATTTATTAAGTATGGGGAAACGTGGAACTATTGCCAGAGCAATGACATAACAGTTAAAATATTGAGAGAAAAGGTACGAGAACCCAGGGCCATACATCCCTGTAACGTGGTGCTATTGCCAGACCATGGTATCATGGTTAAAATATTAAGAGAAGGTAAGAGAACCCAGGGCCATAAGTACCTGTAGCTCAAATTTATTCTAGAATCCTCTGGAAGGTTTTTCTTCTTTCCTTCCTCCGTCAAGCTCTTCCACCAAAGGCCGTTGGCATCCGAATAGAATAGAACCAAACCTAATACATATTCAATAAAATTAAGAATTGAGATAAAGAAGAAGGACGTGAATGAGGTTTGTGATAGACAATAATTCATTAAGAATGCAAAATGAATAAAGAGGTTTTCCAAGTGCTCGAATTCATTCAAGAGAGCAGGTTTGGAAAGCGTGAGAGTAAGGCTCATCTTCCTTTCTTTCTCTATTTAGGTCTTCTAACCAATGGTAGTTCGCATCCGAACATAGTAGAGCCCAATCTGAAATATTTTCAATCAAAATAATAGAATGAAAGGATATGCATGAGATTTTAAATAAACAAGAAGAGATTAAGAGTGTTAAATATGTCTACTCAAAAAACAAAAAATATGACTTCTCAGAAGAGCTATAATAATAATAAAATGTACCATTGAGCAGCTCAATCGTCCTCCCATTAAAGTTCTTAGCTATAGAAGGTGATCTAATTCAGTCCAACCTCGTCTATCACACACGGACATGACTTAAACATGCAAACTCATACTCAACGATATAGAGACGCCAAACCCTACACATAAGCGGAACCAGAGCAGATAAATGAGGACGGAAATATTGAAACTGGATAAGATTTGATATATATATATATATATATCTTCTTGCCGCTACCTTCAACGAAAGTTTTCTTGCACCTCCCTTCAATGAAAGTTTCCTGCCTTTTCCTCTTCTCTTGAGCCAGCCATCCGTTCTAGATGATTCAATGAAAGTTTCCTGCCTTTTCCTCTTCTCTCGAGCCAGTCATCCGTTCTAGATGAGACAGATAATTTTTTCCTCCATCTCTCTTCAACCTACTATGATAGAAATCAACGGTTCACTTAATAGAAGCTTTACCGACGTCGTTCCGTTGAAGCCTTTTTCAGTTTTGATTTCGACTTCAATCATTCAATGAAATAGATGAAATGAAAGTATATTTCATTCAATAACTTTGCTTGATATTTCTGAATTTGTGCATATGGAGTTGGATGGGATAGGGCTGTAAACTCTAACCTTGTAAAATGTCCACTGTAAACAGATATTCAGAAAAAAATAGAAAAGACACAATGGCAAATACAAATATTAAACCGTCAAAACCAACATATATTATATTCATTAATTGTACATTGTTTACAATACAATAGACATATAGGAGTCAGTAACATCCAAAACACTAACCCAATGACCTAGATTAGTTCAAAACCCTAATTCCTTAACAGGAAATAGAAAACCATCTGCAAAAACCATGTGCTGAAAAAACCACCTAAGGTGTCACATTTCTAGAGGTAGGTGACACCTAAGGTGTCATGTTTCCCGAGGTAGGTGACACTACTACTAGTGCAAAGAGTAAAACACATACCCAACATTCTCCCACTTGTTGTTTTCTTTGCATACAAGGGGTTACAGGGTTACATAGTCAAAAATCAAGGGCAACAATGCCCATGGATCCTCTACATCGAGAGAACTTCTCAGTGCTCACAGATTTTGTTAATGAGTCTGCAACATTCTTCAAAGTGTCCAAAGTGTCTACCTTCATCAGTGATACTTTTTTTTCTTCGATCATGTCTTTCACAAAGTGATATTGAACATCAATGTGCTTTGTCTTTGAATGATAAGTAGGGATTTTCGCCAGAAAAAATGCACTTTGATTGTCACACTCTATCCTTACAGCTTGTTGTACCAACCCAATACCAACAAAATCTTTCTAACCATACTGCTTCCTTACTTGCATGAATGGCTACCATGTATTCAAATTTTGTAGTTGAAAGTGTCACTACAACCTATCTTTTGCTCATCCAACTTATTGCTCCTCCAAATAGGTTAAACACATACTCGCTTGTAGATCTCCTATGATCCAAATCTCCAGCCCAGTCTCCATCCACAAAGCCATGCATATCGATCACTCTATCCAATCCTTCTCTTTCTTCGTAGCACAATCCATAGCTAGCAATGCCACACAAATACCTGAAAACCATTTTTACTGTTGTCCAATGCTCCTTCCCTGGTTTTGACATATACCTGCTCAAAACTCCCATTGCATGTGCAATGTCCGATCTAGTACATACCATTTCATACATTAAACTTCCAACTGCACTTGCATATGGAACATGAGACATGTCCTCCTCTTATTCATGTGTCTTGGGACACTGATCCACAAATAACTTTACATCAACAGGAATAAGAACCTTGATCACTTTACATTCCTGCATATTAAACCTCTGCAATATTGTCTCGACATATTTTCTTTGATTTAACCAAAGTTTTCTCTCTTTTCAATCTCTTTTAACTTCCATGCCCAAAATGAATTTTGAAGCACTAAGATCCTTCATGTCGAATTTAGAGGAAAACTGAGTTTTCACATCCTGGATAATCTCCTTGTTGTTTCCTATCAACAACATGTCATCCACATACAAGAACAAATAAATGAAATGATCACCAATTAATTTAGAATACACACAGTGATCCTCTTTGCTTCTTGTGAAGCCAAGTCCCACCATATAAGTATCAAATTTTTGATACCACATCCTTGGTGATTGTTTTAAACCATTCCAGGACTTTTTTAGCTTGCATAGTAGCTCCTTCTTTCCTTTCATGGCATAACCTTTTGGTTGCTTTATAAAGATCTCTTCTTCCAGATCCCCATGCAGGAATGATGTATTCACATCCATCTGTTCTACTTCAAAATCAAATGAAGTAGCAACATATAACATAAATATTATAGAGGTTAACTTGACAACAGGAGAAAAAATCTCAAAAAAATCAATTATCTCAACCTAGGAATAACCCTTTGCTACTAACTGAGCCTTGTACTTCTCCACTTTTCTTTCTGCATTTAGCTTTATTTTAAATACCCATTTGTTGCCAATGGGATTTCTTCTAGTTGGCAACTCCACTAGATCCCAAGCCTCATTCTTATCCAAATATGCCATTTCTTCTTATAGGGCCCTTTTCCATAGATTTCCATTCTCTGAATCCACTCCCTCCCTGACAATTCTAGGATCGATCATCATCAGTAATAGACAAAGAAAAATTTGAATGAAAATCAGATGGACTATACCTTTTCGGTACCCTTCTTTCTTGATCTGATCTCCTCATTGTTGGAGTATGAGGATATTCTTCTTCTGATTCATGTTTTTCTGTAGATTCTACTTCATCATCCTTTAAATCAAACTCTATCTTCTCCGGTTCTTCCTTACTTGGTAGGACTTCCTGTTTAACAACATCCTTCATTTTTCTAAATACCACATCTTGGCTATACACTACCTTCTTAGTTTCTGGGTTCCAAAGCTTAAAACCTTCGAAACCATCTTTATATACAATAAAGATACATTTTTTAGCCTTCTTATCCAACTTACTTCTGTTTTCCTTTGGAACATGAACATATGCATTGCAGCCAAATACCTTAAGATGTGTGAGAGATGGTTCCTTACCAGTCCATACCTCTTGTGGAGTCTTGTCACCCAACACTGATGAGGGTGATCTATTGACTAGATAACATGTAGTACCCACTCCCTCTACCCAACATTCTTGCCCTAACCCAACACCACTGAGAATGCACGATGTTTTTTTCATCAGCGTCCTATTCATCCTTTCTGCAACTCCATTTTGCTGAGGTGTATATGAAGTAATCTTCTGCCTTTCTATACCACACTTCTTACATAATTCTTCAAATTCAGTCTCGCAGAACTCTCCGCCATTATTTGTTCTCAACACCTTAATTATTTTCTCTGTTTGATTCTCAACAAGAGCCTTAAACTCTTTAAACCTATCAAAAAATTAAGATTTCTTCCTGAGGAAATATATCCAAGTTTTCCTCGAGAAGTCATCTATAAATGAGACATAGTACACAGATTTTCCCAATGAGGGGACCGACATAGGTCCAAAAACATCACTGTGAACTAGTTGTAAAATTCCTTCTGCCCTCATTGCACCAAAGGGGAATCTTACCCAATTCTCCTTCTCATATAGACAATGTTCACATAAATCAAAATCAAGAGATCCGTTAGACATACCTTCAACCATACCTTTACCGTGTAGTAGTCGAAGACCCTTCTCTCTGATATGCCCCAGTCTTTGATGCCACAACAAAACCTTTTCTCGAGAGACTGTAGGATTTCTTTCTTCTTCAAATCCAATATCAGGAACAATGGAGCTATTACACCCATCACTAATAGTTCTTCCTAGCAGCTTATACAGAGTTTCAAACTGAACTCCCTTCATCAACACCATTGCTCCTCAAACCATCCTGCAATTTCCCTTTTCAAAAATTATTTTTACCCCTGCATTTTCCATTTTGCTTATAGAAATCAAATTTATGGCCATACCTAGGATGTGTATAACACCAAGAAGTTTTCTAATCCTTCCATCTATGAGTCTCAACTTGACCATTCCTCTTCCTATGATTCTGGTTATCGAATCATTACCTAAAAAAAATTACCTCCATCATACTTTTCATATTCACAGAAACACTCCCTCTGGGGAGTCATATGAAATGATGCACCAGATTCAATCAACCATGCCTCATGATCAGTATGTGTGCTTGAAGAGGCCAAGTACACATCCCCTCCTTCTTCCTTGGAGGTCTTTTTTTCTGTAGAAGAATATTTTTCAGATCCCTTCTTTTTCTCGACTTTGGATCTACACTGCTTCTTGTAGCGTACTTCTTTTCCACACCTCCAACATACCCTTACAAACTTTCGAGGAGATTTAGATCTACCCTTAGACTTAGATCTCCCACTTGAGAAATTAGATCTATTTCTTTCCTCGAAATTTCCTCTTGCAAATAATGTATCTGTGCTATGTCATTCAAAAAATTTTCATCTCATCTCCCTTGACAACAAGGATGAGACCACTGCTTCAAACTTAAAATAAGATGTAATACCTATGGCCGCAACTAGACTATCCCATGAGTCTGGTAAAGAACACAACAAACTGATACATCTATCTTCATCTGAAATTTTAATATCAATAGATACTAGCTGACTTACCATAGTATTGAAGGAGTTCAAGTGCTCTGCCACCGAGTCTCCATTTCTCATCCACAAGTTATACAACTTCCTTCTCAGGAATAGTTCATTTACCAGGTACTTAGACTAATACAACTTCCCCAACTTTTCCCAGAAATCCTTGGCTGTAGCTTCCTCTCACACATTCAATAATATTGAATCGGAGAGACACAGTTGGATTGTGCTCTTTACTTTCCGATCCATCTTTTTCGAGTCATTTGCAGAAGTTCCTGTAGGTGTAGTACCTCGATATACCATGATCCATTGATCTCTGTCCACCAAAAGATCTTCCATCTTAATCTTCCACAGATCAAATCTTTTCCCATTAAACTTCTTGATCTCCATCTTCGAATTGTTTGCCATTTCTTTTCACCTAAAAAACAAATATTGTAGATCTCCCACTGTAACAAGGCTTATCACAGTCCCGAGCCAAACACTTGACAACAAAGGCGTCCCCCTAAAGCCAATAAAGCTCTGATGCCAAATGTAAATTCTAACCTTGTACAATGTCCACTGTAAACAGATATTCAGAAAAGAACATAAAAGATACAATGGGAAATACAAACATTACACAGAGATTTTTCCCCTAGAAACCCAAACTGGGAAAACCAACATATATTATATGCATTCATTGTGTTACATTGTTTACAATACAATACACATATAGGAGCCAACGACATCCAAAACCCTAATCCAATGACATGGATTAGTCCAAATCCCTAATTCCTTAACTGAAAATAAAAAACCATTAGGAAAAACCATGTGTCGAAAAAACCACCTAAATACATGACATGTTTCTTGAGGTAGGTGTCACTACTACTCGTGCAAAGAATATAACACATACCCAAAAAGAACTTCAAGGCAGTAGGGGAAAAAAATGTTAAAACTATATGTTTAGGATTTAGGATTATTTTATGCCAAAATTTGTTTAATTGATCGAGGTGACGAAGACACCAAATTTGTTTCAGTGATATAAGTATAATATTCTACTTCATCCTCTAGAATTTTACATTTATCTACCATATAGATAACCCTTTTATCATTACTTTATAGTGAGCATTATTAATTGTAGTGGACTAACCCTTATATTATTGGACTTAGATGCTCTTAGAGAGATTTGAATTATAAAATAAGAATAAAAATTAATATCTACTTCATAGAAGTTTAGTTAAAGGTTAATTAAAATATTATATTGCAATGAATGTTTTATTACATTAAAAATAAATATGCTGTTCAAAACTATTTTATTTATTTGATAAATTATTCACATATCTAAACTATACTCAACATTGATATTGATCTCGATAATATTGGATATGTGGAAACTACCTATGATAATTGTTTCTATTCAATTTTGAAAATTGTATAATAATAAAGAAAAAATATATATAATTATTTTTACACATTGTAATCATAATTGTTTTTTATTAATATATTATATATATGAATATTATAAAAATAAAACTTTCAAACCTTTTTATTTATTTGATTAATATATTTTATATATGAATATTATAAAAAACAAGTCTTCAAAACTATTTGATTTATTTGATAAATTATTCACATATCTAAACTATAATCAACATTGATCTTATATATTTGGATGTGGAAACATCTTGTGGCAATTTCTTTTATTCAAACTCTAAAATTTTGTAATGATAATATATATATATATATATAACTATTTTTACAAATTGTAATCATAATTGTTTTTTATTAATATATTTTTATTGTTTTAAATATTTAATTATATAAATTAAATACTTAATTAGTGCTTTTTATAATAAATTCTATTTTAATTTAATTAATTATATATAGATTATTATTAAAAAGGAAATATATTCATCACCAATGTGATAAAATATATATCAATTTTGTATATTAATTTTATATTAATTAAAGCGCTAGTTATACTTGGTTATTAACATTCCTTTTCAATTTATCTTTGAAGAATATTAGATTTATGGTTGTTTGCCAACCATTCCTATGAATCAATGACTAATAATAAAAAAATATAATATATAATGAAAAAATGTGGCTTATGGAGATTATTAGTACAGAGAAAAGAAATGAAAGATCACAATAATACTTAGACACACAGAAATGAAAGCTCTTAGTAATACTTGACAGACATACAAACGAACGAACACGAACAAGCCATGAAAGAAAAGAATTGATAGAATCATAATCATTATATAAAATGTCATTATTCCATTATAAACCAAGATCGATGGTGCTTCTTGATAGAAGGGACAATACAAACCAAGCATGGTGGTGCTTCTTGATAGAATAATATCGCATGTTGCATACATAGACATCCATTGATTCCTTCCTTGACATGAATTATTATGAAATATACCCAAAATGCAAATGAAGGATACATCACAATTATATAGAGACATGAACTAAAATTAAAGAATCTTTAGCTCCTTACTGAACTACTACTACTCCTTACTGAACTACTACTACTGCATGATCCATATGATCATCTGTGTCGTTGTTGTTGGAAAGATGCATCTGAGACGATCAAGAGATACCAAAGAATCACATTTCTTCCACTCGAAGCCCACTCCATCAAATCCATTGATATTATGAGTGGTCGAAGAATCTCATGCATGACTATCCATCTATTGTTGAAAACATCATATGTTATTCCCGAAAACTTTTCCTCTAAGCCCCCAATATGTATGCTTGATCCGGAATATATTTACAAAACGAACTGAATACAGATTATTATCAAAAAATTCTTAATACAGAATAACACATATACAGTCAAATGTGTTTCTACTCAATAAGGAAATAAGAAGAAACTGTAAAACGAAACGGAAACAAGCTTGCTAGAATGGTAGCGGCTTGTCTCTAAGAAGAGATTTGACGGTTGCGCTAATTCACAAGAAGATGATTACAATGAGGCCTTGAAGGAATTTTTACAATAAAAAATAATGTAAAAAACTTCTACATCCAAAAAACATAACCCTAAGAGATGAAGCACCAAAATTCATGTGTGCCATGTTTGGGTAAGTTAGTACATCAACTTCCCGGGGTCGTAACTTTTGCATATGATCTTCATTTTAGGTGCACAATAGTGTGTTGGAAAGGTCTATCCGATGAATACACTTTTTTCATATATCTATCAAGGGAAATTTTGAATGTGGCGAGCCCTAAAAAAATGTTTTTTAGGGCCTCAAAACGGCCCCTCAAGTCAGGGAC
Organism: Picea engelmannii; assembly: GCA_009831015.1. Taxonomy (NCBI): domain Eukaryota; kingdom Viridiplantae; phylum Streptophyta; class Pinopsida; order Pinales; family Pinaceae; genus Picea; species Picea engelmannii. The sequence continues at coordinate 219,641 of ML778024.1, read as the reverse complement.
TCGAAAACTAGGTAAAAAATTGTCAAACTGGAAAACTGCCAAAATGATCTAGTTTGAATAGGTGGGAGGCCACCAAAATCCATATAGATCAATATTCCCCCCTTATTAAGCAATGGTATCCATTGCATGGATTTCACCCATCATATGAGGAAATTTCTGTTGAATTTGGCCCCGGGTGAGCCACTTGCCTTGGTCTAGGAGATGTTGTACTTTGACAACTCTATAAAGTTGGATCCTTTTTTGGTGGGTGCCCTTGATATGTTTGTCCAAAATCTGATCATTGGATGTCTGTTGTATGTTGTCTGGGTTGAGCTCTAAAAAACGTTGTTTAGGACCTCAAAACGTCCCCGCAAGTCAGGGACACCAAAACTAGGGAACAAACTGCCAAATTGGAAAACTGCCAAAATGAGCCAGTTTGATTAGGTGGGAGGCTTGCGAAATCCATCTGGATCAATGTTTTTCTAGAGAAATACATCTTCAAGCCTGCAATAATGAATAAGATTTTATCACTGATCAAAATTTAAATAAATAAAGTTATCTATATTTTTTAAATAAATCAAATACAAACTATACATGACACTTTATTTGATAAATTATTCACATATCTAAACTATACTCAACATAGGGCCCTAGCGAGAGGGTTTCAAACTTGTTTTGGCCGAGGCTATTGTGGGCGATGTCATAGGCCAACAATAGGTCCACTTTGGTAAATGACTTAAGTTTAACTTGGAGGTAAAAGATGGATTTGATCCTATTTTTTGATGCTTCATTTTTTTGTAAGGATTCCCATCGATATTCATCGAGTGATTCAAGGGAAAACAACCTTTTCTCAAGCAATGTTTTGTTGGGTAAGAGCTCAATTGTGGTGCACAACATTAGGATTTCACCCTCAATAGGGAGTACATATTCGATGCCTTGGACAAAATGGAAGGGCATGAAACTGATGGTTATTTTGAAATCTATCTCATATGCCCAAAAAACTATAAAACGCATATGATGTCAATTATTATTTTTTTTTTCAACTGTGGATTGAATCATAGTTTTGAGAACCTTTTTGATGGCCTCAACTTTCCCATTGGATTGTGGATAATAGGGTGAGGTGAACTCATGGGTGAATCCTAATTTGGCCAATATCTCCAAGAATAATTAATTCTTGAAGTTCTTTATGTGGTCAAAGACTAGTTTTAGGGGGACCCTGAAGTGAGAGATGACATGGTTGAAGAAAATATGCTCTGTTGTGTCAGTCATATTATTGAACATGGGAATTTATTCATCCCATTTGGTAAAGTAGTCAACGAAGACTACAATGTACTTTTTTTCGTTGTTGGATGGAGGTTTTCATGTCATGAAACCAATGCCCCATTTAAAGAAGGGGTCATCCATGATGATGGGTGCAATAGGGAAGGTGGTGCCCAAGATTTATGTGTGTATAACTAACATTTTTTGTATCATTTAATTACATGTATGCAATCATGAAACAACATGGGACAAAACTATCCCTCTCAAATGATATTACGATTAGGGGACATGCCGAATAAGTGACCGCCACATGCCCTATTATGGAAATAATTCGAAACTGTCTCAACTTATTATAGGGTGATGCAGTGTCAAAGAATCATGTCCACGCCTCTATAGTAGAGAACGTTTCCTATGAGGAAGTATTGTGAGGTTCCCACTATGGTTTCCAATTTCATGGGTTCCTTTTGTCACAAGGGTGAGAAAAAGAAGGTCCCTTAACTATCTAGTTAGGATATCAAGAAAATCATAGTAGAGAGTTAGTTATGTTGATATTATGGTATATGCGGAAAGTATTGAACCTCCACATGTAACCATGACAGGAATAGAATATTTTGGGAAGCAAGAAGAAACCCTTAAGCATTGAACATAACCCTAGATAATAAGTCAGCTAAAGAAAATAATTAATATTGATTTTTTAGCCTCTAGAAAGAGAAGTTGGCCTAGGTAGATAAGGAAGAGTAGTATAAATACAGGATGCTAGAGCTCATTTGGACTCACGCATCTTGAAACTGCAAAAATTTAGTAAGTGTGCAAGTTTGGAGAGTATTTGTAGCTGCAACTACTGCATCTATTATTTTCTGTTTTATGTTTCAAATTTCTCTTGGTTATGGTTTGGACTTTCTTCTTGGTACACTAGATCTAGAGAGTGGTATGATACCTTGATTGGATTTTGGATCTAGGGTTTTCTTCAAGAATTTTTCTCTCTGTCAAGGTTCAGGTGCTCAAGGGAGGATTCGTCCTATGGTTGGGTGAAAATATTTCTATATTGTTTATATTTAAATGAGCACACCTATTATTTCTAATAGGTTATGGTCCCACACTATCTTCGGACATTCTTACCACTGGAAGATAGATTGGGAGGATTTTTCTAAGTTATAGTTACAGTTACAATCAAAGTTTTTATTGTAGAAACGAAACCCTAACCCTATTGTTAAGGCACCTTGAGTGAAGAGTTTGACCTAATTTATGGATATCCTAGTGCACACTAACCTATTGCACTTCCTATTACTTTCAGAAAGCTAAGACATCAAGGTTGAGTTTTTGGTCAAAGTCAAAGCAGTCATGTATTACTCTATGAAGTGAGAAAACAAGTTAAAAGGGGATTTTAACTTCAGAGCATGGAAGTCAAGGATTGACATCATCCTTGACAAGAATAAAGTATTGGATATCATGAAAGTAAAGATTGTGGAAGTAGAGTTTGAAGAAGAAAAGAGAAGGAACCTCAGAACGTTGAAGTTATGGAGAAGCTCAAGGACAATGACATCAATTCCATGAGTATCATAGTGGACTCTATAAAAGACCAGTTGATACCCTACATATCTCATCTTGACTCATCTAAGAATATGTATGATTCCATAACTAATATTTTCTCAGTCAAAAACATTTGACAAGTAATGAGTCTTCATGACATGAAAATGAATGATGATCGACCCCACTGAATTGTGACACTAACCTCCCATGTTGATAAGTCTGTCGTACTTTATGTGGTAGATCCTTCCTTCCATCAAAATCCTAGTTAGAACCTTTTTTTCCATTTTTTTCCTATGCCAAAGTACTTCATAGGAATGGGATTCCCTTTTAGTCACTCCATGACTTTGTTTTGAAGCCTCATCCTTCTTCTTCATCATTTTTCCCAGCATATACCCGAGGGACTCCCCATGAGCATAGTCTGTTGTCTTTCAAACTCGCTTAAATTTTGAAAGCAACATCCACTGAGAATTCATTTATTATTTTCGATATCATATGGATTACTTGAGAAAATAAGCCCCCCTAGAGTCTTCTTTAAGCCCTTTTAACACTCTCAAAAATTGAAGATATTGTTCAGTGATCTTGTTTCTGTTCACACTCGCCAAAATAAAATTTGAAGGAAAATATGTTAGATGGTATTTCACTGATTTTTTCATCTAGATCGATAATTTTATGAATAAAGGTATTCTCTAGGAAATTTATTTCACTAGAAGAGTATTCTTAGGCATACGTTTAACCCTTTTTTGGGCCTTATGGACTAAATTTTCAAAAAGGAACATTCTCCTTTGTTTTGGTTTATCTCTTTTTTAGGCCTTGGAGATTATTTATGAAAAAGGAAACCCCCTCATATTCCATATCTAATCTCTTTTCAAAATCCCTAAATTTGAAAAGATCATCGAGTGACCTTGCCCATTCACACTCATTAAAACTAGTCTAGAATAATCTCTATCTGGCATGAGTTTAACTCTTTTTCCAGCCAATAGAATATTCTGGAAAAAGGTATGCCTTGAGAGATTTGTCTCATTGGGAGAGTTCCCCTCAGTTATATTTTATACTTTTTCGGGTTAAGGAGACTAATCCTAGAAACATGTTATGATTCCATAGTTAATATCTTTTCAGACTCCTTAAAATTGAAAAGATAGCTGAGTGATCTCATATTTGTCACACTTGTTAAAATGGTTTTGAAAGACGTCCTTTGGGTGAAAGTTTAACCCTTTTTCGATTCGATTGGACTAATTGCAAAAAAGTTACTCCTTGCAGTCTTATTTAATGTTTTTTTAGACTCTCTAAATGTGAAAAAAACACTGAGCTTACCTTCTTTGGGCTTGTAAAAATTCACATGGAAGGACTCTTGTTGTGTCATGATTAATCACATTGTGGGTCTCATATTTGTGTTTTTTACCTAATGTCAGATCCATGTTTCTCTCAACTGAACCTTTAAATCATTCCTTATATGAAAGCCTTGCAACAATTTTTTCCTTTGTGATTTGACACCTTGACCCATGGAGGAATTTTCCTTTAGTGTCCTTATCCTATACATGTCTCCTTGCCTTGAGCATCAATATGTTCCATGGGATTGGAACCAATTTTATTTCTCATGACACTTGTTCCTTATTTGTAACTTAGAATTCTTTTATTCTTTTTCAAGCTCGTTAAAAATTGAAAAAGACAAAAAAATAAAATATTACAAAAAGAGGGGATGCAAGATATACATTAGTTTTTCGACAACAAGATAGTCGTCCTTGGACAAAGAAAATACTTTTGTTTGTTTGTCAAGAATTGGGATATAGTATGAACTTAGGAATTTGTTCTATGTACACATAGTTGTGTCCTCATCTATTTGGTTACTCTTCCAAACATATGAAGAGTTTTCGGTGCCTCCTGCATCATAAAATTATGTCAATATTACGCTGCCTAAGTCTAATCATCTTTCATGTTTTTTTCCAGGGGAAGTTTTATCCAACCTCAGTCATCCATTCTACACTTTTTCTCTTGAATTTCATGACTCAACCATTCTGAGAGTCTAGTCAAGTCCATATTCAAAATCGACAAAGTTTTGTGTCTCGTTATTGTGATCCTCGAGTCTTTACCCGACAACATGTCAAAGACATTATTAAGCCTTACACTCTTGTCATACTCCTACCTGAATAGTTGAAGGTCTTGAAGTTGTTGATTGAACTCTGAGGTACTCATCTCCAACAACAAGCGTTGATACTTCTTGAAGATGCATATTGTATTGTATTCGACCATCATCACTTGATTTTGAGATGTACATTTGTTGTGTATTTATCATGGCTAAACTTTATATAGACATTTATATGACACATATCTATAGTGTACTTGATTGGAATACATGATTATTTCATCCCAAGGATGGGTATTCCTTCCTGAGAGAGATTATTATTGTTTTGCAGATGTTGACCTCTCAAACTCTGGTCCTGGGCTCACTCGACTCCATGCCTTCCCACTAGTAAAGATATTGTAATGTATTGTAGCCATTAGTTTCTCTTATGACCTCACACATTAGGGGGAATATGTTATAGACCTAAAATTCCCTACCTATGCATACATGGCATTGGCCTTTCTACTTGCACATTTTTCCAAACTACTGTTGAGGATCTCTCTTTAAAAAAAAATTATTTTAAGCTTGTGCGCACCCTACTGCACTACTTCTTGCATACATACACAAATTTCATACTATAAATCTTGTGTACATACACTATATGCATAATAAACAACCCGTTTTTACGTTCAAAAGTTGCAGAAAATAAAAATTTGCAATGAATTCGGTGGAGTTTACGGGCTATCGAGGGTTTCCCAACCAATTCACCTGTTCTAGCCCATCCCCAAACTAAATAAATATCATTTTTTCATATAAAAGGAGATCTTGGGGCCCCATTCCATCATCAAGCATTACAACAAAGAAAATCTTCCAAAATCCCTTCCCCATTTTTACAACAAAGAAAATATTTGGCCTCAACATTCCCCCTCCATCCCTCTCCCTATACAATCCATTCCTTACTTGAAAACAATATGAGTTGATTGTAAGAGTTATTATGGAAATGATGCACTTGGAGTAGTAGTAAGAGGAGCCCATACATGGTTTGTGGAGCGTTAGTCATCGAAGGTTTTAACTTTTAATTTTCATACTGAACAAAATAATTTTTTCATGTCCCAAATATTATGTGTGTATGCATTTCATTTGATTTATGCATAATGGTTTATATCTAAACCTAACCTTGATGAGTAGAGATAGAATGTTTGTATCCTTATTGTTTAAAATTTTTGAAGGTCATATTTGGTAGGAGACCAATAGTCCAAGAAACTACAAAGGAGAAGGAGGTCTACACCAACCGAAAGGACCTAAGGTACACCCTCTTTTATTTCTCTTATCTTTTAAGGTCATATTGTTTGGGGTAGTTTAGAAATAGGATTTTCTTTTAAGGGAGATCAATTCTCTCCCTATTCTCTGACCCAATATAGCGATAGGGGGATTTTCCCTGCTAGAAAACCCTAACTTGCAATAATCATAACTATGTACCTTTAATGAATAAAAATATCAAAATAGTACACAATATTCTTCATTGTCTTGTCTGCGATTTCTCCAGGTTTCACTAGTTGGAACTATTGATACTATGGTAGTTGTAGGAGGTATTTACCTCCACATGTAAACATAACGAGAATATAATATTTCAAGAAGAAAGAAGAAATCCTAATTGATTGGTTAATAACCCTAGAAGACAAGTCAGCTCAAGGGAATGAGTTGTATTGGGTTATTAGTCTCTAAGAGAAGAATTCAGCTAAAGGAAATAATATATACTAAAGAATTAGTATCCCGAAAGGGAAGTCAACCCAGGCAGTCTACTAGATTTAGTATAAATATAGGAGGCAAGTCTTCATTCTCACAGGCATTCTCAGAACTGCAAATCTCACTTGTGTGCACTACAGTTAGTGAGTTTGTGCACAAGTTTGGAGGAGATTTGTCATTGCAGTTGTTGCAGCTAGCAGATTACATTTTTTCTTGGACTATCTCTTGGTTATGGTTTGGAATATATGGTCATCTCTTGTTTAGTGTGCTATCCTTGGAGAAAGGTGTGCTACCCTTTGCTTGGCTAACTATACTAGGGTTTTCTTATGGAATGATTCTCTGTCAAGGTTAAGGTGCTCGAAGGGTGGCTTCGGCCTATCGTTGGGTGAAAATAGTGATATTTTCTATGGTAAAATGAGCACATCCATAATATTCTAATAGGTTATGGGACCACACCTCCTTCATTGAGTCTAACCACTGGAAGGGAGCATAGCCATAAAGATATTAAGCTCATTGAAGAACTACTGCCAGGGTTTCTAGCAGGAGTAGTCACCAAGGCACTGTCATTAGGGTTACTAGCAGGTGCAATTACAGAAACCCTAACTCTCTCGTTGAGGCACCTTAAGTGAAAGGATTGACCCAATTTCTCGACAGACCAATGCACCCTAGCCTAGCACATCTCTTGGTACTCTCAGCAATCCAAGACGTCAAGTTTGATTTTTTGGTCAAATCTAGGATTGACCAAGTCAAAGAATCCATGACTTACTCTATGAAGTAAGAAAACAATTTAGATGGAGCTTCTAACATCAAAGAATGGAATACAAGGATTGACCTCATCCTTTCTAAGAATAAAGTGTTGGATATCGTGAAAGGAAAGATCATGGAACCATAGTTTGAAGAAGGAAAATAGAAAGAACCTCAGAACGTTGCAGTTATGGAAAAGTTCAAATACGGTGACATCAAAGCCATGAGTATCATAGTGGAATCTATAAAATATCACTTGATACCCTACATATCCCATATTGACTCATCAACAACACTAGACAAGTAATGAGTCTGAAGAATGAGCTTTGTGACATGAAGATGAATGATGATGACAACATAACATCATACTTTGTGAGAGTCTCTCAGTTAATATATCAACTACAAGCTATTGAAGAGATCATTTCAGAGAAGGAATTGGTAAACATAGTACTCAATGGTCTTCCAAAGACATGGGATGCATTTTCCACAAGTATGAACACAAGGAAGGAGTATCCTACATTTGAAGAACTTTGGACTTGTGCTCAAGAAGAATTAAGGATTAGTGAAAAAGAGAAACCTCAAAAGAAATATGATGATGAATCCTTCATAGTAAGATTCAAGAATTCCATGAACAAAAGGAAGTTTGGAAAGAAGCCAAATCTAGAGAAAGATATGTTAGAAATACAATGCTTCAAATATTGAAAATATGGTCACTACAAGAATCATTCTCCCAAGATAAAGAAAATAAACGAGACACACGAAGCATCAGTTTCCAAATAAAAGGAAACTTCAAAGAAGACCAAGCGGGATGAAACAAACTTCTTCCTCTATGACAAGGTAAAAATATTCTTCATAGTTCTTTTACATATATTATTTGCATAGTCTCTATACATATCTTGTATATCTATCTCTTGGAATATAATATGTTCCAAGAGAAACTATACCTATGGAAGAACAACAAGATAAGTATTGCTATCACAATGACTATAAAACAAGGCAATACACATGAAAGGATGAAGAACATCAAAAAACCCTGGTAACAATTCATGTGGAAGCTATTAAAAGATAAGCCGAAATCAAAATCAATCTTGAAGAAACCTAGAAGAAGAAAATACAAAAATAAGTCAGCAATCAAGAGGAAATTGGAGAAAGACTTATGATGCTTTGTAGAAGGCAATAAGGATGCAAACGAAAGCATGGATTAATTTAAATGGAGGGAGCCAATTCTATACTTCCAAAATAAAAAAATGCACTCATACATGAAGTAAGTATTAGGAGGGAGCTAATCCTATGATCCATTGAAAATGATGAAGTATATATCCATGGTAGCAACCATGAAAAACAATTCGTGTTCAGTTTTACTTCAGAAGAATCCTTCTTCGAAAAGAAGCCTTAAATTATCCCTGGTTGTCCATCCACATCTATGATCCTATGATGAAAGGAATAAGTTGGAATCTTCAAATAATGGAAACTATATAAGACTCCATGGACCCAAGAGATAAAGAAAAACATGAGGAAGAACATGAAGATTCCAAGAAAGAAAGAGAAACCAAAAAAACCAGTTATTGTATCGAGAATCACAAGACTACCAGCCTAATATGAAGTTACTAACATAAATCAATTAGAGGAACTGAAAGTTGTGATGAATAACAATGTATGGAAGACTTATGAATGAAATCATTGCGAGATCTAGAACTAGAGGTTCTCCCAGATGGAGGGAGAAGACTATGATGATTGTTTGTTCCTATAAACTAGACATACCTCTGCATGAGACATTTTAACATCCCAATATCCATGGGTTGGAGTTAAAATTAGAAAAAGGTAAGGATTGTTCTCCTCAAAAGAGTAATCAAACAAAGAAATTTATAGCAACCTCAAGCTTTTGAGATATACCAGAAGGAGACCCTTGTATGCATATGGAAGAAGACAACTTTGTAGAGAGCCTCCAATGCACAATAGAAGCACGGTGAAAATTTTTCTATAACAAAGATACTATATTAGAATGGTTACTCAAAATCTCAAGATGATGGATTGCTAATCCATGACAAACCCTCATGATGGTAGAAGAAGTACCACTTGGATATGTTCCAGTTTGACCCTTCCCACGATGTTATGAGCTAGTAGGAAACAAAAGATGAATCCAAAAATGATTGATTAGAGATATATGAAGCCTTCATAGAATACCAATGTTCCATAAAAACCAAAGTACATTGAGATAAAGAATTACACTCTCTGTGATGAAGTCTAGAAAAGAGAAATTGGTTCTCAAATATATATCTCCACAGATGAGCAGATAAGCAGGCATTTTGGTAAAGCCTTTGTCCAAGATAAAAGAGTTTGTGTACTCAAGTTGGAGCTCGTGGAGACAAATTCCTTATTGAAAAAGGAAGAGATGACTCCCAGGTTGGGAAGGAGCACGGATGTGTTATTGATTTATGGAAAACCATTTTTTAGTTCGAAAAATGGTCCAGGATGAGCAGTTCTTTACCAGTACGGAAAGTGGTTTCATATTTCTTACGGATAGGCATTTTCCAGTTCAAAAAATGGTCTAGATCGAATGATCATTTTCGTAATGAAAATGGTTCGATAGATTTATGATGTACCATAGAAAAATATTTCCCATTGTGGTTAACATGGGGAATGGTTGATTAAAATCTCTCGTATTAAGGGTTACTCAATAAGACTATTCTGCCTCACCGGACAATCATTCTTTCGAAGCTCATAGTTGTGAGCAGTTTCAAAGAATGGTTCATTTTGGAGGCTAGTTCAGGACAGTAATTTCCTTTAGAAATGGTCCAGATAGTCATTCCTTAGGGAAGATTCATTCTCTCAAGGTTTCACTTTGTTTAGTGTTGGAGGAATGGGCCAGGGTGGGGAATGGCCTAGGTTCAAAAATCATGGACAAGCATTCCCTAGGGAAGACTCATTCTCTCTAGGTGGCACTTTGTTTAGTGCCGGAGGAATGAACCAGGGTGGGGAATGGTCTAGGGTCAGAAATCGGGACATTTATTCTTCCTTGCTTGAGAATAATAGTCCAGATATCTCATCATTGATGTTTTACCTTCTAAGGACATATGCTCTTCCAAGATCTCACATATGCGATTGGAAGAATGTCCTAGATTATTCAGTCTATATCATAACAATGTTTTCTGTGCAGGTTGATATCAGATGATTTTTATGGAGACTATATGTCTCTAGATAATATATGTATGCTACTATGGTGGATCTGTTCCATTGATTGTGAATATACATCATGGATCAAGTATATGTGTGTTACTTGGTGTGGTAGTGTACCATTGGATTGTAGTTGTGTACTACTATGGATAGAAATAGTTGTGTTCTATTGAATGATATTTTTTTGATTTCCTTGAAGACTATGAGCAGTGTTGGAAATGATTATCAGCTATATGGATGATCAGTGGACATATATTTCCCAGAAAGAAAATGGTTCAGGACATTTATTCTTCTAGGACATATGTCCAAATTAGAAGAATGGCTCTTGTATCACTCTGTGGTGTGAGTGACTTATCCAACATCATGTCTGATTACTCAGATGGAGTATGGTTTCGAGAGATGATGCAGTTGATGACACTGATAGTGATGATGGTGCTCATTATCTAGTCATGATATAGTCTATACGACTATGTTGATGCTACCAGGTAAATGGTATGTTTGTGCTCAATACCATTACCTTCAAATACCTCCCTAGATAGGAGGGAGTGTTGATATTATGGTAGTTGCGGGAGGTATTTACCTCCATGTGTAAGCCTAACAAGAATATAATATTTCGGGAATCAAGAATAAACCCCAATTGATTAGTTAATAACCCTAGAAGACATGATGTCTCAAAGGAATGACTTGCATTAGATTATTAGTCTCCAAGAGAAGAAGTTAGCTAAAGGAAATAATATGTACTAAAGAATTAGTACCCAGAATGAGAAGTCAACCCAGAAAATCTACCAGATTTAGTATAAATATAGGAGGTCGGTCTTCATTCTAGCAGGCATTCTCAGAACTATAGAGCTCACTTGTGCGCACTGCAGTTAACCAGTTTATGCGCAAGTTTGGAGGAGAGTTGTCGTTGTAGTTGTTGTGGATAGTAGATTATGTTTTGTCTTGGACTATCTCTTGGTTATGGCTTGGACTATCCGATCAACTCTTCTTTGGTGCACTATCCTTGAATAAAGGTGTGCTACCCCTTGTTTGGCTATCTAGCCTAGGGTTTTCTTCATAAATGATTCTCTATCAAGGTTAAGGTGCTTGGAGGGTGGCTTAGGCCTATGGTTGGGTGAAAATAGTGATATTGTCTATGGTAAAATGAGCACATCCATCATATTCTAACAGGAACCTCCCAGAAAAAGGAGTTATATAAAAAATGACATACCTTGCTAAATTGTGGCTTATTATAGAGCGCAAACTTGTAGAGCATACCTCGCATGAAATATTTATTGTATGGATATTAGAAAGAATCATCAAAAGACTTTATCCTCCCTTGAATTTCATCCTTCTTTATTTCACCTTCCCTCTAAAATTTTCCTTACATCTCTTTGGTTACCTCAGTCACATGTAGATATTCAATATTCTTAATGGATACTAATGGGGGTACCTTTCTCTCTTATTTAAACTCTCCAAGTAGCTTCCTATAGAAGCATACACTTAACCACTTTGTTCAATTAGCCACTTTTTCCACTTAACCAACTTTGTCCACTTAGCCACTTTGTCCACTTAACCACTTTTTCCACTTAACCACTTTATCCACAAATAATAAACTCTCCAATTCTAGTTTCAACTAATTAATTTTTAATTTTTTTCTTGTTGCAACCACTTTAACCCATGAATAACAACTCTGATTGTTCAACTTTTTCTAGGAGCTTCTAGAATAATTTGACTTATTTGACCTTCTAGGATCTTCTAGATAACTCTTGAGGGTTCTCCAACTTCACGTAGCCATAAATCTCTAACCGTGAGGGGTTATGTGGCATTCCACATATCACCGAAAATGGGATGACATAAATTATCCATATAGAATAGTATTAACTCTAAATTCACTAATGTCCATGCCTTTATACCTCAAAAAAAATATGGTCCCTTATCCATTCCTTTTCGCTACTAGAATTCGCTAGAAGACTTCTCCAAGGGTTGACATCAATCACTAAGGGTTGAAATCAATCTATAATATCACTCTCCAAGGGTTTACATTAATGAAAACCAAAATTCTAGACCAACTGTGCATCAACCTAAGACAACTTTCTCACAACTACTACAAGTGTTTCTCCTCGAACTTGCACCCTAACTGAGTGAGTAAGAGTGTGCAAATGAGGTGGTTTCTTACCTATGTTTATACTATCATTTCCAAGTGACTTTTCATGTATGTCTGAATTCTCCTTATAGAGATTTATAATACTTTATTATTATTCTCCTTGGGTCGACTTCTCTTCTAGGGTATTTCCACATCTTTTTAATGGTTCTCTTGCTTCCGAAATTTTCTATTCTAAGAAAAAAGGCTATACAAGAGGTCAATACCTCTTGCATCTACCAAAACATCAGGAATATTTTGTTTCCCCAACATCCTGTTTATCATGGTATTCCAGACATGATTGATGGCTTCTAATTGGCCATTCGATTGAGGATAATAGGGTGTCAAGTTCTCATGGTGAACACCCAATCTAGCAACTAATTCGGTAATAATCTTGTTGTGAAAATTAGACCCATGGTCTGTCACTAAGTTCCTAGGAAAAACAAACCTAATGATAATGTGAGTGAACATGAATAGAGAAACAATGGTGTCATTTTTTGAAATGTTAGGCAAGGCCTCGTTCCACTTGCTGAATTAGTCAACATCCACAATGATATATCCATGGAAATTAGTCGAGGTTGGTTTACATGTCATAAAATCAATCCCCCATCTAGAAAAGAGATCGATGCTCACCATAGGACTAAGTGGAGGAGGGTGAGTACTCATCTTACGGGTGAATATTTGATAATAATGACACTTTTGAACAACATGCATACAATCTTTGAAGATCATGCAACAAAAGTATCGAGTGTGTAAAATATTATATGGAGTGGCCTACATAGAAATTTGAGTGCCACATGGTCTAGCATGAGAGTCATTCAAACCTTTCTCGATTTCCTCATGGAAAAGGAAATTACATAGAATAAAATTAACCCCTCAATGATAAACGAAATCATCAGCAATAATGTTGTGTCTAGCCTAGTGTCATTCATGTTGACGTGCATCGTGGGAAATCTAAGGGCATAAGCATTGGGTCTAGATATATACCAATATCTCTCCATACCAAGGATTGGACAAGTAAATGAGGAATTTAATCTCATCCAAAAATTATTCATTAAACATAGGTTTGACATCAACTCTTGGAATATCAGACATCAGTTCTATGAATTCCAAAGACTTATTAGACTTGGAAGAAGAAAAATCTAGGTAGAAAGCTCGAAGGATAACAATCCAATGTGATAATTAATTTATCCCAATGATGTGATGGCTTAAAATGTTTTTCATTGGGTTAGAATCATAAATATCATTGGTATTCCACATGAGGATATAATGTCACAAATTTTGGACAACATGCACTGTTGCCGAGGCCAACTTCTTGAAGTAAGAGTATCAAAGCTCGGTACTAGCAAGTCCTTTCCTAAGATAATAGATGATGTGTTATTCCTTATTATCCATATTTGATCATTGTATTAATTTTTATTTATATCGATGCTTGCAGAGTGGAAAAAATTGGAGGAATCAACTTGTGAGGTCATTTTAGTAGAAGGTAGAACCTTGGGAAATTAGGGTCTGAAATATTCAAGAGCCATTTTGAGGCATCATATGGAACATTTTGGGGTAAAAACTTTCCTATCATAGCTCTGACCTGGTAATTCTATTCTACACATTGAGACCTTTCTAGAGATGCAATTATTTATTCAATCAAAACTCATATGCAAACATTATGCCTCCCACAGGTTGACCTAGTGTGTTCAAGACCATGGTACAAGAGGATTCCTCACCAACCTCCATTACTCATGCATATGGTGATATCCCAATATTTAATTTCAATAAAATTCTACAAGTTCCAAAACCCTATCACAATTCAGGGTTGAGAAAGTTAGAATCCTACCCCTAGATGGCTATCGAGCTATGTTAAATATCAGGCCAATAGAAGAAGAAGGGTTTCCATTGTATGTTATTGTATTTTGTTCCATAGCAGATGAGAGAAGCTAGGATTGAAAAATTAGAGATCATAATAGAGGAGGTTAATGTTCTCTAGTATCCTAACATGCCACAAGTCTCAGGTGACTCCGTATAGAGTTCATTTTCCTTTGTACTTGCATTATTTCCATACCATAGAAAAGAGAGTAAAGCATAGTCACCTTCAAGTTTGGTTTTCTTCTATATGGTTTTCCTAGAGAAAACATTTGTTTTATTTTGTGGATGGTGTGTGATTATATTTTACTATTGTCTATTTTTTTCATTTTATCTATTTCATTCATAAGAAAAAAATCAGTAACTAAAGATTCTAGAATCGAAGGAAATTTAACCTCCATAGTGTAGATTTCATTTTTATTTATTAGATATGTTGTGAAGAATTTACCAGTGGAATATCCATGGTAGTTTACAGATCATTTGTGCATAATATTCTTGTATTATTACCATTCCAGTGGTGGATTCAAAGACTACGATATAGAGAAGGAAGTCCCAACCATAATCGGGAGGGTACAATAAGGGATTCAACATAAAAGATTCCATGGGAAGTGTTAAAAATAGATTGATTTTGGGAGAGTATAGATTGGATTTCTGGATGCACAAAGGGTGTCTCAATTGTATGAATGGAATGGAGTTGGGAAATAATGCCAGAATGACCTTTTTTTAGTATATTTTTCATGGGGTGGGAACTAATGGTCCGAGAGACTAGTCTGATGCCATTGAACTTATATTATTTTCATTTTTGAATTGCATGGTTATTTCCTTAAAAACTATGATGATGGGGCCAACAGTGAATATCCATTTATGGCTAATCACAATTTCACAATGCCCCCCACATTTCATGGAACCTCCATTGACAACAATGATTTGGAAATTGTTTACTATATGGATATAGAAAATGATTTTTTGGGAAATGTAGCGATGGATAAAATTATGGGTGCTTCCACTGTCAATTAGGATGAGGATTTTCCTATTCTTAATGTAACTAATTAAAGTGAAGGTTTGGAGAGAATAGAGGTGAGTGATAATGTTTAGTGAAATCAACAGTTAAACTTCTAGAGGATCATAGGGTGGATTAGGACCATCTCCTTGGGGTATCCCGTTGACAGGGGAAACATCAACATCCTCTTTGAAAAATTCTAAAAAATGGACATAAATTTTTATTTTTTTTACACTTGTGCCCTGGAAAAAATTTGTCATCACAATTATAACAATGACCCTTGAGTTGGCATCCATCCATTTTTTGTTGAGTTAATTTTTGGATATTGAGAGGAGTGGCCTAAGGGGAAAGATTGGTGGGTCTAGGGACAAGAATAAAATAGGGTTTTATGCTATGTGAAGAGATGACCTATTATACATCCTTGGTGTTTTTAGTAGCTCCCAACCAAGTCTGGGGGTGAGACACTAATACCCAGGATTGGATTTAATCCTTTAGGCCACCAATAAAGCATTCCCTAAAGAAGGCATCTGACATGCCCTCAATTCTAAAATCCAAGTTCTCAAAGGAAGCTATAAAGTATGTCATTGTGTGATATTATTTCAACTTGGTCAAATGGAAAAAATGGTGTGTACCAGTGTCAAAGAATTCATAAATTTTGACCACAAACTATGTCCAAGAAACATACCCTTGGCATGAATTTTTATACCATTTCCACCATTTCCAGTATTCAAGATCCTGATAGAGGACATTGTAACAAAGTTTGACCAATTCATCAGTGATTCCATGCAAGAATAAATAATGTTCCAATTGAGTGACACATCCCATGGCATCTCATCCATCAATTTTGTTCACCTTGACATTGGGGAGACGTGGGTCATGATAAAGGTGATGGAAATGAGGTTTTTTGATATGGGAAAAGTCGATGTTTTCTTAATAGGAAGGTTGTTCAAATGAGAAGGGGTTCATGGATCAGCTCAACAATGTTTCAAGAGTTTTTTTGATGGTGGAATATTGTTCCTTGAGAGTATCAATGGAGGCATTGAGGAAGCTAAAATTGAAAGTGATGTGTGTGATGTCCTTCTTGTTATGGGTGTTGTCTGTAATCAAGGTAGTTAGTTCTTGGTTGTGGATGAGAGACATTTGTGACTAGGAAACAATGGGTAGGTGTCTCCACATATAAAAAGGGTTGTAGATGAGGGGTATCATGGTATATAGGGTGAAGAGAGGAATCCAATGGGATTGGTGGAAAATAAGGGTGTTAGGAAGGGTGGGTGGGTTCATGGAAAAAACATTTCTTACAAGTGATAGGTACCATGGCCTTTTTTTTTACTCTTCCAGAGCTATACTCCAACCTAAAGAATACTACAATGACAAAATACCCAAACCGTTAATAGGGAAAATTGTGTAGGAATTTCGCAACCATGGTGTAGAAGGAAGTGTTGTCCAATACAATATTACTTCTATTCCTATTTTGTTATGTTATGTTCCCAAGGGTTAGGGTTTTCATGGTTCTTACAAACAAGGGTTTTCCTTGTGCTATATATCTCTGATATATGTGTGGGGTTGAAAGTAGTACTCTACCCAATATCTCAGGGTGCCAACTAAAGAAGCTCGACCATACCCCTAGCCATTCTACCAGAGAATCGAGGTAATAAAGAGTATCTTATCGATTTTTTATCTAGGTCACTATAGTAGTCAAGAGGTCGATCAATTAATCAAGATATGGCTTCAAGAGACCTATGGGACTCTTGATATACCTAACAGTATGTGGGAGAGATGGTCGTGAACAAATTATGTCTATGAGGTACTACTCAATGGGGTAACAATAGGGGTTACAAAGGTTTCCACCAAGGTGAAAAATTTATTATGAATAACACAATGTCTGTGTTTATTGTGTGTAGTCCTATCGATCCATAGTTTTACCTATTTAATGATAGATATATGTTCTTTAAATACGTGATCGGTAACTATCTCTACCCTGGAAAACAAAATTCCCACAATTTCTATAGAGGAAAGTTATTCGAAACCACTTGTACGGTACCAGGTGTATTATACTAGGAAGAAAAGGAAATATTACAACAAATACAAGGATTAAAACAAATATAAAGAATATCAACACCAACAATGATACATTTATTAATAGAAATCCAATTTCACTTTCCTCTTTGAGGGGAAAACATGGAGGAGAGTAGAGCTAATTTATACCATATCATGCCTTCTACTCATATTTATACTAATTCTATCTTGTAAAGAATGTTATAGGGGAAGATATTTCTAGAAGTGGAAGCTTTTGTTAAGTCTTCTCACAATAAACTTGTTCACATTATCAACTAGGCCTTATTTACTAATGCCAACCTTTATTGCATGGAAAATATATTATTCTACCTACATGAGGGGTTAGGGAGGTTATCTCCTTAACAAGGATGTTTGTGTTATGATGGTTAGTCGTGAGTTTGTGTCATAAGTATTTAAGGTGTGCCATTATAGTCATAGTGTGATACATTCACACATAATGTGCAATTGGTTTCTATCCACACATGGTGTTAGTGAGGCTCTCTAAGGGTCTCACACTCATGGTTATGTGATATGAATAAAGCACAAACTCATATATATATATATATATATATATATATATATATATATATAGNATATATATATATATATATATATATATATATATATATATATATAGGCTAAGACTCATTCATACATAATAAATTTGAGAGAAATATATCATTATTTATATTATCTTAATGGGTACTTATCGTAACTATACATATCATGTTCATAAGGTTATCTTTACTATGTGTTATTAGTATGCTTTAGGTCTCAATGTGTTTATCACAATAGGACTAAAATTTTATATCACACCATTATCTTCCAATGGTTAAGGAAGTAGTAGAGACAACTAAAATATTATATAACACCATTAGATTCAAATGGTTGAGGAAGTAGTACAGACAATATTTTTTATTAAATTTTGAATCATCTTCCAATCAAGTGACTATAGAGTAAGCATTGAAGTGGAGTCCGTGATTTACATTTTTTCCCATGAGGAATGAGGAAACCACTAGCTTGTTTGCATGTTTTCTATTTGACATATAAGATTGGATTATTCTTGATTTAGAAACCATCAAAATAGATTTTATAATTTTAGCAACATTGATATGCTATGTATTCAATAGAATCCTAAGATTCTCTTTGTAATGATATTTAAATTCGTCACACAATTCAAAAATCTAGAGGGGTAAAAAACAAAAGTTTAAAGAGGATAAAAGGGAGGAAATATTTAGAAATAGAGTTCATATTTATAATAGTAAAAGTGTTTTAATTTTCATATATTCATAGTCCAAAAAATCCTCCAAATATATATTCAAATATTTTTCCCCTTAGAGAAGACACAAAGGAATATTCAAAGTCCTAAAGAACCTTGATTATCCATGAAGAAACTTAAAATATCAATATATAGTGTCTCAAAAGTGAAATTTGATGCTTTAATATCAAAATAGTTCTCAATGTGCTCTAAATTTATTTTTAAGATCCAAAAATGAATGTTAGGTACATCTACTTATTTGGATGCCTAGTAGTTACTAGCTTGTCAAAAAATACTAATGAAACTTAACATTTGAAGACCTATAATGTTTTTACTATTGGAGATTTTTATGTCTCAAAACCATTTGATCCCTTCATAAAACAAATGCATAATCAACTTTTTTAATAAGTGGAACTCAATGAGCTCACTTGTTTTACCCTACAAGGACACTCTTATAGAAAATAATTTAGAATAATAATGGTTTTTTTAAGAAAAATCCCTAAATATTTATTTTGTTTCTAACAAAACATTCATATTGATTATGAGATTCTAAAAAACAAATGCATATATTTTAAACAAATACACACACACACACACACACACACACACACACACACATATAATAAAATATGTACAAATAAAAAGGTGATGTGTAGTAAAGTGATCAAAAAGTGTAAAATATCCAATGTTTGTTGAAGTTTGTAAAGGGATCCCATCATTGTTGAAGAAAGTGTAAAGAGATCCAATCTTTGTTGAAGTGTGTAAAGAGATCCTGTCTTTGAAGTATAACATTGTTATCACCAACTTTCCCTCCATGTTAAATTTGGCAGCATCGACAGTCATTCTCCAATGAGAGGCCATATGGGCCACCCTTTATCGCCAGGGAGATTTGGAGAATCAACTAGTTTTGTGAGGTATTGACAAAACCCAGGGGGAACATATAACCTCTGTGATTCAAGCCAAAATTCAAGACGAATGAGATGCTATGTGAGTCTAATGAAAAATTCAGGGGGAACGTACAACCTCTGTGAGCATAGACAATCTAGTGGAAGTGTCAGGGGGAATGTACAACCTCTTTGAGCATAGACAAACTAGTGCAAAATTCAAGGGGGACGTACAACCTTTATGAGCCTAGTCAAGCCTTGTGAGCCATGAGAAAAATTCAAGGCAGCTAGCAAAAGTTAGTTTGAATATAAAATTTCTATGCGATAGAAACAAATGATATTCCTAATATTGCAAATGATACAAATGTATTGATCTAGTGCATTGGCACGTGTGACATTATTCACCATGAAGAGAATTTTGAATTGCCTTGTAAAGAGTCGAGTTGTAATTGATGTCTCAAGTCTAGTTCTATTTTCGAAGTAAATTGTAATGTTGAGTTGTAACTTAAGTCTTAAGTCTAGTTCTATTTTCGAACTAAAGTGAAATGATGAGTTGCAACTCAAGTATCAACTCTAGTTCTATTTTCGAACTAAAGTGTAATGTTCAGTTGCAACTAAAGTATCAAGTCCAGTTCTATTTTCTAACTAAAGTGTAATGTTGAGTGGTAACTAAAGTCTTAAGTGTAGTTCTATTTTTGAACTAAAGTGTAATGTTGAGTTGTAATTGAATTCTCAATTCTAGTTCTATTTTCGAACTAAAGTATACCAGTCTCAAGCCTAGTTTTATTTTCGAACTAAAGTGTAAAGCTGAGTTGAAACTGAAGTCTCAAGTATAGTTCTATTTTCGAACTAACGTATACTAGCCTCAAGTCTAGTTCTAAGTTAGAACTAAATTATGAAGCTGAGTCATAATTAAAGCATGCAAACAAGTTACTATTTCAAGCCTCTCCTCTTCTCCTCTTCAACCTATATAAGCACAGGTTGACCCCTCTCTTAAACATAGTTTTGATATGTAGATTAAGGGAGAAGTAATAGAGGAGCATATCAGTGATAAAGAGGAAGCATACAAAAGAAACATATCAGTAATGTATATTAGCAATAGAGGTTGCATATTAGATGCATATATCAACAACATATCAGTGTTGTATATCAACAATATAGGTAGAATATCAAAGGTGTATTTCAGCAAGGTCTCTTAGGTCTTCGTCAGGTCAGAGTGATATTGACAAGCTCTTTAAGAGAATAACATTCATGGTGGATATTTGTAAGTGATCTTACATTATTAACGCAATAAATGAATATCGTTTTCTAGGGTTTTTCTCCCTATATAGGGTTTCCCCAGGGTATATGTGTTGTTGATGTGCATTCTTACTTATCTACATAGTTATTTCTATTTGCTTATGATTTGGTATTGTTGAAGTGTATTAAGCTAGAATCAAAGTGTTAAGGAAAATAAAAGAATTAATCCACATAAGAAATCAATCTCATAATTTAACATGGTATCGAAGCATAAGGTGTGTTAAACATGTTATTTTGCAGTAGTAGGTACACACAGATCCAAGCTAGCTTGATTAATTTTCCAGTGTGAATTCCATGGCATCCTCCATTTTAGTCAGGGCTAAGGATAGGCTCTAAGGAGCTACCAACTTCAATGTGTGGAAGATCCAGATAACAAATATCTTGCAAGAGCATGTTCTTGAGAAGTATGTGACCACAATGGTGGAGGAACCCATGAATAATGCAGGAAGCGCAGTCTTTAGGAAGATTCAAGCAAAGGACAAGCAAATCATCTTTGACTCAGTCAAAGATAGTATAATTCCTACAATGAATTTGCTAATGATTGCCAAGGATTGTATGGATGCCTTGGTGAATCCTTATGAGAAACAAGATCCAATTTAGAAGAGCACACTTAAGCACAAACTTAAGTATTTGAAGATGGAGAAAGATGAATCAGTGGCATCTTTCTGTTCCAGTATATCCTAGATTAGAGATCATATTTTAGTCATAGGGGTGACAATGCACAATGATGATTTATTGCAGGCAATTTTTTATGGTCTTCCCTTTTCATGGGAGACCTTCTTATCCAGTGTAAGTGGGAAAGAGATTCATCCCATGTTTGAGAGGTTATGGCATGACTTCCTCCAGGAGGAGAGTCACACGACTACCAAGATAAATCAAACGAAAGAAGAGCACTCAACTTTAGCATCAAGATTCAAGGAAAAGAAGAAAGGCACTTTATAGAAAGGCTCTCAGAGGAATCCAATCACCAAAGGTACATTCAAAGGCAAGAATATTGATACAAATTGGATTAAATGCTTTAGTTGTAATAAGCTGGGTCATTTTTCTAAAGATTGTTGGTTTAGAAAGAAATATCCTAGGAAAGGGAAACATCATGCCTCAACTGCTGAGGATGGTGAATCCAAAAGAAATCACAAAAGTCCTTCTAATGAGAAAGAAAATAGAAAATAATATTACTTGGTTTCTACATTATCCAATTCATTTTTCACGGACCCGAAAACTTGGTTAGTAAACAGTGGTGCATCAAAGCACAATGCAAGGTTCAATGAGATCCTCTCATATTTTGAGACAAAGTTTTTTGCAGAGAATGTTGAGCTTGGGGATGACAAATGTTACAAGATAGAGGGAGTGGGCTCTATATCCTTCATATTGGAATCTGGGGCTAGACTTCACATTCATGAAGTAGTATATGTTCCATGGCTCAAGAAGAATCTACTATCAGTTGCAATCATTGAGGACAAGGGATATTGGGTGATATTCAAGCACAAATGGCACTACTATGGGCTAAATGTAGCCACTTAAGTACAATAGAACCCATTGGAACTAGAAGTGGATGACTATATGTCATGTTAGGATAGTCAGTTCAAGAATTTTCTCATGATGAGACTAGCTCCAATGAGTTGTGGCATAGAAGTCTTGGAAATCTTCATTACAAAGATCTTCCAGATCTACAGAACACGGTATGTGGCATGCCCTCTATTTATCTTAGTAAAAATGAAAATTTTAAGTGATGCATGCTAGGTAAAAATATAAAGAAATCATTTTCTAGTAGTGACAATAGAGCTCAGGGCATATTAGATCTGGTTCATTATGATGTATGTGGTCCCATGTCATCTCCCTCACTTAGTGGTTGTTTGTATTATGTCATTTTTATTGATGATTACTCAAGAAAATGTTGGATATATTTTCTTAAAGCTAAAAGTGACACATTTGATAAATTCAAAGAGTATAAAGCCTTTATTGAAAAGAAGATAGGGAAACACATGAGAATCCTTAAAATAGACAATGTAGGAGAGTTTGAATATATTTGGTTTGACGATTTATGCAAGTTAGCAGGAATCAAGAGACAGTTTGTCGTGCCATATAACCGTCAGAAAAATGGAGTTGGTGAGAGGAAAAACAAGAAAATTTGTGAGGCAGTGAAAGAAATGATGTTTGACTAGGATCTGCCAAATTCTTTATGTGAAGAAGCTACCTCCAATGTTATGTATATTCATAACATGTGTCCACATTCTATCTTGAAGAGAAAGACTCCTGAAGAGGTATTCTCAGGGATACAACCTGAAGTAGGTAATCCAAGCATATTTAGGTGTCCTGTGTTTATTCATGTCCCTAAGGAAAAGAGGACAAAGATGTAACCCTCATGAAAGAAAGGGTTTTTTTTTGGGTACAGTGAGAACTCAAAGACTTACAGGATCTATGTTCCAAGTCAGAGGAAAATAGAGGTAAGAAGAGATGTGATTTTCCATGAAGAGGAAACATTTAAGAAATCCATAAAGCTTCAACTGGACTCAGAAGCAGTTCATCTAGCTTCACCCTCTTTTGAAAATGAAGAGTGAGATGATCAAAGGGAGGAACCTCATGAAGGGCCAAGTAACGAGCCCTTAGAAACTATTGAAGTGTTAGAAAGAAATCTTGAAGAACATCCAGCCAAAAGGAAGCCAGGGTGGCTTAAAGAAATAATGCAGGAAGTAAAAAGGATAGTTGCTCCCAAAGGAATTTTTAGGGAAAGAAAGAGGCCTCATAGGTTTGGAGGCTATGGTGCACTGATGATCAAAATTAGTTATGCCGAACCTTCTTCATTTGAATAAGCATATAAATTACAACTATGTAAGGATTCCATGCTTGAGGAATACAGGTCTATTATAAAGAAAAAAAATTGGGACATTGTGCCGAGGCCAAAACACAAATCAGTGGTTTCTTCCAAATGGATCTATAAGATCAAACATTCAGCTAATGGAAGTGTGGAAAAGTTCAAAGAAATATTTGTGGCTAGAGGCTTCACTCAGAAATAAGGAATCGACTACGGAGAGACTTTTTCTCCTATAGCGAAGTATACCTACATTCAAACTATTATTGCTTTATCCCCCATTCTTGGTTGGAAGCTACATCAAATGGATGTAAAAACAACATTCTTGAATGGAAATATTTAACATGAGGTATTTGTGGAACAAACATATGTTTTTGTACTACATAACAAAGGCACTCATGTATGCACAATAAGGAAGGCCTTGTATGGGCTTAAGCAGGCTCCCAGAGTTTGGTATGACAGGATTCATGACTTTCTTAAAAGCCTGAGATTTCATAAAAGTGATGCTGATGCAAATCTCTACTTCAAGGTAAGAGGTAACCAACCTATTATACTAATCCTGTATGTTGATGATCTCTTTCTAACAGGATATGAAGGGATAATAGCCTAGTGTAAGAGCGAGATAACCTCAAAATTTGATATGAAATACTTAGGTTTGATTCATTACTTCCTAGGATTAGAAGTATGGAAAAGACATGGAGAGATATTACTAGCATAAGGAAAATACACATTGGATGTACTAAAGAGGTTTGGTATGATGGATTGAAAATCGATGTCTACTATGATGATTACTAACCTCATGAAGTTGCATGATTCTGGTATAGGTTCAAATTTGGTGGATCCCACCATGTATAGGTAGTTGATTGGATCATTGATGCACATGATCCACACTAGGCTAGATATAATCTATGTAGTGATTGCAATGAGTCAGTTCATGATTGAACCGAGATAGAGACATTGGGTGGAAGAAAATCACACATTGAGATATTTCAGAGGGACCATTACTTATGGTCTGAGATATACATTCAGTGGTGTTTTTTTTCTACATGGGTATGCAGATGTTGACTGGGAAGGAAGCCCAGTGGATCAGAAGAGTACTTTTGGATACAACTTCAGTTTAGGATCTGCTCTGATCTCTTGGTCAAGATGGAAGAAGGGATCCATTGCACATAGTACAATAGAGTTTGAGTGCATTGCAGCAAGTGATGCTATCAAGTAAGCAATATGGCTTAGAAAATTGGTTTATGGGTTGTTTGGAGACAAGCTCGAGATGACGGTGGTTCACTGTGATAATCAAAGTTGCATAAAATTGACGGAGAACCCAATATTTAACGACAGGTCAAAAAGTATTGACATGATGTACCACTACATCTGAGACTTTGTCCAAAAAAAACTGTAAAGTTACTGTACATAGCCATGAGCGAGTAGGTAGATGATATCCTGACCAAGCCTCTAACCTTGAGACAATTTTTGCAGCTAAGAGGTAAGCTTGGTGTGGCTGAGAATGAATCCTTCGCTGAGAGGGAGTTCTAAATTTGGTAGCATCAACAGTCATTCTCCAGTGAGAGGCCATATGGGACACCCTAAGTGTTGTGTCCTTTCTGTCACTCCAATGAGCAAATGAAGGGCACCTGCAAGTCTAGTTGGGCCTGCTAGACAACACAAAGGTTAGTGTATGAATCAAATGACTCAATCACATGACATAAACAAATAATTAATCTAATAACTACTAAAGAAATAACTAAAGAAATGAAACTCAAATGCATGAGGAAAGTTGAACCAAAAATCAATCAAAGGACCAATAATCATGCCACCAATGGATAGATTGTATTAGTGGGAAAAAACCGAAGATAAAGGAGGAATTGTAGATCCTCTCTTCCTCCAAGGTAAGTCTCTTGAATCCCCTATGTGAGATATATTCTTACAAATGGAAAACTATAAAGAAAATGGTAAGGAAATTCAAGCTTATTCCCTCAAGAGTTGAGGTGAATAGCTTAATGAGATGATCCTAGTATGTTCCAAGAAGGAAAGAGGTTCATTTTAGGAGAATAGAGGCAGCATAAAAACATAATGAGATTCTTGAATTCATAGTGCACCCATGGCCTCTTTTAATAGAAAATATTTGAGGCATTATCCAATTGGTCTTTAGTGTGAACAAGGGCCCCTGTAGGTCACCCTTAGGTCTTTGAACAACCCCCCACTCAGATTCATATCGTATTTGAGGGTCAAATCGACTTGGGATCTGAACTAGAAGAGGGTGAGGGGACAACAAGAACCATAAATGCATCATTCATAGGAGTTTGTGTCTTTTATCGTACACAATCGTGCATGTGCACTCTTTTGGCTTCTTTGGCCTCCGCATGTGCACACACTTCCTCTAATGTTTTTGTGCATGTCAATTTTATAATAGTTGTATAGTTTGTGCCATTTTAAAATGTGTTTTTGGGTCTACAAGTGAAATAATAGGTGTTTGGAGATGATGGATTCCTATAACTATTTGCGGAAAAAAATTCAGTGATAACAGATTCCCCCTGATGTGTGAGGTTAGGAGCATACGTATAGCCAAAATACATCAATGTTTCTTCTACTGAGAGTAACATTGTAAGAAAGAGTGATGAGAGGAACTGAAAGAGCGACCCATCGGAGGGAGAATGGAAACTATGGGACCAAACTTTTCTCTAGGTATGAAAATAAATTTTGTATACAAACGAGGCAGGCATCCCCCATGTTCATGTCATGTGACTCAAATATGTAAGACAATAAGTGAAGTTGTATGATGATGTAGATAACTACAGCTCCCTCCAAGGTGGTTTGATAATGGAAGATGACAATTTAGATGGTGAACATACTTTGAGAAGAGGTGATGACATCTGTAATAAGTGTTGATGACTCATAGGCATTGATGGCCCATCAAATTTAGAGGTCTTCGGCTAGTATAAAACAACTGCAGTAGTCAAAAAGTAAGACCCACCGTAACATGAGATTGTGTTGAAGTAGAATGTTAAGGGGGTAAACAACAACGAAGAGTAATGATGGTTCTCTCTATGTCATCCAAGGCTCCTCATTTTAAAAGTAATGAGAGTCAAGATACCGTCGCCAATTTGGAAACTGTGCTCATGTCGACAGAAAGGGAGACATGACTCCAAGAACCATAAGGGCTTCATGAAATCCACTGGATGAGATTAGGAACTAATAAGGAAAATGGAAGAAGTCAAGATGTGGTGAGACTCAATACTTCCCTTGGTTGGGGATATATGTGAAGTATGAGTGGAAGAAACTATGAAACTGGATCTAGCGCCAGGGGGATGACTAGACGTGGGTAAAATTGTGCCAGAGGCGTGACAAAGTGGAAAAAATAAGAGATTAGAGGTACATGGACTGTGGGATACTTAGGGTTTATGGATGATGTCAACAAGAGTAGAAGGTAATGAATGCCCCAACCAAGGGTGACATGGGTTTCTTTGTCGGAAAAAAGAAGGACGCCAAGGGCGAAAAAAAATCTGTGTAAATGATGGAAACAAAATGATTTTTACAATGACCAAATGAATAAAGAATAATTTGGGTTGAGTGTACAGATACAGAAATGGGTGATCCAGTGCAAGATGGCTTGGCCTATGAGGGTGCAATTTGTGTGGAGAACTGGTGGAGGGTGGGGGCCCCATGGCTGTGTTTTTATATGAGGTAAATGAATGGAGGGCAATTTGCAGATGGGAAAACTGATTGTGGATGAAATGGAGGGTTAATGATACTGTGGGAGTGCATTCAAATGAGAAACACGAGGATATATCCAGGGAGTCCATTTGAGAAATATAACATAATGATGAGAAGGAGTATGTGGTTGATTATGGAACATGCATAAGACTATCGGGACTCCCATCCCTAGGGGGTCAAAGTAGCATGAGTGTCAAAGTGAGAAGGGGACTATGAATGGGAAAACTCATGTAGGGGAGAGTGCTACCTAGTGACAATACTAAAATGTAGTGGAGGTGATAGTACTACAGAGCCAAATGTGAGGATCCTATAGTAAAGTGTCAGGGGGTTTGAATGGGAGATGCAATTGATATTCAGAGGGAATGATTACATGCCAGTGTTGAGCATATACATGAAGGGGTTGTGCTCATTTTTGATGACAAAGTACCTGAACACATGAAAACCAAATACCCAACGTGAACAATATATGAAGACAAAAAACATATAATAGTTATTTCATAATTTTGAACATGAGCATGTGTACCTTGACGTGATTCGAGAAAAATGTTCCTCCAGGGCCGAGGATGGATGGTGACCCAGGGAATGTGACTGTGTAGGTGGTGGGATCATAATCCTGTGGTTGAAGACAGATGGAAAAATGGATGCGTTGAGCTCCAGTAATTGAGCATGGAATTTTGGGGAAAAGGGACTATATATAGCTATGGGGCTCACAATGCCACCTCATTTGTACCTTCTTCCATAGTGAGTTGACAAGAGGTTTTTAGAGGATATTTGGAGATTATCGGAGTTCAAGCGAGTTGATCTAGGATTTTCTAGAGCCAAGTTAGTGGTATCATCCTCCTGCATAATAGTTAGGGTTTCTTTTCTGGGTAGGGTCGTACGGATGGTCGTACTAAGGGTTTATGTAAGGGTGGTCCCCCAAGTGCATGGGCAATCAAAGGATACCCAAACTGAGGTGGGCAACCGTGTTGAATAAATTCATGTATGGGAGTGTGTGGGTGAGTAAAATAAGTGTGCATTGGATGCACACCTATTCAAAGTATAGTTGTGCACTGTGCCCAGTTGTGTAGTGAACAGGTGTGCATGAATGCGTGCATGTGGGTGTGACAAATGTGCATTGATGTGCATTTGTTTCTTCGAAAGTTGTGCATTGATGCACAAATGTGCAAAGAATAAGAGCATGTGTGTGTGCATCTGTGGGGAGTTATAGATGTGCACTTGAGGAAAAGATGGGGGGTGTTGAATATATATATATATATATATATATATATATATTTTTATGAATGATGGTGATGATCAAGTGTTGTTTGTGTGAATGCAGATACTCAGTTTAGGATGCCATTCAACTAGAGGGAGAGGGACAGGGAGTGCATCAAGGAGGTGGTGAGAGATGAGTCAGGAATTTGGGGACCTTTGGTATCCCGTGGGCTACTAAATTTCTTCGACTTCCCACTGATATGGGCGCAAGAGTACCTACTGAAGTATCTTATTTCTATGTGGAGCACTAAAATACAATGATTCATTGTGCAGGGGGAGAAGTTGACATTCTCTTTGATGGAGGATGTGTATTTATTGACCGATCTCTCTTTTCAGGGGAGGGCCCTACTTGTTGATCCCTAGTTGCGAGGGGATGTTCACTTGGGAAACTTCTTGCGGAGGTATTGTTTGAGGTTGAACTTTATGTAAAGTTCGATCGTTCAGATTGAGGCCATGGATTCACTTGGTCATCGTTTCATCGCAATGATGATTGTGAGGATCTACAGATCCTTAGAGACTCAGTGAATCAGTGGTGTTATGCTGAGGATTATAAAAAGAGCATTAGTTGGAGAGTTTTTTTCTTGGGGCTTGATGTTACATGCCAAGATAATGGGGCAACTTAACTACTGTCTATCCGCCGACTCTGGTGAGTTTTCCTTTGTGTTGATATTGGTGGCATGGTTTTTGGGGATGGTGCCCATGTTGTGCCTTAGAGTGTTGTTGTCTATGGCTGATGTACGAGAGCCACGAATTATGCAGTGGACATCGATTTTGGTACGGAATGGGGGTGGTGGGGGTGGCCATTATTTTGTAGCCGATATGGTGCGTGTGTGGTGTCATATGGAATAGATCATACTGAAGTTCCCATATGATGGGATGGACTTTTGATAGGACCCAAATATGGTTTTACCTTTTGGAGAGGATTGGGATCATAGAGGCATGTTGGTGTACTTGATGACATGGATGGAGGACGGTGTTGCTGAAAAATTTGACATATTGTCGTTAACATCTATCGAAGCTAAGGTAGTGTAGGGAAACGGTGAGTGTAGTGGCCATAATCTAAATAGATGGCAGATCCAAATCTATTTCACAACCCTTTATTTCCTATAGTAAGGGATGCAGTGGTAGTACTAGGTGTGCTTAGTGAAGCGGTGAGTGAGGTGGTTGC
The DNA here is from genome assembly GCA_009831015.1 of Picea engelmannii. Classification (NCBI taxonomy): domain Eukaryota; kingdom Viridiplantae; phylum Streptophyta; class Pinopsida; order Pinales; family Pinaceae; genus Picea; species Picea engelmannii. Next base: position 189,729 of record ML778024.1, on the reverse strand, counting down.
TTGAGGGAGTTGGATAAAATTGTGTAACTCAGGGAGAGAGGGAAATATATTGGTGGGGTGTCCCTGTTTCTTTTATAGTGTGTAAGGAGGTTGAAATCAGGGAGGAAGTGGAGTCGTGGGCTATTTCTTCTTCCATCTGAACCCAACCATAGTGGTGGTGCTAGAAAATGGGGGTGACGGTGGTGTCATCGGAGTTAGGATTGGAATGTGCTTCGGGATTCCCTTTATTTGGGGAGGGCGGGATGGTTAATGAACCATTGTGGGTGGGTGTAAATACCATACAAGAATGGTAGGCGGAAGGGTAAGTGTTGCGGCTACCTGGAAATCTTGTACTCCCGGTGGGGCGTACAAGAAGGGAATTTGAGTAATGGCTTTGGGGATTGTCTACCAAATCAAGATTTGACCCTCAAGGAGGGTGAAATAGGGGTTGTGTGGTGTCCTATGGTTCTCAGTGGATTCCTGAGGTAGGATTTCTTCTATTAGTGGGACGTCAGGGAGTGGAGAAGCCTTTGTGGGAGGAATGGTATCTCCATTATCTATTTCGTTGAAATATATGACACATACTTGTGCTAAGGGGTGTATGAGAGGTGGTGCTCCATGATATGCCCCCCAAAAAGATGGGTCCTTGAAAATTTTGGGTCCCATATCCATGATTGGATATGCATTGGAACTAGTGCAGACAAGAGGTAAGATGTTATCGATGTTATAGGAACGGTTAGGATCATAATGCGAAACTTTGTCGATGGTGATGATATTCTTGTTGTGGGGGAACATCATTGTTCAAAGCATAAAAGAGGCCACAACCTTCATAGCATATTTAGCTATGTCCAAACAAGATGTTGTAATCGAGAGGTGTGTCAATAACTTCAATGCCGATAAGGATGGTTTTTCCCCCGAGTTCAATGGGGACATTTTGAAAGATCCCTTCAGGAGAGGATAGTCATCCATCATAAGCTCTCAGAGTGATAGCGGATGGAATTATCTCAGGGGAGCCAAGTTTATGCCATACTATTTTGGAAATGATGCATGTGGATGCACCTTCATCAATGATACATTGATGAACTGTGATGTTTTGAATTTTGACTGGTATCTGGAAAGATACCAAAGTGGGGAGATGAGGTTTCGCACAATCTAGATCGATTGTGATGAGCCTAGTATCAACATCATCAAATTCCCCCAAGGCGGAAAGAAATGATTTCCATTGAGTGGGACAAGTTTGGAGGACCTCCGAGACTGACATGGATGCAAGAGATTGCGCCAACTCATCGAACAAACTGTAATTGTGTGTCACCCTATCCATAGGGTTATTGACATTCTGTCGTAATGGGATACAAGGAATACGAATGGGGGGATTAGTGTTAGGGAATAGAATCATCAAGGGTTGTCTTGTTGTAGTTGGAGCTACTTCTGAAATGGTTGGAGGAGCTTCAGGGGGTGCGTTGTATTGACGAATGTGTGTTTTTAGAAGAATTTCTTCTTCTCTCATGAGGAGGATGTTGTGATCCACCGGATCCCCAGGGTTTGGATACTATCCCATATGTGGTGGGGTACGATGCATCTTCTACTGTGTATTCATCACAGCTTGATGTGGAATAGGTTTTTACAACACAGTCGGGGGTGGTTGCTGCAAATACTATTGTGGAGCCTGTTGAGGGGCAGGCGGTGCTAGAGGATGTGGCGCATTCATGGAATCTTTCATTCATTTAAAGTCAAAAATTTTGTGGAAATGGTTAGTATAATGACCATGCTCACTGCAAAGGGCACAACGATAGTTAGATCGGATATTTTTGTTGTTCCTCCCTTGGCGTTTTTTTTTGTTTCCCCCTTGGGGGTTCTGGTTTCCCCTAGTAGGTTTGTTTTGTTGGGGATTATTTCCCCCTAGTCCTGGGTTATTATTTTTTTGTCTTTTCCCTTTCTTTTTGGAATTATTTGGCTGATGGGTCAGATTTTTCATATACAGTTGCTCAAAATTTTTAAATTGTTGAATGGCAGAGAGTTGAACAAAGTTTACCCCAGCATGTGCTTATCCTTGCGAAGGAGAAATGGGTTGTGGAGGACCAGGGGATGGAAAATACATATTATTTTGTGTTAATGACCTATAGGGTGCATAGGAAGGCATAATGCTTTGACTAGTGCTCAGGGTGCAATATGAGGTAAAGGGGGTACCAGAACTTGGTTGGATAGTCGAGTGCATCATGGGTGTTGACGAGGGTCCACTCATGGGTGGAGGGAGGAAAATAGGGTATGGATGCTAATAAGGGGGGGGAAGAGGGTAACAAGGGAGTCCTCCATACATCGGCAGATATTGGGGTGTATCATACATACGTGGTGGTTGGATGTATGGATTTTGGTGTGTTGTTTTACCAATCAAGCCATTCATTGAGTCAGACAACCCAGGTTTGTCCTGGTTGAATGGTATGGGTCTCGGGGCGTCTGGTATTACTATGTATAAGTATCTTGACTATGCATAAATGAGGTCATACTATTGAGCCTTGCTGATGGATGCTTCTTCAGTTTGGGGGAAGGTGGATTATCCACCAGAAAGAGAATTTCGAATTGCCTTTTAAAGAGTCGATTTGTAACTAAAGTCTCAAGTCTACTTCTATTTTCGAACTAAAGTGTAATGTTGAGTTTTAATTGAAGTCTTAAGTCTAGTTCTATTTTCGAACTAAAGTGTAATATTGAGGTACAACTGAAGTATCAAGTCTAGTTCTATTTTCGAACTAAAGTGTAATGCTGAGTTGCAACTGAAGTATCAAGTCTAGTTCTATTTTCGAAATAAAGTGTAATGTTGAGTTGTAACTTCAAAGTCTTAAGTATAGTTCTATTTTTGAACTAAAGTGTAATGTTTAGTTGTAACTGAAATCTCAATTCTAGTTCTATTTTCGAACTAAAGTATACCAGTCTCAAGTCTGGTTCTATTTTTGAACTAAAGTATACCAGTCTTAAGTCTAGTTCTATTTTCGAACTAAAGTGTAAATCTGAGTTGAAACTAAAGTCTCAAGTCTATTTCTATTTTCGAACTAAAGTATACCAGTCTCAAGTCTATTTCTATGTTCAAACTAAAGTATGAAGTTGAGTCATGATTAAAGCATGTAAACAATTTACTATTTCGAGCCTCTCCTCTTCTCCTCTTCAGCCAATATAGGCATAGGTCAACCCCTCTCTTCAACACAGTTTTGATATGCACGTTAAGGGAGAAGCAATAGAGGAGCATATCAGTGATAAAGAAGCAGCATATCAGTGTTGTATATCAACAATAGAGGCTGCATATCAGAGGCATATATCAACAACATATCAGTGTTGTATATCAACAATAGATGTTGCATATCAGAGGCATATATCAACAACATATCAATTTTGTATATCAACAATAGAGACATCATATCAAAGGTGTATTTCAACAAGGTCTCTTAGTTCTTTGTGAGATGAGAGTCATCTTGGCAAGAACTTTAAGAGAATAACATTCATGGTGGATATTTGTAAGTGATCTTACATTACTAATGCAATAAAAGAATATCATTTGTTGGGGTTCTTCTCCTTGTACACGGTTTCCCAGGGTATATGTGTTGTTGATGTGCATTCTTACTTATCTACCTAGTTATTGCTATTCAGTTATGATTTGGTATTTTTGAAGTGTATTAAGATGGAATCAAAGTGTTGAAGAAAATAAAAGAATTAATCCGCATAAGAAATCAAACTCATAATTTAACACTGCATTCTCAAGAAGTTAATATTTCAGAATTTTAAAGTTTTATAATACATAGGAAAAAAATTGAACTAGGGAAAGTAATCAAGTGCTTAGTTCACCATTAACACTAAACCAAAATCCATATGCAAAATCATGATGTGATTACTGTAATGTTATTTTGTCAAAAATATCTAAGATCACTTTTATCAGCAAGAAAAAATATATGTGAATTAATAAATATGTGCATTAAAAATAAATCAATCCCAATGTAGTAATTTTAATACTTGTACTTGAAGCCCTACATAATCCAAGTACAGATAACCGAATTGAAAAGTCTCTAGCTAAATTTGGGAACAAAATGGTGCTACATCATAGCCTTATTAAAAAAGGCACACAATAAAAAAAAAATTATGATGAAATTAGAAATCAAAACCAACAAACAAAAAAGTGAAGATCCTCTAGTGGAGGGTGCCCAAAAAGCATGGATAAAGTGACCATTGAGAATTTTATAAAAACAGAGAAACTATAATGGATGGTGTTAGAAACGAATGGATAAAGTGAACCAATAAGAGAGCCTCTAACAGAAGGAAAAGCATGGATAAAGTGACCGTTGAGAATTTGAAAAAAACCAGAGAGACTGGTGCCGGAAAATAATGGATAAAGAGAACCAGGAAAATAAATATAACCAATAAGAGAGCCTATAACTCAGGAAAAACATGGATAAAGTTAGCATTGAGAATTCTGAAAAAAACCAGAGAGTCTATAAGGTGTCGAAAAAGCATGGATAAAGCGAACAATTGAGAATTTGAAACAAGCATGGATAAAGTGAACTGTTAAAATTTTTCTCATAATAGTAGAGACGAATTTTGTCTTATAAGTAATAGATAGACGCTTCCAGAGAGGGAGGCAAAAGTGGGAAACAATCTATTCGTTGAAGGGAGGTTGGATAAGAGATATATATCTCAAATCTTCCTAGGTTTCAACATTTTTCTCCTCCTCTATCTATTCTCAGTCTGGTATGTCTATGTGCTTGGCTGTCTAAGCACGTGTGTGATTTGAATCTAGGTCGACTCTTAGTATGATCCTCTGTGCACTCTAAGATTGGGTAGAGTCTGAGTGTGATCATGTCTGGTCGATTTTGAATCAGTGATGTTGTGTGTAATAGAGGAGTGGAGGAAATTGGATCATCCACAGGAGAAAACAAATTCAAGGGAAGGGTGACTAAGTTGCTCAACCATGGTCCTTCAATGATATATTTTATTATTATTATTTCCTCTGCACTATGCTCTTCTTAGAAGTCCTACATTGTTTTGTAAATTCATTCAACAATATTAATTATTCCTTCTTATCCCAAATATCATTGCAAATATAAAGTTCCTTTGTTTCTGTAAATTTGATTGCAAATATTTCAGCATGTTCTGTACGATGCAAATATAACATAACATTCCTTTCTTTCTGTAAATTTGATTGCAAATCTTTCAGATTCAACTTGTTCTGTACGATATGGCATTGGTTGGAAAATGTCAATGGAGGATTCAAGCCCTTCCAAACCCTTTCACAAATGAATTGATTTAGCTTATGTTTTCTTCTCTCAATAGTTTACCCGTGATGCCATTTCTCTACTTATCTACCATGTTGAATAAATTTAATCTTTCAATTTCACCTTAGTTTAGCTAGTCTACTTATTAAATTTAGATTTGGAGTTGTTAAATAAAATTTAAAAAAATGTCACCTCAAGGAAAACTACAATGACTCTGATGTTGCCATTAACAATCTTAATTTTGTGCGTGGTATATTATAATCGAGGTATCAAGTTATATTATGTAATTTTGTAAATAAATTCAATTTCAAATTCAATAAATTCATTATCATATTATATAATATAAATAAATTTAATTTTAAATTCAATATCATATTATATAATATAATTCTGGTAGTGTTCTCACCACTTCATATTTAACGTTAACGTTATTGAGTTGATAGAAAAGATATGGCTGAAAACTAGTGCTTTTGCGTGCGTACAAAATTTTCTTTTTACAATTACTTGGCTTCTATTAGAAATGGAAAAATCCTAATTTAAGCCGCCCTCACCATGCAATTCAGTTTCACCTTAAAATACTTATTAAATTTAGATTTGCAGTTGGCCTCTAAACTCCAATGATATCTACTATATATGTAAATAGTTCTTTTGTTTTTAGTGTACAATCAAAATTATTTTATTACCTCGACGTATATTATGTTTTAACTTTATATATATATATATATATATATATATATATATATATATGTGTGTGTGTGTGTGTGGGGGGTGTATCAATAATTTTTTTTATTTTAAGATACTGAAAATTATGTGAAATATATATATATAGTGTTATAATTAATTTTTATGTGGATTTTTCTTTGTTTTATTTTGGGATGTACATTTATAGCATCTATTTATTATAGGTTTGATGTCACTTTATGATTTCACTTGTATTGTTTTGTATTTTATATTAGAAATATGTGATTTTTACTTCAAATTTCAAATAACATAATGAATGTGTGATTTTTTATTTCATATTAAAAAATGGATTTGACAACCGAGGTTATAAATTTATCGAAAAAATTATTTTCATTTTAAAGTATTGTGTGAGGTTTGGGAATAGGATTTAGGATTAGGGTTTGGGATATAAGATTAAAAGGGAGGGATTATGTACAATTAGGCTTAGGCTTAGGATAAGGATTTGGGTTTAGGCATAGGCTTGGAGATTTAGACATATGATTGAAGTTGGAGGTTAGGCCAGGATAGGTAAGAATATCCTATCTAGGCTAGGCTAGATTAGTCTATGTATGTTAGATTAGGTTAGGTTAGGTTAGCATCATCTAGGTTAGGCTACACTAGAGTAGGGTAGGTTAAGGGAGAGGAGGGAATGGTAGGCTAAGCTAGCTAGGTTAGGGTAGGATAGGTTATATTAGACTAGGCTAGGGTAGGTTTAGGTAGGCTAAGGTAGGTTATTCTAGGATAGGTTAGGGATATGTTAGGGGAGGATAGGGTAGGCTAGGTTAAAATAGGTTAGGTTATTCTAGTTTATTTAGAGTAGGCTAGGTTGGGAAGGGAAAGGTTAGGTAAGGTAGGGTTAGGATAGGATAAGATAGGTTATGGTAGGATAAATTAGACTATCTTAGGGTAGGTTAGGTTAAAGTATTCTAGGATAAGTTGGGTTATGCTAAGTTAGGCCAAGTTGGGTTGGGATAAGTTGAGTTAAGGTAGGATAGGTTAAGATAAGACCGTTTCGAGTAGGGTTAGGTTGGTTTAGGCTAAGCCAGTTTATGGTAGGTTAGGGTTTGTTTAGGCTAAACTAGGATCAAGAAGGTTAGGTTGTTCTAGGCTAAGTTAGGATAAGGTAGGTTAAGGTAGATTATGGTAGGCTATGCTAATTTAGGTTAGGGTTGGGTTAGTCTACACCAAGATAGGCTAACCTTGGGTGGAATAGGTTAGATAGGTCAATCTCAGCTAAGCTTGGGTAGCGTAAGCTAGAAAATGTTAGGTCAGGCTTAGGCTAGTGTAGTGTAGGCTAAGCTAGGGTAAGGTAGGGTAGGTTAGGGTAAGTTAAAGTAGGATATGCTAGGATAGCATAGACTAGGGTGGGAAAGAGTAGGTTAGGCTAGTGTAGGCTAGGGTATGTTAATCGGCTTGGTTAATCTAGGCTAGCATAACTTAGGCTAGGTTTGTTGGGTTAGGGTAGGTTATGCAATGTTAGGGTAGGCTAAGTTATCTTAGGTTAGGATAGGTTATGTGAGGTTAGGGTAGGATAAGTTATATTAGGTTATACTAGGCTATGTTAGGGTAGGATAAGTTAGATAAGAGTAGGTTTAAGTAGAGAAGACTAGGTTAGGCTAGTGCAGGCTAAGTTAAGATAGGTTGGGCCATGTTAAGTTAGATAATAATAAGTTTAAGGTAAGGTAGGTAAGCTTAAGTTAAGTTAGATCAATATTAAATAGGGTAGGCTAAGATAATCTAGGGTAGGATGGGGTCAACTACACTAGGATTGGCTAGGCTAGGTTTAGGTGGGCTAACTTATGCTATGTTGGGTTCAAGTAGCCTAGGCTGTGAGAGTATGTTAGGCTAGGGTAGAATAGGATAGGCTAAGGAAGGTTAGGATAAGCTAAGAAATTATAGGGTAGGTCTTCCTAGGGTAGGATAGGTTATTTTAGGTTAGGCTAGGTCATGTTGAGCTAGGATTGGGTTATTCTAAGATCTGGTCAAGTAGGGAAGGTCAGGGTATGCCATGCAACGTTAGGAAGGTTTGGTTAAGCTAGGTTAGGGTAGAGTATATTAGACTAGGCCGAGATAGGCTAGGTTAGGGTTGGGTATGTTAGGATAGGATATGTTAGGCTAGGCTAGGATAGGGTAAGGATGGTGTTGCACCTCTTTTGTCACCTAAATGAGAAAAATAAGGGTGCTTACAAGCCCAGTTGGGTAATCTAGGCAAGACAATAGTAGAGGAAAGAGTTAGAAATATAAAGCATAAAAGATAAGCAAAGAATTAAAATAAGAACAATGAAAGGGATTAAACTAGAGTGAATAAGGAAATTAGAACAAGAAATAAAAAAGAATCATGCCACCAATGGAAAGGATTGTATTAGTGGAAAGAAAACACCAAAGAGAAAGTGAGACTTTGGGTCCCCTCTTCCTCCAAGGGAGGGCTCTTTCACTCAAAAGGTGAAAGAGCCCTCCCTTGAAAGCAATGGTGAAAGAATCCCAAGCTCATTCACTCAAAAGGTGATGTGAATAGCTCAAATGAAATGATCCTTGTATGCTCTTGACAAGGAAAGAGGATCTTCCAAGAGAATATAGGCAGCATAACAATACAAATGAATTCCTTGAAAATATAGTGCACCCATGGCCTCTTTTTATAGCATAACTTTGATGCATTATTCAACCATCTTTTAGTGTTAACAAGGGGCCTTTTAGGGCACCCTTAGGTCTTTTACCAGCCCCCTAGTTAGATTTAGCTGAGATTTGGGTGTCAAATCGACTTGGAAGCTGAACCAGAAGTGGGTGGAGAGTCGACCAAAATCATAAATGCATCATTCTGAGGTGTGCGCGGATTTTAGCATCCACGATCACGCATGCACACTTTTTCGGGGTTTGAAACTGGCACACATGTGTGTGATTCTTGTATATCCTTAGTGCATGGTGATTTTATAACTGGTTGTATAGTTTTGGACCTTTTGGAAATACATTTTTGGTCATTTTTGGTCCATGGGTGAGCTAATAGTTGTTTGAAGATGCTGGATTTCTGTAACCATTTGCAGATGAAATTTCAGTGATAATAGATTCCCCCTCATGGATGAGGTTAGGAGCATACGTATAGCTGATATTCATGAATATTTCTTCTACTAAGAGTGTCTTTGTAAGAAAGAGAGATAATGAGAGTATCAAGAGTAACCTGTTGGAGGGAGAGGGGAACCTGTAGGACCCAACCTTTTGGAAGGTGTAAAAATAAATTGTGTACAAATGAGGCGGGCATGTCCCATCCTCGTGTCATGTAACTCAAAAATGTGTAATACGGTAACTGAAGCTGTGTGTTGGTGTTGATGACCGAAGTGCCCTCAGGGGCCTGTTCATAATAGAAGAGGATAATTCTAATGGTGAATAAAATCTGAAAAGAGGCGATGACACTTAGAGGAAGTATCGAGGATTCACATGCATGGATGGCCTCACAATGTTCAGAGGTCTTCAGAAAATATAAAAACAACTGCACTAGTCGCAAAGTAAGACCCACCGCAACATGAGAAAGTCTCGAAGTCGAATGTGGTGGGGGTCAACGACATCAAAGAGAAATGATGGTTCTGTCTGTGTCATCCAAGACTCCTCGTTGTAAAGGTAATGAGACTCAATATATTGTCGCCCTACTATAACTGTGCTGATGTTGAAAGAAAGGGAGACGCGACTTCAAGAAGCAGAGGGATTCATGAAATCCACTTGGACAAAATCAGGAACTGATGAGTAACATGGATGAATTCAAGGAGTAATGAGACTCAAGACGACCTTTGGTTGGGGAGCGATGTAAAGTGGCAGCAACGGTGAAAATGGATCTAGTGTCAGGGGGACAACTAGATGAGGGTAAATTGTGCCAGAGGCGTGAAAAAATGGAGAAACACAAAGATCAAAAGGTGTCTGGTCTATAGGATACTCGGGGTTTATGGATAATTTCATTGATGTAAAGAAGTGAAAGAATGCCCCAACCAAGGGCGACAAGGGTTTCTTTGCCGGGAAAAGGAGGGTCGCTAGATGTGACAACAGAAAGCTATGAAAACATAGAAAAAGGGTTTGTACAATTACCAAAAGAATAAAATATAAATTGGGATAACTATGCAGATACATAAATGGGTGGCCCAGTGTAACATGTCTTGGCTTGATGATGGCGCAAGTTTCTTTGGAAAACAAGTGGAGGGTTAGGGCCCCATAGGAGGGTTTCTGTATTGGGGAAATGTATGGAGGAAAAGCTACAGATAGGAAAACTCACGGTGGATGGAATGGATGGTTAATGATACTGTGAGGGTGCAGTCAAAATAGAAGCATGATAAAGTAACCAGGGAGTCCATTTGGGTACGTTAGCAAAATGAGGAGAAGGAGTATGTCGTTGCTTCTTGACATTATGTAAGACTATTGGGACTCGCATCCCTAAAGGGTGAAAACAACATGAGTGTCAAAATTCCTAGGGGAACTATGAATGGGACAACTCATATGGGGGAGAGTGCTACCGGGTGATAGTACTGAAATGCAGTGGAGGTGATAGTATTGCAGAGACGGATATAGGGATCCTAGAGGAAAAGATGAGAGGGTGTGATTGGGTGATGAATTTTGATATTCAAAGGGAATGACTACATCCCAGTGTCGATAATATACCTGAAAGGATATTATCGAGGTGTAATGATCAGGTACCTATACACATGAAAACTGAATACTCGACATGAAATATATCTGAAGAGAAATATCACATAGAAGTTATTTAATAAGGTAAGCATGTGTACCTGAGCGAAATATGATAAAAATGCCCCTCGAGGGCTGAGGATGGAAAGTGGCCCAAGGAATGGAATGGTGTTGGTGATGGGATTCTGACCCTATAGTTGGAGACAGATCATAAAACGAACAATCGAAGCTCCCGGAATTGAGTTTGGAAGTTTGGAAAAAATGGACTATATATAGTTCTAGGGCCCGCAATGCCACCTCATTTGTACTTGCTATCGTAGTGAGTGGATGGGTAATTGGAGAGGATATTTGGAGATTCTGGGTGATAGAGGTAGTCGTTCTATGATCCGCGGGTGTCAGGTTAGTCACCACATCCTCCTACATAGGAATTAGGATTTTTTTTTTTGGGCAGGGTTGTACGGGGGTCGTACAAGGGTTTTTAGTGAGTGTGGGCCCCTCAGTGTGCGGGCAATCAAATGATTTTCTCACATGTGTGTGTGGTTGTATCTTCGACAGCCGCGCACGGGGGCACTCAAATGAAGAAAAAAGGAATGCATGGGATGCATGCCTATGTGAATCACATCGACGCATGCATGCGTGGTTGTGATCCTAACATGTGTGCATATGTGCACAACTACGTGATGAGCAGTGACACCCAAAGGCACATTTGTTTATGTGACAAGGGCACATGCATGCGACCATATGTCACCGACAAGCGCACATGTGTGTGCGATTGTGGGATGGATAAGCGTGCATATGTGTGTTCTTGCGGGGAAAACAACCGTGCCCTTGAGGCAAAGCTGAAATGTTTAAAAACTTGAATTTTTGGATTGTTTAGATATTTTTAATGGGTTTTGATGGTTGATCATGTTTTGTTCATGTGGATGCAGGTGACCACTGTGACGATGTTGGTGCATTGGAGAGAGAGGGATTGGTCACACCCAGGAGAGGTAGTGACCAATGAGGAGCCAACAGTCTGGGATACTTTGGTAGCTTGTGGGCTACTGAAGTTCTTTGAGTGCCCCCTGATACGGGCATAGGAGTACCTCTTGTAGTTCTTGATTCAGATGTGGAGTTCGGATCTACATTGTTTTATGGTGCGGGGTGAGTAGCTGGCCTTCACTGTAATGGAGGATGTATATTTTTTTATTGGGCTCCCTTTTCAGGGAACTCCCTTACCGACGGAGCCCATAGTACCTGGGGATGGGTAGTTGGTTGTCTTAGGCTGGAGGTATAGTATGAGGGAGAACTTCAAATCAGGCTCTGTGGTGAGTATTGGGGTGATGGACACCCTTGTTTGTCATTGTGTGGTACAGATGGTTGTGAGAGTATATGGGTCCCTTGCAACTCAACAGATCAGTGGTGGTCAACTGAGGATTATGGAGAGGGCACTGGTAGGGGAGCATTTTTCTTGGGGCTTGATGTTGCATGCCAAGATGTTAGGGTAGCTAGACAGGTGTCGAGCTACAGACTCAGGGGATTTTTCCTTTGGGTCTATCTTGGTGTCATGGTTCCTAGAGAGGGCACCTATGTTTCACCTAAGAGTATTTTTGGGCACACCTGGTGTGCGAGAGCCACGACTGAGGCGGTGGGAGACAATTCTGATTCGTAACAGGGGTGGGCAGGGTGGCCACTATTTCATGGTCGAGGCTACACAGGTGTGGCATCAAATGCCATAGATCTTATTGCGATACCCGTATTTCAGGCTGGACTTCCGGGATGATCTCGAGATGGTGTTACCCCCAAGAGAGGTGTTCGACCACAGAGGTATGATGTGATATTTTGATTTTTTAGATAGTATAACATGTATATTTTTATGTATGGGTGGATGTTGATGCTATAATTGGTTTGTTGTATGTGCAGATGTGGGGCCTTGTGGGCACGAGGTTGAGATGTTTAGAGTGCCATCTCGTCAGGGGCCGGTGAGACCTCTGCAAGGACAACTGTGGGCAGGAGAGAGGAAACGATGGGAGGATGCTGAGGTGAGACCTGTTGATGAGGAGAGAGAGGCTAGGATATTCCTCTTTGAAGAACCTAGTGCAGGGTCGTCACACGCTCCTCCGGCTGAGGGCAGGGGAGAGTTTGAGGATATTCGTCGCCTCTTGGAGGCGGTGCTATAGGGAGTGCCCGAGGACATGTGGTCACAAATCTAGGATGAGGGAGTCCTAGAGTAGTGTGTGGGTGTTTTGTTGGTGTGGCGGACCATGGTCCGGAGAGCACCAGTAGCAGGTGTTGCGATGATTGGGCGACTGCCCCCAGGTCCAGAGGGGATGATAGTTGGTGGGGCACCACCTCCTAAGAGAGGGCCAGGTGGTGGTGCTCTAGAGGCACCATGAGTGTTGCTATATGTATTTTTGTATTTTTGGGTATGTATATAGGCTTGTGAGTCTACTTGGTGTGGTGACACTAGTTTTGTATCTATAGGGGCGAGGTGGTCCACTGACCTATGGATGTTGTATATGTACTATATTTTTTGTAAACATTTTGATGGCACATTTGATTGATATATGTATATATATATATATATATATATATATATATATATATATATATATATATATATATATATGGATATACATTTTGGGATCTTTTTGATGTTCACATGTGTTTTATGTTTTTGATGATGATGTCTAATTTATATGTTATGAGAGATTATTGATGTTTGATGTATGTGTACTGGTAGCTTGATGTGATAAATGCCAATCTAATACTAGGTTAGCCATGTTATCTTCTATTTGATTAAGTTATCTTGGAATATGTGTAAATGTAATGGAATCAAAATGTCTAGATAAAAGTCTAACTTGTAGGTATTTGTGAAAGAGGCAAGGATCACGAAGATGGTACACATTGTTGAGCTAGAGGACAACTAGTTGGGAATCAAGTAAAACACTAAGGTGACGAATATGGAAATGGATGGCCTCGATGAGGAGACCAATGTTGGTGGTGTATTCTTCTTGTTTGTTTGTTTCTGAGCCCAAACATATGCCGATGGAGTGGATCATTTCATGTGAGGGTGAATAGAGGGCCCAAGCGGCCGAAGTGAGATTTTGTGTCTAACGAATAGCTCTATCGATGTAACTGATGTGGTAGGCCGATGGAGGAGGTGTCTGTCAATAATACAAATGGTAAATTAGATGCAAGGTGTGTGGAAATAAGATTAAAAACTCTAAAAAATAATAAAAAAAAAAAATCCTAGTGTAGCATGACTACGCTTAGGCATAAAATTTCTTTAAGTACAACCTGTTGACGGGTTCTTTGAGAGGGTAGCCTTCGAGAGAGGCTAGGATGTATGCACCTTTAGTGAGGCAATGTTGGATGATGTAAGGTCCATGCCAAAGTGACTCAAATTTTCCATGGCCAAGGGTGTCTACAGTAATTCCACGTTGGGAAATGATGAACCTAAGGAGGCATCCAACAATGACATAGAACATGCACTTGAGGGGGTTTAAGCGGATGTTGTACCGACGACACCGTTGGAAGATGATTTGTAAATAATCAAGATGTTGAGTGTGTTTCTTGGATCAAACTGTGAGGTCATCCAATTATGCTAGGATGATATGAGTCAGATCATGAAAGTTGTATGTCATGGTGCATTGGAAAGTTGTGCCAGCATGCTTGAGGCCAAAGGGCATGACACGATACAAAAAATAGCCCCAAGGGGTAGTGAATGTGGTTTTATATTGATCAACTGAGTGAATTTGAATTTGGTTGTAGCCATAGAAATCGTCAATGAAGGACAAAGCCTCATGACCGGAACAATCATCGATAATTTGGTCGTTAAAGGGTGGGTGTTGATAAGTTGTCTTTGGGACAAGTGTGATTGAGATCACAAAAGTCTATGCAGACACGGATGGTGCCCTATTTTTTGTTAATAGAGACGAGGTTTGAAACCCATGACATATAGGTAATGGGGTAGATGAACCCTGCGGTTTGTAATTTTTCAATCTCGGCCTTGATGGCCGCTGCTTTGGATGGGTGTAGCGGACACTGCTTTTGACGAACAGGTGTGATATTAGTCCATGTGTCTATATGATGTACGACAATAGAATCATCAACGCCAGGAATCTCTGTATATCACCAGGAAAAAAGGTCATGGTATTCCTCGAAGAGGGTTTTGTAGGTTGTGATTTCTTCATGAGAGCATGCGACGCCAATGGTGATTTCCTCTATGACTTCAGATTTGATGGAAATGCCAATTTTGATGGTCGGGGAAATATTGGCCATACTACCTTATTCAAAAGAGTTGGGGGCAAGGATAGGGTTATTGAACCAATCTATATGCCCGTATGGGAGGAAATCTTTGGTTTCAACTGCGTATATGGGGTTTTTCTTAGGAGACATGAAGGCTTCCTATGAAGGAAAGAGTGCCTTGTGGTTGAGCACATCCCATGGGAAATTGGGGGTAGTTAACTCTTCGAGGATGTCCTCATCACAGTGGAACTATCAAGAATGTAAGGGATCCATAAGAGTAATGTTGGTGCCTGGTACTATGTGGTTTCCTTCTAATGGAGAAGGGGTAGGTGGGGTGATCCAAGGGGGTTGCGATGGTTCGCTCGACATAAACCAAATATCAAGATATGGTGGGTTGAAAATGGTAGTTGAGTGTATAATTTCTATGGGGAGATAAACTAGAGAGTTGGGAGGATTTGGAGGTAAATCCTCCTCGAGGCTATCCATGAACCACAGAGAATTGTGAAGGTTTGGGGGTAAATCCTCCTCTAGGCTATCTAGGAACCATAGAGGGGTAGGGAGTCCCTCTGTTTCAGGGGAAAAGATATAAACAACATCAGGAGAGGGAGGAGGTAGAATTCCTGGCGTTGATGGTGGTGCAATGATAGGAGGATTTTGAATTAGGACCATTTGTCGAAGCCTATATTCAATAATCGTGGGACACTGGTAGGTAAAATGGTCTAGCGAGTTGCAGAGAGAGAAAGGGCATCTCATTCATTTTTTGACTGAGGTTGTGACATAATGGATGTCAGCAATATGTGTTTGAGATGACGCAGATGGAGTGGGTTCTTGTTGAAATCTCTGGAGTACTTCCATTAGCATCTATTGGAATTGAGGTAAGGATGGACAATGGTGTGTGTAATGGACATATTCTGAAAGTATGGCGCATGCGAATTTGGTTCGCAGTCCTTTTCTACTGGTGTTAGGGGAGACAATGAGAGTACTTGATGAAGCCACGAGTTTTGGTAGTGCTTGAGGGAGTTGAATTAGATTGCATAGCTTTGGTAGAGATGGGCATTTGTTGGTGGGGTATCCATCATTCTTGCATAGTGTGTAAGGAGGTTGGACACGTGGGGGTAAAGGAGTGGTGGGATATTTCTTCTTTCGTCTACCCTCCACTGTAGTAGTGGTGCTAGCAGGTGGGGGTGCGAGTGGTGTGGTGGTAGTAGGTACTAGAATCTGCATCGGGATTCCTTCGATTTGAGGAGGGAGGGATGGTTGAGAGACCATGGTTGGTGGATTTAGATACCATACTGGGATTTCCAATACCATATTGGGAAGGGTAAGCATTGTGGCTACTTGGAAATCTTGTATTCCTTGTGGAGGGTAAAAGAAGGGGATTTGAGTAAGGGCTTGGGGGATTGTCTCCCAAACCAGGATATGACCTTAGGGTACGGTGAAATTAGGGATAGGTTAAACTAGAGTGTTTTCAAGGAATTCCTAAGGAAGAAGCTCTGCGACTAGTGGGACATCAGGCATAAGAGAGGCCTCATTGGGAGGAAGGGTATCTCCAATTTCAGTTCCATTGGATGAGATGATACATACTTGTGCGGGAGGATGAATGAGTGGAGGTTCTCCATGGTATGTCCCTATCAAGGATGGGTCTTTGAAAATTTTAGGGCCCATCTCGATGAGTGGGTAAGTATCGGAATTAGTGTGGATGAAAGGAGGGATGTTATCGATGTTGGCAGAAGGGTTAGGCTTGTAATGGGAAACTTGATCGATGGTAATGCTCTTCCCATTATGGGGGAACATCATGGTTTAGAATATGGAAGAGGAAATTGCCTTCATATCATACATTTATCTATGACCGAACAAGATATTGTAATCGAGTGGGACATCAATAACCTCAATGTCAATAAAATTGGTTTTTCCCCCGAGTTCAATGGGGACATTCTGGAAGATCCCTTTGGGGGAATATAGTCATCCGTCATAAACTCTTAAGGCAATGGCAGATGGTATGAGTTATGGGGAACCTAGTTTCATGTGGATGCACATTCATCAATGATGCATCGATGAACTGTAATGTTCCGTATTTTAACTGGTATTTGAAACGTGATAAGAGCCCGGGATGAGGCTCTTCGCTATTGATATCAAATGTCACGAGTTGGGTATCAGAGGAGTAGACTACACCTAGGGTGGAAAGTAATGACTTTCGATGAGTGGGACAAGTTTGAAGGACTTCTAAAACTGTCATGGCAACAGGCGATTATACCAAGTCATCGACCAAACTATAATTATGAGCTACCCTAGGCCAAGGTTTGTGAACATTCCTATTCAATGGGATATGAGGAATGTGAAAGGGTGTTTCAGTGTTAGGGTGAGGAATAAAAAAACGGCGTCTAGTTGTGATTGGGGGTGATTTGGATGCGGTAGGAGAAGAATTAGGAGGGGCATTGTACTGACAACTGTGTGTTTGTAGAAATACTTCTTCCTCGCTTGTAAAGAGGATAGTACAATCTACAGGATTGCCCGAATTGGGATATTGTCCCATTTTTGGTGGGGAAAGATGCATGTCTTGTTGGGTGTTCATAACTCCTTGGTGTGGAATGGGGTTTTGTAGCACGGCTAGGGGTGTCTACTGCACATATTTTTATTGGGCCTGTTGTGGGGTAGGTGGTGCTAGAGGACATGGTCCATTCACAGATTATTTCATCCATTCAAAGTCAATGATTTGGGGGAAATGGTGAGTATAGTGACCAAAATCACAGTAAAGGGCACAAGGGAAGTTGGTCTGAAGGTTGTTGTTAGTTTTTCCTTGGAATTTGTTATTTCCCCCTTGAGGGTGCTGGTTCCCTGGGTTCTGGTTGCCCCCAACAGGTTGGTTTTGTTGGGGATGATTCTCTTCGTGCCCTGGATTATTGTTTTTATGGTTTTTGCCTTTCTTTTTGGCATTATTCGATTGATGGGTTGGATTTTCCATATTCAATTGTTCAAAATTTTTATATTGCTGAATGGGAGAAGGCTGGACAAAATTAACCCCAGCATGTGGGTGTCCTTGTGGTGGAGCCATGGGTTGTGGAGGGACAGTAAATGGAAAGTATGGATTATGTTGTGGCAATGATCCATAAGGTACATAGGAAGTCATGGTGCTTTCTCTAGTCCTTAGGGTATAATTTGAGGTAGAGGGAGTACCATAATTTAGTTGGATAGGTGGGCGTATTGTGGGTGTCGACGGGGATCCACTTATGGGTGGAGGGGGGAAACATGGTATGGTTTTTGATAAGGGGGAGGAGGATAATAAGGGGGTCCTCCATAGACTAGCGGATATTGAGGTATGCCATACAGAGGTGGTTGTTGGGGCTGCGGATTGTGATGTGTGGTGTTACCAATCAATCCATCTACCGAGTGAGACATCGTAGGTTTGTCTTGGCCAAATGGTATGGGTCTCGGGAGGTTAGGTAATAATGTGTATAAGTATCCTCATTGTGAATAGATGAGGTCGTATTGTTGAGCCTTGCTAATGTATTCTTCTTTTGATTTGGGGAAGGTGGAAGCCACATCTTTGTCGAGGAGAGAGAGATGTGATATGAGAAACTAATCAAGGCAATGTTGTTTGGTGGTTTCTTCTTTTCACAAACTACTTCGTTGATGCCACTCGTGAATGTGGTTAGTGATATGTGTGGCTGAGGTTTGTTTAAAATCAGAGATTAGTTCAAGACCATTGTCATGGTGGATTGGTAATTGAAATAAGGTTAAAAAGGCTTTGTCCAAAGATTCAAAAGTCACTCGGGACCTGATTTTTCATCTACATACCACTTGGCTGATGGACCAGTGAGTGTGCATTGAAATAACCTTATTCGGATGGAATTGTCCATGACGTTGTTTGAAGAGAACCATAAGTGGAAGGTCATGACGTGGTTGGCAGGGTCATTTCCTTCCTTTCCTTCAAACTTGGGGATGTCTGAAGGTAGTTTGGTAAGCATTGCAGGCCATGTGGGGTCATGCAATATAGGATTATTTGTGAGTTTTCTCAGATATGGTATGTTGAGGGAAGTCAAGTATGGAATTTGGAGTGGTGGTGTAGGATTAGTTCCAGCCATGGTGTGAGTGTTGTGTGTACCTGACCCTTGAGGGGGACTTGGTGGGTTTGTACTACCCCCTTGAGAAGAAGTTGGCCTCCCTCTTCTCTGTAAAGGAAATTGAGTAGATGGTTTACCTTGGGAAGTGGACCCATGTAACGTGGAACCAAGCAAAGTTGATCCCAATACAGTAGCATTCATAGGGGTGTGAGAAGATGGAGCCGATGAGTTGGACAAACTAGGAACTCCTCCTAGAATAGGAGGGAGATTTAGCAAGCATCTGGAATGATGGGGGTTCTATCGGTCCCCTATGATGTCCGTCTATCTAAGTAGATGTGTGTAAGTAGTGATTAGAGAAATAAATGAACAAGAGCCTTTGCTGTAATTTTTTGAACCTTCACAATATATTTCGCAATCAAATGTAATCAGAAGGGCATCATACATAAAGTAATTTGATAAAGAAGCATATATGTGGATAGGTGGATTTTGTCTGCATGGGAGAACAAAGAAAACAAATTCTCGTGTCCTAAAAGATGTAATGTCCTTCATCTTAAATAGCACTAGACGTTCCAATAACACTTGATAGTGGGGTCTGAAGCCATCGAAAGAGAAACTAGTGAAGGATGAAGTGATCAGTTATAATGAGGGGTAGAGGGGGCATATCCTAAAAGAGATGGAAATATTTCCCAATAGACACATAAAATTTGATCAAGGTGGAATTGCAGCCCACAATTGCCACCTGGGTAGATGTCCTAAAATTTGGTCACTAGGTACCTCAGTCAAAGTGTGACATTTAGATTTTTGACCTTAGAAATGGGTCACAGGTTGGATTCTATCCAAGAGGTGGGTGCCTCAAGGGGGGACACAGAGAACAACTGGACCTCGGCCTTCAACCCTTCACGGGTATCTCTGTGCCTTATGGTGTACAAACACTTGACTTGGAGGATTTAAAGTTCCCTATTTGATAACTTCTACTATTTGAAGATGTGAGAACCAGATAACAAGAAGTTATTTGGATGCCTATCCCCGATATCCTACCTAGACAAAAAAAATTCTTTTGGCACCCCCTATGGAGGAAAACTTAGTGAGTTGTTAGAAATATTTTAGGTGTGGTTTTTTGATAGGTTGGGGGTGTGAAGCAACCTCGTTGAAATTAAGTGGGAGTGGATAGTCTCATCAAGAAAAAGGGTGGGGTGTTTCGGAATCCTGTTAGAGGAAACTTACTTTTACCTCCACGATTTCTAGAAAAGACTATGTGAGTGCTTCGTGGACTTTGTGTGTGAACAAGTGAAAGTGTGCCAATTTTAATAATTTAGGTGTCACCTTTTTGCATGTGGACTTCGCTTGGTCCTCAAAAGTCTTGATTACCTAAGTTACTATGTGTCATTGGTACAACCTTGCAGAATTTTAAAGTCGCTAGGAAACTAGCATGTGGACATGTGGGTCCTTACTATTCCTTTAACTCCCTATTGTGATTTATTCTAAGAAATCTTTGAAGCTATCCTAGATTGTGGACATGTGAGCATGTATGGGCCCATTACAAAACCTTTAAACTTCCCTAGTGATTTAATCTAAGAAAGAAAATTTCAACACTATCCTATCTTTGTAGCATGTGGGCATGTATGGGCCCTTACAATTTTAAGATGTGTTTGAAAAATAAACTAAGAGGATTCCCGAGGGGGTTGTTGTCCTCTCCTAAAAAAATTGTCTTTTCAAGGGAGATGAAATTTTCCTTCAATCTCTTTTTGATTCTCAAGATCGCTTTAGAGCGCGAGAGAAGAGCATACTCAATGAATGGTATCCAATTTCTTGTCCCAATGCAAGTTTTATATGTGATGTAGAATGATTCCAACTCAACTATAGTCAAAGCAAGCCATCCATGCGGGAAAATGAAAAACAAAAAGAGTAAAAATAATGATTTTAACCCCTAAGTGCCTGTGTTTTTAACTAATCCCTTTATATAGAGAGGTAATGTAAATGTGGTGGAGATTACAATGTCCATGGAATCGATTTTAAGAAGGCTATGGACCTTCCACAGATCACAAAAATCTTACAATGTGTGTTTTTCTGCATAGGTTCATAGGTCTTAGAATAGACATAGGCACTGTAAGCGCCAATGTGTGAATTGAAAGTGACTTGTGGGTGCAGGTGCACATAAGGCATTGAGAAATACAGTGGTTTTCACGCAGGTGCACTGAAGACGAGCCTATGGGTCAAACAACTCACGCACATCTATTACACAACTATGAAGAAAATTTCGGATGAAATTCTCTCAACTCAGCTTTGAATTTGGCTTTCTAGAGGTCGGCATGGGCCGGTTATGGTTCCTGCAGGTTAAATAAACAGAAAGAGGAGATAAAATAACCTAAATGGGGTAGGAAATTGATACCTCTCCCAAGTGGATTCGCCAATCTATTGCACCTCTTTTGTCACCTAAATGAGCAAAATAAGGGTGCTTACAAACCTAATTGGGTCAGCTAGGAAAAAGAGCAGTAGAGGAAAGAGTTAGAAATATAAAGCATAAAAGATAATCAAAGAATTAAACTAAGAACGATGAAAGGAATTAAACTAGAGTGAATAAGGACATTAGAACAAGAAATAAACAAGACTCATGCCACCAATGAAAATGATTGTATTAGTGGAAAGAAAGAACCAAAGAGAAAGTGAGAATTTGGGTGCCCTCTTCCACCAAGAGAGGGCTCTTGAACCCCCAAGATTGAGCTCTTCTTACAACTAGAAAACTTGAAAGAAATGGTGAAAGAATCCCAAGCTCATTCACTCAAAAGGTGATGTGAATAGCTTAAATGAAATTATTCTTGTATGCTCTTGACAAGGAAGGAGGATCCTCCAAGAGAATATAGGCAACATAACAATACAAATGAATTCCTTGAAAATGTAGTGCACTCATGGACTCTTTTTATAACATAACTTTGAGGCATTATTCAACCATGCTTTAGTGTGAACACAAGGCCTTTTAGGGCACCCTTAGGTCTTTGACCAACCCCCTAGTCATATTTAGCCGATATTTGGGTTTCAAATCAACTTGGAAGTTGAACCAGAAGTGGGTGGAGAGCCGACCAAAATAATAAATGCACCATTTTGAGTGTGCATGTCATTTAGCGTCCATAGTCGTGCATCGGGCACATGCATTCTTTTCCAGCATTTGTGAATGGTTCATGTGCACGCACTTCTGGTATATCCCTAGCGCATGATGATTTTATAACTGGTTGTATAGTTTTGGACCTTTTGGAAATGCATTTTTGGTCATTTTTGGTCCATGGTTGAACTAATAGTTGTTTGAAGATGTTGGATTCATGTAACCATTTGTTGATGAAATTTCAGTGATAACAGATGGGGTAAATGAATTTATGCTATGGTGATTTACGATAGGGTAGGATATGTCAGCTTAGGTTAGTTTAGGTTAGGCTAGTTTGGGCTATGCTACACTAATCTACAAGAGGGTTAGTCTAGGATAGATTAAGATAATATAGACTATGTTAGGATGGGTTTTTATAGGATAAAGTTAGGGTAGGATAGGTTAATGTGTGGTACGTTAGGTTAGGCTGGGATATGTTAAACTATATTAGTGTAGCTTAGGGTAGGATAGGTTATTGTAGGCTAGGATAGGCTACAATAATAGGCTATGCTAGTTTAGGGTAGGATATGGTAGTTTAGAATAGGCTAGGGTTAGGTTAAGTTATACTAGGCTTAGGCAGGGAATACTAGACTAGGCATAAGGTAGGCTAGACTAGGGTATGTTAGTTTATGATAATGTAGTGTTAGTTTCACTAAGTCTAGGATTGGATCAAGTAGGGTAGGGTAGGTTAATCTATGATAGGGTAAGAAGGGTAAGATAGTTTAATGTAGA
This sequence comes from Picea engelmannii, assembly GCA_009831015.1. NCBI lineage: Eukaryota > Viridiplantae > Streptophyta > Pinopsida > Pinales > Pinaceae > Picea > Picea engelmannii. The sequence continues at coordinate 166,960 of ML778024.1, read as the reverse complement.
GTAGGGTTATGTTAGGCTTGGGTAGGGTATTATAGGGTTGCTTATGCTATGCATGGGTAAGGTAGGGTAGCATGTTTGATAAGTTATTCTTGAGTAGGGTAGGATAGATAGGATAAGTTATCATAGCCTATCCTAGAGTAGGTTTGGTTAGCTTGATGTTAGGTTGGGATAAGCTAGGTTAGGCAAGTTTAGTGTAGGATATAATAGGCTATTTATAATAGGTTATTTTATGTCAGGCTATGTTAAAATAGGCTAAATATGCTAGGCTAGGCTAGATTAGGTTATGATAAGGTAGGATAAGTTAGTTCAACCTAAGATAGGTAGAATTGGATAGGCTAGGTTAGGTTAGTTTAAGGTGGGATAATGTAGGTAAGGTAGGTTAGGTAGGATAGATTAGGTTAGGTCAAGTAAGGCTATTATAGGTAGGTTAGGCTAGGCTAGGCTAGGTCTAGGTTAATCCATGCTAAGTTAGGTTAGGCTAGGCTATACTAAGTTAGGTTAAGCTAGGCTAGATTAGCCTAGGGTAGGACAATGTAGGGTAGGTTAGGTTAGGATATTATAGGCTAGGTTTGGGTGGATTAGTCTAGTCTAGCTTATAATTGGATAAGATTATACAAGGTTAAGCTAATCTAGATTAAGGTAGAGTAGGATAGTGTAGGATAAGCTAGGTGATTGTAGACTAGGTTAGTCTAGGTTAGGCTAAGCTGAGCTAGGCTAAGTTGAGCTAGGCTAAGTTAGGATAGGTTAGGTTAATATAGAAAAGGATAGTGTTATGGTATGTTATGCTAAGATATTTTGTAGTAGGTTAGGCTAGGGTATATTCAAATATACTGTACTACACAATATTAGGGTCGGGTGGCAGGGTAGGCTAGGTATTGGAGATATTACACACTCACCTAGGTAATTATTTTCCTAATGTTGATATTCCAATATTTCAAATGCTTCCTTAGATGAGAATATTCTCTCTATATAATATTCCCCTAAAAAATAGGGTGCTTATCTTCAGTTCAAAATCAATTAGACTAGTGGAAGTCACTTATATCAAGAAACCTCAGTTTTATCACCAACAGTTCTATGTGTTTCTCTCACATCCACATGTGTGACTTAGTTAAAAGACTATTGCATGGATTAGTTAACTAGGACTAGGTGACATATTACTTCGGTTTTTGTCTGTGACTATCTAGATCTCTCTATATCACTACTATGGTACATTAGTTTCCCATATAGCCTATATATATTATATATTATTCACTCTTTGAGTTTGATATATAGATAATAGAAATTATTTCATTATTTTCTCCCATTTTTGTCTTCTCCCTTCATCCACCATTGCAAGTTGTGTATGCTTCATTGTTATATAGATATTTTGTGTAGGTATCTCATAAAATATACATGGTATCGCAAACCACGTGCCACTAGAAAGCATCATCACCAACACTCTTTTCCTGGTACAGAAGATGAAACAAAGTAGAAAGAAATATGGAATCTATGTTTTAGTCATCGACAATACTTCTCACACCTCATAACTATCTGGAGTGGAAGCCAAATTTTATACTTCTTCTCAGAAGTAGAGCCTTATACCAAATAACCATGGAAATGTAAGGGATCCCTGATTTCACTCATGAGAAAAATGACTTTCTCAATAGAAAATATATGGCCCTAGGATGTATCTACATGTATGTTTCTCCGAAATTTTCCATCAAGTAGTTGATGAATCACAAGACTCAAATGAAAATGAATTAAGGAATAGACTAAAGGTTATATTTGGAAATATGTAAGATTTCATGCAAAAGTTTGAAAAGATAGAGCTAGTACAAAATACACTGGCATATCAACCCTCTCACTTTGAACAACCTTCTACACAAGTATTTGCACAAATCTTTGTTCCATTCATTGAAGATTATGTCTACTCCATTTTAGATCTGGTTTCTAAATCGCATACAGAAGATGTCATACATGCATATCAAGAGCTACATCAAGACACTTTTTCATCCACCATTCATGCATCCCATGAGCCACATCCAGAGACCCTCATGCATGCATATCAAGAGCCAAAAAGGGGGTCGCTCACATCAGATTCAATTCTTACATTTTCTAGGAAGAATTTGTACAAACAAATTGGATATTTGAGTTTCTATTAGAGAAATACCTAATTTCAAAATATAAATCTTCCAAAACGGAATCTCGAAAGTGACGTTATGAGAATTTTAAAATCACCAATTTCAAAGTTCTCCTTCAAATATTCAAAGTTTCATCTAGTTCGCCTTCAAATATGTCTGACTACTACTGCCAACATTTACATCCATGAAACAAAATCAAATTCATAAAAAAAAAGCATAGCATATGAAAAAAGATCTCTAAGTAATCGAAACCTAACCTGAACTATACTGCTATCATCTGAAAAGATCAAAGCTTCAACTAGTCTAACATGTATACTATTGAAATCAACTACTAACAATAATCTATAACGATGTTGACCTTTGTTGGGCGGTGGGCCCTTGCCACTTTAACAGGTCAGTGACTAGAGTCTATAGTAATCTTTCCTTCAATCCACACATTCGTCTTACTCAAATTTCAAAACATAGAATCAAACTATGCGAACATATCAACTCACATTCATTCATAAATGATCAAGACCTGGAAATAATTGACATCCTTATATTAAACTTCAACTCAAAACCTATTCTACAATATGTAACATTGCTTCACATACTATGTTATGCTAACTCTCTACTACCCCCACCATCCTTTCTGTGACTATTTAAACAGTCTTAGTCGTGAAACACAAGGAGGTGAAATCTTTAACAAATCAATCAATTGTCAAATTTATATATTCGGTTACATATTTTAAGCTTCATCCTCGTGACATGAAGTGTATGAGAATGAATAAAATAAAAAAACTAGCTTAACATAACCTTGCTAGAGCTTTGATGATTCAACAAACATCTAACAATTATCTTAGGCATGATCTAGAGCTAAACTTGGTATATTTTGCTTCCTGTATTGGTACTGCATCGTGATAGGTGAGATTTTGTATATGGTACCGGATCCGAACGGTATGCAAGTGGTTGGTACTGGACTAGAACAATCTGCAACTGTTGGTACCAGATCACGACAGTGGATGGTTCGGTACCAGATCTTAATGGAAGGGGCACTTGGTACCGGATTCAGACAATGGCAATCTGGTGCATAAGTACCAGATGGCTAAGCTGGTACATAATGTTTGGTCTCATATAGAGGTCAAAGGTTACATGTGGAAAATTAAAACATTAGTACATGAAACATTTAGTCTCCTAGCTCAATAAACCACAAAAATGCATGAATTAATTATACTTTACCTTATGACCCCATCAATGGCTAATGGTAATGTTCTTTGTCATTTATCCAAGCTTAGGTAATCCAAAAAGGTATATATGAGGAGTATAATAGGGTAGTGGGAATGTCAATTTAGAGGCTCAACATTCCCCCATGCCAAAACCATTGCATGTCCTCAGTCAACTGAAACAAACCCAAATTTTTTCAAAATTTGAGACTCCATTCTTTACTTTTGTGGATCAATGATGTTGATGGTTGAGGCTTATTCTTTCATCTCCATTTTTATGACCCTAATGTATTGTAAGAGTCTTAGTACCTTCTTGAGCTTATTAGAAGTCTCTTCATCGTCATCTTGAAGTTGTTGGTTGGTTGCCTTCAATTCCTCGTTTTCCTTTTTTATATACCTGTCCAATAGTTGGTATTCCTTCACTTCTTGTTTGAGTTCCTAGTTTTGTTTTTACAGCTCCCCAATATTTTTCTTCATCTATTCTTTTGTTAAGTTCATTATTGACTCCATTGTTTCTAGCTGGATGTATTCTCTTTCCTCCACTTCCTCCCTCATCCCACATAAAGTAATAGTGACTTGTTCCTCAATCAAGCTAGGGATGTCTTCCTGGACTGATAGGTGTTCAGAAGGGGAGATAAGATCTATTTGTTCTTCATGTGTATGAGGACTGACAACTGCTTTCCTTTCTTTTCCATGCTCCTTGTGGTTCTTTTACAAGGGGGTACTGGATCAGGGGTGCTCACAGGCTTCCTTTTCTTCTTTTCTATTTGTGGAATGGTTATAGGGGATTGTTCTATAAGTTGTTCACTTTTATTTTCTGATCTATTATTCTCTTTCCTCACAGTTTTTGTCTTATGAACCTTCTCTTGAATTGTTATTTTTGAAGTCTCCTCTACTAATTTGGTTTTACCTTTTGATTCTTGACTTTCAAAAATCTTATTGACCATGGAAGAGGGCCTTGCTTGTTTACTATCTTTATCATTTTGTCTCACTGTTCTGGATGATGATGGAGTTACCTTAACTTTCTTTCCCTTTTTATTTTGAGGTTACTTATCTTTCTCTGGAGAAAGTTGGGCTTCCTCTCCAGGTTTTTTTTCTGTGGGAAGGTGTTGAGTGATGAGGATTTTCCAGCTAATCCTTTACTTCCTGATTTCATTTAAACTAACATCTTAATAAGACCTTGATGGTAAATGCTAGTCTTCTCAGTTTTGGATAGGGATTTGACACCTCTTACCATCTTGTTCAAACTCATCCATAAAAAATATGAGAAATCAATTTCAGGGCCTCCTTCAAAGTGTAATAGAAGCCTAATATGATATTTGAAGGTTACAACATACCTTCCCTCACAAGTGAGGAATCGTTGAAGACTAGAAAGCATTGGATGATACTCTTCTTTGATATAGTTCCTAGGGATACCCTTTTTCCAATCAGGGTGTTGATGGTATTCTTTCAAAAATCATTTTCACATTTCCTTGTTGATTCCTACTCCTTTGAAATACTTGCCTCCTCTGTTAGGTAATCCCATGCCCTCCCTTAAATTTGCTTCATTGATTGTTAGCTACAGATTGCCTATATACACAATCTCTCCATCATTACCCTCAATAAATGCGTGAGATACCTTCTCATGACAGCCTATGAATTTCTCCAAAATTGGCATCCATCCTTCTCTAGCATACTTCTCTCTACACAGTTGGAACTCCTCGGTCTCTCTATAAATTTGGAAGACCAGTTCATGTCTACTTACAACCATCTTTATAAGCTGTGAGAAAAAAATCAGGCTATAGAGCAAGGATTTAGTCAGCTGATGAGGGTAAGGGTTTGGTACCGGAGATCATAGGGAGAGGTAAGATCGGAACTGGAGAAAGGTTGGTAACGACAAAAGATATGGTGATGGTGTTGCTAATTTGAACAGTGAGTTTAATTAAAGATGCTGCAAAGGGAAATTAAGAGAAGATGAGGCTAATCTGGATGGCTTCGCCACCTTGATAACCCATTTCATTTCTGTGCATTAGTGCAATGATGGGGACGAAACGCTGGGTGTTGAAGCATCATTGTTGTTTGGGATGGGTGATTGGAATTCTGAGCAGTGAATTTGATATTGAATCATGGCTCATGACACAAGATACATTCGTGATTTCTTAAGGATGACGCACATTCGTGGCTCATCATTACTAGACATTCTCCATATTCACACTTTTGATCTGATTTTTCCTTCCATCATTTTCAAGCATTTATGTGATGAGAGGATTGATTAAGGTTAAGCATATGGGTATGATTTAAGTGAAAATTAGGTGCATGGTTTTAACACTAAGGTCATAAGATCTAGTATATGTTTTCATACCTCTTGTAGTTTTATAAGCAAAGGAAAATAAATAATACCATGTTACCTTTGTTTTTACCATTGTATAATCAATACCCATAGCATATGTGACTGCCTTTGTATTTTAAGCTTGGAGATTGTCTGAGTTCATCTTTTTAGGCTAGAGTTTTCTGGAAGCTTGGTACCAAAATTTCCTGTACTTCTTGAGACTTTTTTATTATGTTCTTGTCTTCTTTATTCTGGTTCTGTAGTGTTGTAAGGTGAACCAGTTGGTTTCTGAGGATGAGGTGTGAGAATGAAAAATATTTCTAAAAGAGCTCTTTGACCCTCCCCCATGCCAAGGATGTTGCATATCCTTATGCAAGAATATTCACACTCTGTATCATAATGGAGAAAAGATGATAGGAGAAAATAAACCAAATCAAATTCCAAAAGTGCATTTATCGCCTATCATATGATCACATGCCTAAAAATTGAAATTTCCTTTCTTTTGATGACTTATTAACAAGTGTAGCATTCAAGAGTGAAGACAAGGAGGTTTTTATATTTTTTTTGAAAGAACAGATCCAACCTAACTTGCTTCAGAGATTTACTATCATTAGATGTTATGGATAAATAAAACAATATAAGTAGATGAGACTCCCTAGTTAGGGATCCACTCTTAAGAAGTTTCCTTCTTAGGTAATGTAGGCTTTAGATGTCAAATAGGTAAGGTTGACTTAGGGTAATTCTCAAATGGACATTTTCTTGTAATAATTATCTTTGTTTATTAATCTGGAGTTGTATCTCATAAATGTTAATCAATGAGATTTGCTTGTAGAGTTCATTTTTTTGATGACAAAAGTGAATTTTTCAATCAAGGAAGTATAGATGAGACATTTCTCAACCAGAACCCACTGCCAAAAAGAATTTTTAGTACTCTGGTGGGGTAGTTGTGATAATTAGTGAGGGACATCCCTTCCCCAAGCAGAATGTCCCATTGCCAACATGCCTGTTCAGTACCCTGATGGGTTTTCCTAGTCATACCATAGATCGGCACCCGCTGGGAGTAGACTTGTTCAGTATCCCGGCGAGTTAGTCTTGTAACCCGTTTTTCCATCAGAGGCTTCTTGTCCATAGTCACCTATTTCGATTTTTATTAAAGAGTGCTTTTGCATGGTGACAGTGGAGGCTCATTTGAAAACCTTTTTATAGGCTAGGATGGTATTGGGTTGGAGGGTATATTCTCTTATTTGGATTTCTTGAAAGATTTCTCTGAAGGAAAAATAAACTTATGTATTGTACATTAGATCCATATGTATAATTTTTTATGAGTTTGTCCATAAGAGAATGACCTAAATTTATATTAGGGTATTGGTATCTCCTCTTCCATAAAAATTTTCCTAGTGTGCCCATGACAGAGAGTGTTCATATACTCATATGTTACTCTTTAGAAAAGATAATCCAATGAATACTATTGAAGTCTAGTTAGGATGAGATAGTTACTTATAGGCTAATATAGTTTTTATCCCTTTAATCATGTTGAAATAATGGATAAGGGAAACCTCTAGACTTTAAAGAATACTAAGCATGGTTCTTTTAACAATCGTAGGTAAAGATTATGTCTTCTTTCTCAACCAAAACAAATTAAAATACTTCCTTTTAGCTAGAAACAAAACCAAAATAAATTAAAAATTCTTCCTTTTAGTTAGAAACAGAACCAAAATAAATTAAAAATTATTCCTTTTAGCAAGAGAACCAAAAGAAACTAAATATACTTCCCTTTAGTCAGAAACAAAACCAAAATAAATTGTTGCTTCATAAGAGCTGCCATTTGATGTTGCATTCGTCTTCTTGGTTCCAGCTTAAGAGGTTGTTGCATGTATTCATACTTCATACTAATTGACATAAGATTTTGGAATATGCGTAGCATTCCTTTTTAATTAGGTGATGTGTCCTAATAGTATCATATAAGGACAGACTTCTAGTACCGGACCAACACAGGACTACTGGTACCAGACTAGAGCAAGATTTCTGGTACTGGAGTATTGTTGATGCCTAGAAACTGATGTTTAGCAAGTTCTTGAAGGATCAAATAAATTATAGAAATATACTTACAAAGATAAAATGTGAAAGTAAAATAAAAGGAGGTAAGAATCCCTTGTTACCTTCAGCTTATTAATAAAACATAATCCACACCTATGTAAAAAGTTTTAAAAATAAACCAATCAATCAATGTGGATCAGTAGGGAGGTATTCTTCCTTACTAATCACCTGCATATCTGAATTCTGTAGTATACGAGTAAAAAATTCCTCTTTTGATAGGGTTTTTTTATAAATTCTCAATTGGTGACCATTCATAAGTAGTGGTGTATGTTGTTTGTCAATTGTCTTTATCCTGATTGAACCATTGTCATAGACAGTGTCAATTTCATAAGGTCCCATCCAATGAGTAGTTAACTTACCTTTGAAGTTCTTGAATATGTTGTCATACAACAGGGCCCGATCTCCTTGTTGAACATTTTTCTTTTAGAGATACTTGTCATGCCATTTTGTTCTCTGCTCTTGAATGAGGGTGGTTCTTTGAAGTGATTCCTACCTGATTTCATCCAACTCATTAAGCTGCAAGAGTCTTTGTTGTTGGGCTTCATCCAAGTTCATGCCAACTTGTACTGCAGTCCTGAAGGTTTTGATTTGGAATTCTATGGGGAGAAGTACTGCTTCCCATACACCAACTTGTAGGGTGTATGTCCTATTGTATTCCTCCAGGTGATTCTATAAGCCCATAAGGATTCTAGTAATATATCAACCCAATCCTTTTGGTGTAGTTGTATTGTTTTGGTAAGAATGGACTCAATAACTTTGATGGTAGATTCTACTTGTCCATTTTCCTGTGGATGGTAGTGTGTATATTTCTTGTGTTTACTTTGGTACTGTTATGTAACATCTTTGACAAAATTGGAGGTCAATTGTGTTCCCTGATCAGTCACAATTTCTTGAGGTACACCAAATCTAGTAAAGATTTCATTAAAAAGGAAATCTACCACTGATTGTTCACTTGTAGCTGGTAAATCTTTTGCTTCAACCCACTTAGTCACATAGTCAGTACATACAAGTATGTACTTTTTATTTTTAGATGCAGGGTTAATGGGCCTTACAAAATCTAATGCCTATTTCTCGAAAGGCTCAATGACTAGTTGGGCTTGAAGTGGCATTTGGTCTCGTGCAGTAGGCTTACCGATTCATTAACATTCATCACAATTGGATACATAGGTTTTAGCATCTTTGAAAATATGAGGCCAATAATGACTAGATTGCAGAAATTTATAAGTGGTCCTATTGTCTATGAAGTGTCCTCCACAAGGACCATCATGGTAGGCTTTCAAAATATCATGAATTTCATCTTCCCTTACACATCTCGTGATTACCAAATCTGGTTTCATTTTGTAGAGACAATCATCATGCCACATATAGTTTGCACTTAGCTGAATTACTTTCTATTTTACTCTAGGAGACAATTTCTTAGGTATCTTCCATCTCACAAGATAATTAGCTACATTTGCATACCAAGGAGTGAATGTAGAGATAACAAACAAATTTTCATCAGGAAAGTTATCTTTTACGGGTTTGTTATCTCCCAAATGAATCATTCTAGATAAGAAATTAGCCACAAGATTATCCTTACTAGGTCTATCAATAATGTTGATATTGAACTCTTGTAATAATAAAAACCATATTGTAACTCTAGGATTTGTTACAGGTTTGTTCATTAAGAATTTGATGGTTTAATGATCAGTGTGTACAAAAGCTTGATATCCTGTAATATAGTGTCTAAATTTATTGATAGCATGGACCACAGTTAGCAATTCTTTTTCTGTGACGATATAATTAACTTCAGTTGGAGACATATTTTTACTGACAAAGTAAATAGCATAAGACATTTGATTTTCCCTTTGTCCAAGAACTTCCCCAAGAGCTATGTTTGAGGCATCGATACAAATATGAAAAGGAAGGGACCAATTTGGTCCTCTTAATACAGGGGTGGTTGACAATTTCTGTTTTAGAATCTCAAAAGATATTTGGCATTCATCATCCCACATGAATTCAGCTTCTTTAGATAATAACTTGAATAAAGGGGTATCTAGGCTTGTAAAATTCAGAATGAATCTTCTATAGTAGCCAGCATGCCATAAAATGCTGCGAACTTCATTTTGTGAGGAATGTATTATGATTTGTGTGATAATATAAATCTTTGTCAGATTAATTCTCATTCTAGAACCAGAGATGTGATGTCCCAAAACATTACCTTCAATGAGCATCATTTTTTACTTTTCATTACTTAGGGAAAGATTAGTTTCCTTACACCTAATCAAGACTTTTTCTAGACTAGTCAAAGCTTCCTGAGAGGCTTTTGCATGGACTGTAAAGTCATCCATGTAAAATTCCATGCAATCATTGGTCAAGTAAGAGAAAATGGCTAGGAAAACCCTTTGAAAAGTGGCTAGCGAATTGCAAAGTCCAAAAGGAAGAACCCTATAAGCATAGGTTCCCCATGGGTAGGTGAAAGTGGTCTTCTCCTGGTCTTTGGGTGCTATTTGTATTTGGTTATAACCACTAAACCCATCCAAGAATGAAAAATACTTCTTTCCGGACAAGGTATCCAACACCTAATCAATAAAAGGTAAGGGAAAATAATCCCTATGGGTGGCTTTGTTCAACTGCCTGAAGTCTACACATATTCTCCACTTACCATTTTTCTTGGGAACTATGACAAGTGGAGACACCCATTGACTATCTGAAATGGGTTATATGAGATTGGCTTGAAGGAGTTTTTACAATTCCTCTTTTACAATATCTTTAAGGGTTGGATTCATCCTTCGTTGAGGTTGTCTAACTGGTCTGATTTGGTCTTTAGTGTAGATGTGATGTGTGCATATGTTAGGGTGAATTCATTTCATGTCTTCACAATCCCATGCAAAGGCATCAAATTGTCTTTGGAGCATTTCAATTACTTGTGTATTTTGTTCTAGTTCCAAACTAGAGTTGATATACAAAGGTTTTCTTGGGCTAATATGAACAAGTTCAGTACTTTCTTCCTTCTCCGAGGAAGCTAGTGATAAAGTATATAATTGAGTGATATCAGGGTGCCAAGTTTGTTGAAATTCAGAACTGAAAATGTGTGACAATTCTGTAGAAGACCTCGGGTATTCAATGCAATTTGTATCAGCCAAAAATAAACTTAAGACTTGTTCATCCGATTGTTCTTGCATTCCTCTTACCTGTTCAAGTCTTAAGAGGGGTCTGATGCAATCTTCTTCTCCATAGGGGTTTTCTAACTAGACAGGTATCTCCTGTGCCGATTGGGTAGGAGGAAAGAGGAAAAGCTTTTGGCTATGTGTCCCATTGGATATAGTCATATCACCAAACCGACAAATGATAAAGGCATCTGCTGTGGCCAACCAAGGATGACCAAGAACCATAGGGCGTCCTAGTTTGGAGGATAATTTAGAGTAGATGACTAGAAAGTCTACTGGATATTCCCAAGAAGCTAGAGTGATTGTGACATCATCTAAACTTCCTACAGGGCTAATGACTGACTTATCTTCCAACTCTATCATTGTTTGGGTTGGTCTTAACTGGTTGATTCGTTGCTTTTTCATAGTGTCAAAAGGCATTGCATTAATTGCTAGACCCAAATCAATGAGTGTTTTTGGTAAAGAAATACCATTAATTTCAATAGTGACTACTCGGTTCCCAGGGTCATTATGGCATTTTAGAAATAAATTCAGATAATTGCCCCACAACCTGAACAAGGGGAGGTTCCTTCTTTTTCCTTCCTGGTTTCTTAAAAAATATACCCCTTATGATTTTGACATATATGGGGATATCCTTAATGGCTTGCAGTAGAGGTATTTTTGTACATACATTTCATAATTCATCTTCTATATTTTTGTGAAAGGGTGGGTCAGGTTTTTTCACTAATAGTATTTCGGGGTAGGGTAGAAGATCAAATTGTTGAGGTACCCATATAGAATAAGAAGTGATTGGAATAGGAGGGGAAGTTTGTTCTTCTACAGGGGTGGTTTGAGTGTTTTCTTCCTCAAAATGATTATCATTTTCTTCCTGAATTATTACTCCAGGATTTGATTGATTTATAGTTTTCCCTAATCGTAGTTGAATTTCATAGGTGGGAAAAGTTTGAAATTTTGTATTTTGCACAAGGTGGGTGGGTCGATTATTGGGGTTAGTGATTAGCTGGGCAGGGATTGTTGTTGGTCTCGGAGGGTTATGGGAAACTTGGTTTTGTGGCTGTTGATTGGCATTTATAGGTACTTGTTGTTGCTGGTTAGGGTTCAAGTGGGTTGTAAATTGTTATTTTATAGGAGGTGGGAGTAAAGCTTTCATTTGTGGTGGGTTAAATCTAGGTATTAATTGGGAAATGTTTGCAGGATACTATGCATATGTATTGTAATAGGGCTTGCCATATAGAGGCCCCCTCCAACCTTGTTGCCAAGGTTGAGTTTGAGCTTGCTGAGGTGTTCATTGTGGATAGGTCATTGGGGGAGGACCCCATTGTTGATGTTGATACTGTGCATTAGGGTCATAAAATGCATTGGGGTTTTATGCTCTCCAAGGTCTTCTAGAAGGGTATGATTTTTCTTATGAGACTCCTCCTCCCCTATACATGGCTTGTAGTTCAAACAAAGTTGGACACTCAGATGTGGGGTGCGCTAGTGTAAATAGGCCATATATTTCTATGACATTTAATGAACATTCTTTCTCACCATGCTTCTTTCGGCATCTAGGATAGAAGATTTCTAAAACAATCTCTTCTTCTTGTTTCTTTTTTCAGTTTTAGGGTATCTAACTGGTTACTGATTGTGCTCAAGATGTATGGTTTAAAGTTCTCTAATAAGTTTCCTAACTCAATTCTGGTGACAGTTCTTGAGCTTTTTCTTGTATTTTTTCTAAAAGAATCTCTTGGTGCTTTGCCTATTTTAGCTTGTCCTCTTGAGTATCTTCTACAGTAATTTGCAATCTTTGCAAAGGGATATTGGTGCACATCTCTTGAACTTAACAAATTTAAAACTTCTATGCAGTCATCTCTAATACCCTTCAAAAATATGGTTCTTACTACAGCTGGATCTGTGGTGAATAATTTTGATTTCTGGTAGTTGTATAAGAACCTTTCTAAGTAGTCTTCAGGGCTTTCAACTTCTGTTTGCTACATTTTAAAATTGTCATTTTTAGCATTATCCTTACAATAGTCTTGGTATTTCTGTAAATATGTGTCTTTCATCTGATCCCAAAAGAGGATTGTATTTTCTCTTGAGCCCATGAACCATCTTAAGGCTGAATCCTTCATTGCAATAGGAAAAAGATTAAGTTTTTGGGCATCGTTTGAGTAGTTATAGCTTCTAAATAATATGTCAAACTCGAATAATAATAAGTCTAGACATTCAACTCACATACCTCTAAAAGTGGGTAACAATGATAGTGGGATGTTTTTCATGCTGATGTTTATGGAAATATCCAAGATTGGAAACCCAAAGGTCTCAGTCTCGGTGGCTGCATTTCCTTCTTTTTCTACCATTTCACTGATAGATGTTTCAAAAAATGTATTTTGTGTGTCTCTTGAACGTTCAACAGATTCATGCTCTGTCCGCCCCAATGTTGATTCTTATGTTTTAGGTTCTTCTTCTAGAGCCTCGTTGGCTCCCCTTGAACATTCTCTTGGTGGAATTTTTCCTGCACCAATGTCAGTTGGATTAGTGGGGGGGGGGGTTGTTTTTTAATCTTTAGAGCTTACAAATCTACCCTTATTATCTCTATATCTATGGATAAAATGGAAATTTGATTCTTAACTGAATTGAAATCCTAATTCTATCTAGAAGGTAAGAAGGAAACCTGGCTTCAGAGAACCCCACTTTAGTGGACGCGTGGCTCTTCACTCACGTCTTAAACATTTTATCCTCCTCCCTCAAGAAGCCTTTAAAATCATTCAAAAACTATGCAAACAATCTAAGCTAAAAATCACTTCCTACCATTTGCAACTCCCCGCCAACAGTGCCAAAATGTTGTGCTACTTATATGTGTAATATAATGCACTCATTAATTATCAATCTAGGATTCATAATCAATAGAGTTATAAGACACTACTAAGAAAGGTAATTCTAATGTCATGAGTATAAAACTATTCTAGATTATGCATGATGGAAATAAAACAAACTAGCAAATCAAAACACACTTTGGTTGTCTTTCACAGAGAGGCTATCTACTCCAATATGACACATGCAAGTATGAGATGGAGTTCTTTTGACATATCAACTCTTCTATCTGACACATAAAACTAACTATGCAATCACACTTCTGAAAGGTAAATCAAACATCAATCATCAAGACATAGCATGAGTAGTTCAATAGTCAATATACTGAGTATGTCGTGGTTCACAATGTGTTGTTGTGAACTTCACTAGTTCTCCTTCAAATATGTTTGACTAATGTTGCCAACATTTATGTCCATGAAACGAAATCAAATTCATAAAAATAGAAATAAAGCATATGCAAAAAGATCTCTAAGCAATTGAAACCTAAATTGAACTATACTGCTATCATCTGAAAAAATCAAAGCTTCAGCTAGTCTAACATTTATACTATTGAAATAAACTACTAACACTAATCTATAAGGATGCTGACCCTTGTTGGGCGGTGGGCCATTGCTTCTTCAACAGGTCAGCGATTGGAGTCTACAATAAGCTTTCTTTCAATCCATGCATTCCTCTTACTCAAATTTCAAAACATAGAATCAAACTATGCTAACATCTCAATTCACATTCATTCATAAATGATAAGACTTGGAAATAATTGACATCGTTCTATCAAACTTCAACTAAAAACTTGTTCTGCAATATGTAACACTACTTCACATACTGTGTTATGCTAACTCTTTACTACCTCCACCATCCTTGCCATGACTATTTAAACAATCTTAGTCGTGAAACACAAGGAGGTGAAATCTTTAGCAAATCAGTCAATTGTCAAATTTATATATTCGGTTACATATTTTAAGCTTCATCCTCATGACACGAAGTGTATGAGGATGAAGCAAATAAACAAACTAGCTTAACATAACCTTGCTATAGCTTTGATGATTCAACAAACATATAACAATTATCTTGGGCACAATCTAGAGCTAAACTTGGTATATTTTGCTTCATGTATTGGTACCGGATCGTGATAGGTGAGATTCGGTAAATGGTACCGGATCCAAACAATATGCAAGTGGTTGGTACCAGACTAGATCAGTCTGCGGCCATTGGTACCGGATCGCGACAGTGGATGGTTCGGTACCGGATTTGAATGGAAGGTGCACTTGCTACCGGATTCAGACAGTGGCAATATGACACATAAGTACCAGATGGTTGAGTTGCTACAGAAAGAATAGTCTCATCTAGAGGTCAAAGGTTACACGTGGAAAATTAAAACATTAGTACATGAAACATTTAGTCTCCTAGCTCAATAAACCACAAAAATGCATGAATTAATTATACTTTACCTTATGACTTCATCAATGGCTAATGGTAATGTTCTTTGTCATTTATCCAAGCTTAGGTAAGCCAGAAAGGTATAGATGAGGAGTATAATAGGGTAGTGGGGATGTCAATTTAGAGGCTCAACATACTCTATCATTTTTTTTAATCTTTTCATACATTGTACTTTGAGGTGATGCTTTTCCCATGATTCTTTCAAATAAACGTGGTATTGTTACTCAAAAGAGTGAAATAGGAACAATGTACATCATTGTCCCACACTTGTAACTTTGTAATGCATCCATTGGTAGCACATTGTGTTGAGTTTATATTTTCCATGTTGGCGGTGAAGTATCTAGTCTAACCTATTTATAATAATATCACGATCATCCATAGATACTTTTACACACCATGAAAACATTGAGAAGGTTTCAAACTATGATCTATCTACACCCCTCCTTTCCTTTCATTCTACAATCCATTCCAGTGGTGTTATGTTTGTCGATCCACTAAATTTGTAACATAACGAGATATTCTCCTAGCTGCAATTTTACATTGTTTATATTATTATTGTTATCATGGTATTAAAGCATAAATCATGTAATTATTTTGTACTAAACTATGTAATTATTATGTAAGTATCTCATCTAACCTATTTATAATATTATCATGATAAACCATACATACTTTTAAACCATACATACTTTTGCACATCATGAAAACATTGAAAAGGTTCCAAACTACGATCTATCTATACCCATCCTTTCCTTGCACGCTACAATCCATTCTCATGCTGTTATGTCATTCGATCATTTAAATTTGGAGCAAAACCAGATATTCTCTCAGCTGCAATGTTACATTGTTTATATTATTATTGTTATCATGATATTAAGACATAAATCATGTAATTATTGTGTACTAACCTATGTAATTATTGTATAAGTATCTCGTATAACCTATTTATAATAATATCATGGTCAACCATACAAACTCTGAAAGCATTGAGAAGTTTCCAAACTATGATCTATCTACACCCCTCCTTTCCTTCCATGCTACAATCAATTCTCGTGGGGTTCCATCAGTCGATCCACTCCGCTAAATTTAAAACATAACGACATCTTCTCTCACCTCTAATGCTACATTGTTTATATTATTATTGTTATCATGATATTAAGGCATAAATCATAGAATTATTACAATCCATTCTCGTGGGATTCCGTCAGTCGATCCACTCCGCTAAATTTAAAACATAACTACATCTTCTCTCACCTCTAATGCTACATTTTTTTATATTATTATTGTTATTATGATATTAAGGCATAAACCATAAAATTATTGTGTACTTTTGATACTTTTAAAGCAGTATGACAACATAAATCAATATGAAATTTTTTTCAATAACTTGCATCACATTAACGCATGCAATATATCCATTCCAAGATTTTTGCTCATTTCTTTTGACCATTTTTTTTCTAAAGAACATATCATTTATTAATATTTATTAAAAGTTTTGTTGGATGGTGTGAGGGAAGTGTGATTTTGGGAGGAAGTGGTTTTAGAGAAAACAAAATCATAAACCAAATTCATGCTTGTTGTATTCCATCGACAAATTGTATTTGGTAGATCACTGTCATATTCTGAAGAATATATTCTTTAGATTGCTTAGTGTTTTCATGATATTATTAAATACCCATTAATGAGTGTATTAATATCCAATTTTAGATGACAATTCTAAGATAATGAATTGTCATTGAGTGAATTGATCTACAGTTTTTAGTTGCTATAATAATAAAATGTATTTTTTTTATTTTGTAATTTTTTTTTGTTATTTTTAAATTTTATTTATTTATTTAATTAAATGAACATAAAATTTGTATATATTTATTTTTGTAAGGAAAAGAGCTAGAATATTGTTTTTTTTTTTTTATTTTGTAATTTTTTTGGTGTTATTTCTAATTACCTTTTATTTATTTAATTAAATGAACATAACATTTGTATATATTTATTTTTGTAAGGGAAAGAGCTAGAATATTGTTTAAAAACCCTGCATGGGTTAGAGGGAGGGCTTCTGGAAGCCCACTACTTATAGGTTTTCCTCTTCCATTAGTGTTTCCAACCCTTTCTCTCTACTTTTAACGAGCAAGCAATAAATTCCTCTCCTCCCTATACATTAGTGCCATACTTGTGCCTGTAGCTATGCTCCTCCCTATACATTAGTGCCATACTTGTGCCTGTAGCTATGCTCCTCCCTATGCCCTGTAGTCCCGTAGAGTAACCCGACTTACTCCAAGGTTTACCTTCTTTACTCGAAGTTTTACTTGCCTTATTCCAAGGTTAGGTTGACTTTCTGGTGAGGATATTGGAAGGATCTAGCGGTCACTCTAGTAGAGTTGAGTGTTTTGATGAGGGGTAAGCCAATCACAATAGAAGATAAATATTCATAGCGAAAGGCAAATAATCACCTAATCTCGAAGAATTGAGAAAATAATTGATCTAATGTTTTTTTTTATTCTTGTCATGAATTATATATCTAATAATTTTGAGAAAATAATTGATCTAATGATTTCTTTGTTCTTCTTGTCATGAATTATATATCTAATAATTTTTTCAACCCGTCATTATACGATGAAGTTGATGATCTAAACCCATAAGCATACATAAGAATAGAGAGTCTACATAGTATATTCTGTGGTTGGTTAAGAAAATCCATACTCACAAAGAGCTGTTACAATTGTTGAAGAGGAAAGGCAAAGGCACCGAGGACAATGGGATAAGAAAAGACATAGGTAGCATATATATAAGCAGTAGTAGCAGTTCGGGACTAAAGGCCCATTGTTCCTTTCCTTCCAAATAACTCAGCCAATATCCCATCAGTCACAAGATGGAGTGAGGTCAGGTTTCGATTCCCATTCGACAATACCCGAGAGCCTTTGGGGACCCACACGATATATATGCCTTATTCCGAGATTCATAAAATAGCTAGCATATTCACACTAGCCACCGTTAGAGAGAAGAAGAAACCAAAGAGAGAGAGAACCATGAAAGAAGAAGAACCCCAAATGAATATAGGTTACTTCGTAACCCTGTAAGAACTTATCGGAAGATACTTGAAACATGTTTTAACTTCAAATCTATATATGTGGTATATCAAAATTGTTTTTTGGTATATATTCAAAATTATTTTATTATGTGATGTATATTATGTTTTAACATTTATTTCTTTATATATATAATTTATTGATAAATCTATTATTTATGTTAATTATTTTCTTAGTGGATTCTTCTTTAGTTGACAATGGAATGCACGTTTATAACATTTATTTATTATATGTTCTTTTGCCATTTTATCATTTAATTTTTATTTTATATTAGAAAAATGTGATTTTTACTTCAAATAACATAATGAGTCTGTGATTTTTTATTTCATATTAAAATATGGATTTGATTAATCAGATTATAAAGTTGTGTAAATAATTATTCTCGTTTCGAAGTATTATGTAAGGCTTGAGTATAGGATTTAGGATTACAGATTAGGTTATAACATTAAAGGGGTAGGATTAGGTACAAATAGGGTTAGGCTTAGGATAAGGATTCCCATTTAGGAGTAGGCTTAGATATTTATAGATATGGTTGAAGTTGAAGGTTAGGCTAGGATAGATAAGGCTAGCCTATCTAGGCTAGGTTATATTAGTCTATGTAGGATATCTTAGGTTAGGTTAGGATAATCTAGGTTAGGCTACACTAGGGTAGGGTAGGGTAGGTTAAAGGATAGGAGGGAAGGGTAGGCTAGGATAGCTATATTAGGGTAGGTTAGGTTATATTAGACTAGGGTAGGGTAGGTTTAGGAAGGCTAAGGTAGGTTATTCTAGGATAGGTTAGGGATAGGGTAGGGTAGGTTAAGCCATTTTATCTAGAGTAGGTTAGGTTAGGAAAGGCAAGGTTATGGTAGGGTAAGGTGAGGATAGGATATGATAGGTTATGGTAGGATAAACTAGAATATATTAGGGTAGGTTAGGTTAAAGTATTCCAGGCTAAGCTAGGCTATGCTAAGTTAGGCCAAGTTAGGCCAAGTTGGGTTGGGCTAGGTTGAGTTAAGCTAGGGTAGGCTAAGCTAAGCTCATTTAGGGTAGGGTTGGGTTGGGTTAGGATAAGATAATTAAGGGTAGGGTAGGGTTGGGTTAAGCTAGGCCAAGATAGGATAACCTTGGTGAGAGTATGTTAGCTAGGTCAAGCTAGGTGAAGTTTGGGTAGGGTAAGCTAAACAAGAATAGGCCAGGCTTAGTGTAGTGTAATATTGGCTAAGATAGGGTAAGGTAGGGTAGGTTAGGGTAAGTTAAGGTAGGATATACTAGGCTAGCATAGACTAGGGTGGGATAGGGTAGGTTACACTAGTGTAGTATAGGGTATGTTATTCAGCTAGGTTAGGCTAGGATATGGTAAGTTAGGCTAGGTTCGATGGGTTAGGATATGTTACACAAGGTTAGGGTAGGCTAAGTTATCATAGGTTAGGATAGGTTATGCGAGGTTAATATAGGCTAAGTTATATTAGTTTATAATAGGCTAGGCTAGGGTAGGTTAGGTTATGTAAGAGTAGGTTTAAGGTAGATAAGACTAGGTTAGGCTAGTGTAGGCTAAGTTAAGATGGGTATAGTGAACCGTAATAAAAAACATTAACCACCTATACTAGGAGTTGTTTGTGAAGTCTCAAAAAAAACATTATTGTCTAAAACCTCCGAGGAAATAAGGTTCAGTGAAAATCTGAAGATGACTCATTTAAAACTGTTTTAGTGAAAATCCGAAGATGACTCATTTAAAACTAAATTCAAGATGAGTAAAAAAACCTATCTTCCAAAAGGTATATCTCACAAAGTATAACGAAACAAAACTTGATTTTTTTTCCACAGGTACCTTGATATGTATATGTCTTCTAGGTGACCTCCAAATTTATTTATTTGTGGAGGCCGATAAAATTGTTATAGAGAAAATCCCAAGATGACTTGATTGAAAAATAAAAAATCTAGGATCGATGCTCTTATGCTAAATGTTATGATCCAACATCTTAAAAATGACATCCAAATGTAGTGTTGCATGATAACCCAATTGAAAAGGGATTTTATAAAATAGAATTCCTCACATGTATTGTCTCTATAGTGTTGTTACTTGGTTCAAGTGAAAGGACCAAATTGTTAAAGATGTAGAGGATATGTTCACAAAATCATACAATGATGAGATCATATGGGTGTGAAATACTGGTGAGATCATAAAGCATTGCATTAATTTATGGAGCATTCAATTTTCAAATTAGTGTCTAAATTAGTGTCCTTACTTGGTTCAAGCCTCAAGTAATAATGACTCAAAATAAGAATAATTCTTTAAACAAATTCTAATGCAACAATATCTTCTTATATAAATTCATTTTTTAATATAAATTATAAAAACATAAATTTATTATGTGATTTCAAATAAAAACTACAAAATTTTAATAAAAAATTCAGTAATGTATTAAAAATAGATATATAATTAAAAAATATTATAAATGTACATCCCACTCATGAAAAAAATTAGCTAATAATAACTAACATAAATAATGACTTTTATTAAAAAATACAATATATTAAAACATATAATAAACTATAGATAAACATTCTACACTCAGAATCAAAATCTACATTAAAATAATTAACATAATTAAAGAATTTTATAAAACGATTAAAAACATAATTTTCTTTACATTAAAATATTATGTTTCTTATAATAATTTTTACTTTAAGTATTTAAATTAAAACATAATATACATCACATCATGTTAAGTTAAAACATAATATAATATACATTGTATGCCAAAAAAAAAATAGCAACAATTTTTCATTTATTTTACTTTTTATAGAAAAACTATAAAAACATGTGAACATAATTTTTTTTATCTGTTAGCAAGTGAAATTGGAAAAGTAATAATTATTTTTTTAATATAAAAAGTATATAAAAACTAAATTGCAAAACAATTAAACTAATGGTTGATAACCGTAATGGTGATTGACAGACATGTGGACATTTAATGAGTATTGTATCAAGCGATGAAAAAATCTGAAAGCCTTCACTATTTTTAAATTTAAATATCATGTAAGAAATGTGTTATACGTATAAGGAATTATATCACACGGTCTAGGATGATTAAACTGATGAGCGAGTTAAAGTGATTATATATATATATATATATATATATATATATATATATATATATATATATATATATATATATATATATAATGTTGTCTCTATGTGTACAAATTCCAATATATATATCAAATGTTTCCTTCATGTGTACAAATTCCACTGCTATAATGTGTTTGCTGTTTAATCTATATATCTTTAAGCAGAGCTTTAGTTTTCCTATTACAGTACTAAATACAGAGAAGAAATTTGTTGAACGAACTACTCGTTTTTACGAGACTCCGCCATCGTAGGATAGATTTACATAACAGATATTACATGTGAGAGGTAACAGCCATAAAAACAATATTTATTATTTTAGTGATTTAGTTGTGTTTGAAACCTATCAGACCAAATAATAATTTACGGCATTTTGGATTGTCGAACTAAAGATATTGGATTGTATAATTTAAAGTGTGCTTATAAAAATAATATATTAATTAATTTATAATTTAAGGATCTTTTAGGAAGCTGTAAAACTTATCATAATTATTTTATTTTTTAATATATTTGGTATAATTAAATTTCCAATAAGTAATGTTTGAATACAATTTTATAAATGAAATGTTATATTAAATAATAGCATTTAATGAATTTAAAATATAATTTATCTATATAATTTAGATAACATATAATTTTTATAATTTAGAATTATATTTTAAAAATTAAACTATAGGTTAGATTATTGTATTTTGTAAATTAAAAAAGAAAAAACTTTAACTAAACCTAAATCATTTAAAATGTGATTAATTAGCACAACCACATTTAAAATAATAGAAAACCCTAAATTCAAGAAGCAAAGACCAGCTGTTAAAACTAATGCAAGAGAAGGTGGACGGGTTAAATTAATGAGAAATACTGGAATAATAATTACCAAATAGGTGGGTTTTAAGCTACTGTTACTGAGAACTTAAATTTATTAAGTATGGGGAAACGTGGAATTATTGCCAAAGCAATGGCATAACAGTTAAAATATTGAGAGAAAAGGTACCAGAACCCAGGGCTATACATACCTGTAACATGGTGCTATTGCCACAGCCAGGTTAAAATATTGAGACAAGGTAAGAGAACCCAGGGCCATACGTACCTGTAGTTCAAATTTGTTCATGGATGGTTTTGAAGGGCTAGAATCCTATCGAGGGTTTTTCTTCTTTCCTTTCTCCATCAAGCTCTACCAAATATATTTTCAATAAAATTAAGATTTGAGATAAGCAAGAAGGATGTGCATGAGATTTGTGATAAATAATAATTCATTAAGAATGCAGAATGAATAAAGAGGTTTTCCAAGTGCTGGAATTTACTCAAGAGAGAGGGTTTGGAAAGCCTGAGGGGAAGGCTCGTCTTCCAACCAACCAATGGTAGTTCGCATCCGAACAGAGTAGAGCCCAACCTGAAATATTTTCAATGAAAATGATAGAATTAAAGGATATCCATGAGATTTTAAATAAACAGCAAGAGATTAAGAATGTTAAATATGTCTACTCAAAAAAT
Source organism: Picea engelmannii (assembly GCA_009831015.1). Lineage (NCBI taxonomy): Eukaryota > Viridiplantae > Streptophyta > Pinopsida > Pinales > Pinaceae > Picea > Picea engelmannii. The sequence continues at coordinate 144,108 of ML778024.1, read as the reverse complement.
AAGATTTCTGAGAAGAGCTATAATAATAATAAAATGTATCGTTGAGCAGGTCATCCGTCCTTCCATTAAAGTTGTTCGCTATAGAAGGTGATCTAATTACACATACGCAAATGACTCGACCTAGACGCCAAACCACACAGAGAACATCCAGACTCAGACTACACATACGCAGAACGGAAATGTTGAAACTCGACGGAAATGTTGAAACTCGATAAGATATATCTCTTCTTGCACCTCCCTTCAACGAAAGTTTCCTGCTTTTTCCTCCTCTCTCTCAAGACAAAAGGTTTCCTGATTTTCCCTCCTCTCTCCCTTCAACGAAAATTTCCTCCGTTGTAGATGAGACAAAAAAAAATTCCTCCGTCTCTCTTGGACCAACTATGAGACAAATCAACGGTTCACGTTCAAGATTTGCGGGCGTCGTTCCGTTGAATCTTTTTTAAGTTTTGATTTCGACTTTAATCATAAAAAAGGTTATATTATTTTGTATTTTTCCTGAAATAGGATCCAATGTAGGTCCATTTCATTCAATGAAATAGATGAAATGAAAGTGCATTTCATTCAATAACTATGCTTGAGATTTCTGAATTTTTGCATATGGAGTTGGATGGGTTAGGGCTTCAAGGTACTAGGGAGAAAAAAAATGGTATGCTTGAGATTTCTGAATTTGTGTATATGGAGTTGGATGGGATAGGGCTTCAAGGTACTAGGGAAAAAAAAATGTTAAAACTATATGTTTGGGATTTAAAATTATTTTATATCAAAATTTATTTTATTGATCGAGGTGAGGGAGACACCAAATTTGTTTTAATGATTTAAGTATAATATTCTACTTTAATCTAAGTATAACATTTTACTTCATCATTTAGAATTTTACATCTATCTACCATCTAGATAATTTTTTTATGATTCTTTATAATGAGGATTGCTAATTATAGTGGACTAACCTTTATATTATTAGACTTGGAGGCTCTATTATTGGACTTAGAGGTTATTATTGTTAAATTTTAAATTAAAATAAAGTACCAAGGCAAGTGTTTCTCTTCCCTAGGCGCCTAAGGGGGAGAAATTGTCGAATGTGGGTCTTAGTCAAATTAATTTGTGAGATGCAAATTAAAAGATAACTTTATGATTAAAGTGAGGGTGAGTGAAGAGACCCCAAATCTTAGCCACCCATCTAATTTAATCTCAGTCGTTAGATTAGAAAACTCCTGACCTTTCCTCATGAGGTCGACTAAGGCAAGAGGGCGCACTCATTCTTGGGAAAGTGGAAGAAATCTTATTGAGAGAGCAAGAGACTCTTGGTGAGATGCCAAGAGGCTCTTGGTGAGATGCCAAGAGCAAGGAAGAAGAAGCAGCAACAGTCTTGTTGAGAGAGCAAGAGACTCTTGGTGAGATGCCAAAAACAAGAGAAGTTGAAGCATTCTTGTTGAGAGAACAAGAGAGAGCAAGAGAGAGGTCGAGCTGAAGAAAAGAGACAGCAACAACAATTTCTGGGATCATTGGCATGCATTCCAAGGTTGCCGAATAGCATTGAGTGGCACAAAAATTGAGTCTTAGCAGAGTTTTGGCACGAATTTTGTGACAGTCCGTACAACATTAATTGTCGTACTCTTGTACGGATTTCTGGTTCAGAAATTAAGGAGCAAAGCTACAGGAATGTCCATATAAGTTTGTGTAAATATCTGAAGATGAATATGCTGTAAAAGAATTTGTCAGAAGCTCATAAATAATACAAAGCCCTCTCTCACTGGTTTTCCCCTTGTGGGTTTTTCCAGGGTCGAAGTTATACCGAATATCTTTGTGTCTATATTTTCTGAGTTTTGCATATTGTTGATATTTTATTTCTGCGTTGAAAATGATGTTCAGAATCCTCATGTTTCAGTTCTAAAATTTATTTTATGTTAAGTTTTTTATATGCTGAAACACAGTGCTGAGTCATATGCTGAAACACCGCTGTGAGTATATGCTGAAACACAGTGCTGAGTCATATGCTGAAACACCGCTGTGAGTAGATGCTGAAACACAGTGCTGTAACAGATGTTGAAACACAGTGCTATAACAGATGCTGAAACACAGTGCTGAGTCATATGCTGAAACACCGCTATGAGTATATGCTGAAACACAGGGCTGTAACATATGCTAAAACAGTGTTGAAACTGAGTTTGGCATTTAAATTTGATTGAAAAATCAGCGAGACTGAAACTGGATTGGGATTTTGAAAAATTAACATGGTATCAGAGCTGAGTTGAAGAGAGGCAGAAATTTCAGCAGACAGAAAGTTGGGACAAAAATCTCTTCGAGAGGAAGTCACTTGGTGAGAGACCAAGGAGAGGACCTTTGGTGAGATGCCAAGGTCGAGAGAAACAACAGCTTCAGTAGAGGTGGAAGAGATTTCTACCAGGTTTGACAAGGAATTTTCCATGATTGTGTGTCTTTCCTCAAGGACCACTACTCCTGATACTTGGTATATTGATAGTGGTGCCTCTCGCCATATGACATCAGTTCATGAGAACTTGACAGATCTTACTTAGTGTGGAGATGTAGAGGTAGTGCTTGGAGATGACCGGGAGGTCAAGGTGGTTGGTTGTGGGACCGTATCATTTCGGAGGGAGTCTTTGCTTCCCATGAATTTGATAGAGGTTCTTTATGTTTCGGGCTTGAAGAAGAACTTAGTGTCAGTTTCTACTATTGAGGAGAAGGGCTATGAGGTCTTGTTTCGTGATGGGTAGGTGCTACTTTTCCCCAGAGGGTCTAGCATCACTTCGGCCAAAGTGATTGGTACTAGACATGAGAGGCTATACAAGTTCTTGTTCCAGCCAGTGTGAGCATTGATTCATTCTACCACCAGCAACAACGACCTATGTGAGATATGGCACAGCAGGATGGCACATTTGCACCATGGGGATTTGCGAGTTGTGAGGGAGTTGGTGACGGGAGTTCTAGATTTCAGTTCAGAGCACCATGAGTTGTGCAAGGGGTGTACCTTGGGAAAGTACACCAAGACTGCTTTTCCGAGCAGTGACAGTAGAGTGGCAGGGATACTTGATCTTATACATTCAGATGTATGTGGCCCGATGTCTTCGACATCATTGACTGGATCCCTATACTATGTTGTATTCATTGATGACTTCTCTCGGAAGTCCTGGATTTTCTTCATGAAGACCAAAGGATAGGTCTTTAGTCGGTTCCAAGAGTTCAAAGCTCTTGTGGAGAGCCAGACAGGGAAGAAAATCAGAGTCCTGAGATCGGACAATGGGGGTGAGTATACCTCCAAGGAGTTTATGGATTTCTGTGGAGGAGAGGGCATCAAGAGGGAGTTGATTGTTCCTTACAACCCTCAACAGAATGGGGTTGCTGAGAGGAAGAACAGGGCCATTGTTGGGGCTGCCACTATTTCTATGGGCTGAGGCATGCTACACTGCAGTTTATCTGCAGAACAGGAGTCCTCACAAGGCTGTGGGGAGCATGACTCCTGAGGAGGCTTTCTTTGGGAAGAAGCCTGAGGTGGGGCACTTTTTTATTTTTGGGTGCATCACATATTCATATGTCCCTTATGAGAAGAGGACAAAGCTGGAGCCCATGGCAGAGAGAGGGATCTTTGTTGGGTACAATGAGACTTCAAAGGCTTTCCGTATTTACCTTCCTTCCTTGAGGAAGACTGTCTTGAGGAGGGATGTCAGATTTGAGGAGGACAAAGCCTTTAGTAAGTCTAAAGGGACAGAGAGAGGTGAGAAGTCTTCATCTCAGATTCAAGTGAGCCTGCAGCAGACTACAGTGACACAGATTTCGGGGCCACCAGTTTCGGTGACAGGGCCACAGAGTTCAGGTTTGCAGGCTACCGATCCACAAGTTTTAGGATTAGGTACTTCAGGGTCTACTATAGGATCATTGTCTTCAGTAGATGGGGTTGAGCAGGGAGAGTCCCCTCCATAGGACACTACTTCAGAGAGGAGGAAGCCCAAGTGGCTTCAAGACATTTTGAGGGATGCACAGGTTTCAGTGGGGAATCCCAAGCAGGCAGTGAGGGAGTGCAAGATACCAAATATATAAAATATGCAGAACATAAATGAAATGCTAGAAATGACAGAATAACAGTAAAATATCTAGCATAATCTTCACAATACACAGAAATGATATACTAAATAACAACAGAAATAGCACTTTGAATCAGATAGCAATGTTCAAAGGCCTCTTCGAGGGGGCAACCTCCAATTGAGCAACGCTCTATTACAATAATATCCAAGCTAGGGTTCTCGTACCCTCGACTCCTATTTATACTAAAAAGAAGCATCTAGAGGAAGATCCTTCTAGAAGCAGAAGCTTCTATTAGGTCTTCTTACATCTACCTTATTCTATTTTCTTGAAAGGTATTATTAATATTGACCTTTATTACATCCTAATACATTGATCTACCTATGTGCAGGTTAGGACCTTAACATGTCCGCCCCCTTCAAAATAGCCTTGTCCTCAAGGCTTGAGATGTGGAAACTGCTGCAGAATGGTAGTTGGTTCCCAAGTGGCATCTGCTGGAGTCATATCTCTCCACTGTACGAGCACTTCCTTGATGGTTCTCTGACGCAGGCGACGCTCCCTCTGGTCCAAAACTACTTCTGGTTGTAGCCAAATGGATCCTTCTTCAGCTAACTCTGGAAGGTTGGTTTGAAGTTGGCACCT